>CM040921.1:36200000-36397500 GCA_023029165.1 Gobiocypris rarus | reverse complement strand
TTATAACATCACTTTAACACACTCACATGTGTGTGATATGATAAAACAGCACTGCGTTACCACACACACGCATGAGCGGAAGAAGCGGAAGCGCTCGTCTGCGGCAGAATAAAAGCTCTCGAGCCGTGTGTCGCGCTGCCTCTCTCATTAGCAATCGCTCCAGCGCCTCGTTCAGCTCCACCTGCTTCATACTACAGTAACGGTAATAAATCTATAATACATGAGCTCATCCATGAATATGATTTCTGCCCGAGTCCTGTCGGATTCTTTTCCACCAGCTGTAGAGGTGAAGACAACAACTCCTATGATCCCGCGAGGCGTCTTCAAACTACACCTTGGTTTTGAATCAGCGACCTCTAGTGGCGAAAATTACATATTGTGCCTTTAACGATGCTAAAGCAACCAGAACTTTTTTACAGGCATGAACTACAGTCTTTATTATTATTATTATTTATTTATTTATTATTATTATTATTACAGTCTTTATTATTATTATTTTTTTTCTTCTGTAAAAAGTACTTGTGGCAAACTTGGGGCCAAACTCAATTAAAGCTCAACAAACCGTACAGTACTTTTAGCTATTTAAAGTCTCATTGGCTGCACTTGTCCTGATAGCATGGATAGCAGCTCCCAGAACATTGTTTCCATGTTACTAGATGACAACAAATCGCAGTAAAGTATGAGAGAAATCTTCTATGATTAGCAGCACTGAACATATGCTATCAAACACTCATCTACAGTCTTTCCAGCAGTGAATGTATGATTTTAAGATCTGAGGACGATTGAGGGACTCAAACACAACTATTAAAGAAGGTTCAAACATTCACTGAAGCTCTAGAAGGAAACACGATGCATTAAGAGCCGGGGTGAAACTTTGAACAGGATGACATTTTTCTTATTTTGTTTATATATATATATATATATATATATATATATATATATATATATATATATATATATATATATATATATATATATATATATATATATATATATTTATATTTATTTATTTATTTATTTATTTATTTATTTATTTATTTTATTTAGCCATTCAGAGGCAACAGATGATGAGACAAATTAAAATCATACAGTCACTACTGGAGAGGGTTCAAATATGAAAAGATGCTGGAAAACTGAAGAATTTGCAGGGTCTGGAGGATTTTTCTGAAGAACATTGGGCAGTTTAACTGCTCAGGACAAACAAGAGACTCAAGATCAACCATCACAAAACACACACACACACACACACACACACACACACACACACACACACACACACACACACACACACACACACACACACAAACACACACACACACAAACACACACACACACACACACACACACACACACACACACACACATCTTGTGGACTATGTAAACATCTTTTATGTAAAATATCTTATTCAGGACAGTACTAATTATATATAAAAAACATGCATTTTGCATAATCCCTCTCATTTTGTTCAAATTATTCACACACACACACACACACACAAACTTGAGACTGTATACATATAGACTCATAAACACAGCAACTCCATCAACTCCATTCAGCTGTTAGACCTGTGTCTCCTAATTTGACACATCCCATATAAATAAAGGATTTAAAACAAACCCCTCACAAAGCGTCATTTTTAATTTAATCTAAAGCAAATCTAAAATGCTAATTCAATTGTTTATTTCAACAGGATGCTAAAACACAGCAAATAGAACACAATATGTCATATTAACGTAATACGCCTCAGAAAAGGTCCAGGGAATCACTGCAACACACAGTCATTTACAACGTAGCATTTCCTCACATTAATATAACATTCAACTGATAGTCACACACCTGTGTAATCATAAATCAGCTATTTAAACATCTTTAAACCTGGCTTATCTAATCAGATTTGGGAGATTGTATTCTTTCCATAAAAAAATAAACATTTGCGTAAATAAATATGCAATATTTGGGTATTGGTGCATATATTGAAATTACTGTTACAAAAAAGTACACATTAATTGCACACAGAAGTACTCCAAGAATACTATTGTGTACATCCAAAAACCATAGGAGTAACTTTTGGTACCTTTTTTGTATGTGTATATGATTATTTAGCATTTTTTATAATCAGAAATAGAAATGATCAATTTAAAAAAGTTGTCTTACCACTTTGTTTCCTCACAGTTACAGCCAGTGTAAGCGTCTGACAAAACAGCGAGAGGAGAGACAGAAGTTGCCAATGCATCTCGACAAGGAACAGGTTCTGTAACATCTGCCTGAAAGACTGCCTCTGAAAGAGAGCCGGACTCATGGAAACTCACGGCTAACAGTGTGATGCTCCCCCTGCCCACATCACCTGATCTCCTCAAACATCTGTCCAATTTACTTTTCAGCTGTTGAGTAATTGGGCTCGTTTCAGGATGTTGTTTCGCATGTATTCCACTTTTAATGTCGCATACCTGAGGCAAAACTCAACTTTTGACCTTTCCACCAAAACCAGAATCCTTAGCCTAACTATTTCATCCCTCTATATTTAGATGGTTTAGAAAATCAAGGTTTATTTTTCCAAGCGCAGTGGAACACAGATTGCGGTTTGCTGTGGTTGTTTGCCCTGGATCATGCAGATATCCTTCCTATGAAAAAAATACGTTTTGTGACTGCCATCAACAGTTTTTTATGGATCTGTCTTAACTAACAGCAAATGTTCCACAAAAAACAAATGCAGGAATTAGACTGAAAGTGACTAGATATAAACGAACATGTCAGTGAAAACAGCTTTTGAGGTTAATTAGGCTATACTCTTACTTCCAAATTGGCAAGACGACTGTTTACAACACACTATAAAATTACATTTGTATGTAGTGAGATCTTTCTTGCATCATTTCCAGTGCATTTTTTAAAGGGGACATTGGATGCAAAATTCACTTTAACATGGAGTTTGCATATACAGTAAATGTGACTTAGCAGCGTGTGGACACAACCACCGTACAATGATAAAAATCCATTCGCTCCTTTTTATAATTCCCAAGAAACCTCAACAGTCTCAATTATCAAGCCGTTTTGATTTTCTGAGCATTATGATGTCATAATGCTCAGGCCCCGCCCACGACCGCTGACGGACTGTCCTGTCTTCGCATTGTTTCCACCCTCTGCCATTTTCTGAGGAAGAGGAGCGTGAGTCTGATTCTTTTGGCATTTTCTCCACGTTCGAGCAGCTGTAGCAACAACGTCTCGTAAGCAATGCAGGTGTTTTGTTGTTGGATGTGAACATAAGTCTTCATTTACTCATTTAATAAGGGCACTGTAAGTCGCTTTGGATAAAAGCGTCTGCCAAATGCATAAATGTAAAAGTAAATGTAACTCCCGACATCAGAGCCACTGAAGATGCAGTGGATTTGTTTTATTTTCGCGCCACCATATACCAACATGGCATCATGACTTTGCGTAAACGTACACGCCACTTTCTAAAGCCAAAAATGGCGTGTTATTGAGCTATCCGCGTGTATGTCTACTCCGTGTGATTCCGAGTGTATGTGTACGCCGGAACGAACCATCATCTCTGCGTGTATGTCTACGCCGTGTGATTCCACGTGTATATCTACGCCGAAACTAACCATTATGTGTGTGTGTGTGTGTGTCCACAATGTAAATGGATTTATAAACATACTAAATTATGTTTTTTTTTTTATGTAAAAATGCTAAATGTTTCTTGCGATGGGTAGGTTTAGGGGCAGTGTGTGTGTGTGTGATGGGTAGGTTTAGGGGTAGGGGCAGTGTGTGTGTGTGATGGGTAGGTTTAGGGGCAGTGTGTGTGTGTGTGTGATGGGTAGGTTTAGGGGTAGGGGCAGTGTAGGGGATAGAATGAAACGACGTTGATAAACACGCTAAAAAAGCGATTATGCGTCTTGACAGCACGCCAAAATGGCATACGAATTGGCGTGTCATACATACTCTGATATACCTAAATTCGTTTATGTCTGCACAAATCATTTCACTCCAGACCGCTTTGTGAACGAGGTTCAATACAAAAGGACAATACAGGTGTAACAGGGTTTTGTTGATATGGGAAGAAGGAGGCAGGAACCGGCGAACGTTCAAAAGACTTTAATCTTAAAATAAACGGCTGCCGCGCGCACACACACACGAGGAGTGAGGAAGCTTCCTGAGGAGGAGTCATGAGCGAGGATACACCGGTGTATCCTTCTCATCCTAAGGGGGTGGAGCTAAAACATGCAGAAATGAAGTGAGTTAAGGAAACGAGGATGCACAAAAAAGAAACGAGAAGCACCCAGAGTGTGCACGGATCTGCACTTCAGATTCTAACCGGAAAGACCATCTTGGAATACTAATTTCAACATGCTACGATTTGGGACACACTAATTCTAATTTGAATACTATTCAGGATGGATATTATGCAAATGGTGTCATGCACATTTGCAGGCTGATGTCACAAACCCAGCGCTGAGGTGTGCAGCTCCAGTAAGGTTGTGAACTCTTGAATGGGCTCTGTGTTTGATAACCGGGATGAAAGTGCATGGAGGGGGGATAGGCGCCGTTGCACTCATGACATCCAACTAAATACGCACCAGATGCAGCGGGTAAGATACTGGGCGTTCTGAGGCACGCCATGAGGCAGTGACACCACACGTCTTGCGCTCTCCCAATCAGTGTAACACCACTGGATTCAAAGTGTGCCGTCAGCCCTGGGTTTGTCGTGATGTCGGGGAGCCCACTTCCCTGCTGGTTCTCGTTTGTTGGATTGTCTCTCTCTGGTTTCCTTTGAGGCTGTTATGGATGTACTCCTCCATCTCATCAGAAGATAAAGACACAGACCTACAGATACATAACAGATATTATATCTACTGTTGTTTTTCAAACCTATGGCAGATATTTTTTTATACCTTGTCATGTGTAAAGAGTCAAACCACTTTCCCCATCAGAGATCATGTTTTATACAGGACTGCTGCAATACATGCTTTATGTTAGCAGCTGTGCCAATTGTGCCATCATTTATTCACCCTCATATTGTTCCAATTCCTGCAGGATGAAATAAAATAAGATGTTTTGGAGAAATATGCAGCTCTTCTCCATAAAATGAAAGCATATGCATTGGTCAAGCTAATAAAAGGACAAAAAAACAAAATACATAAAGACCAAAACAAGTAACGTACAAGAGACATTTTATATGCATAAACATCACTATTTTTGTAATTCCTAAAAAAAAAAGCTAAAAGATTTCCCAATGGAAGAAAATTTATATTTTCTAAAAAGAAAACTATTTTGTTTTGCAGGATGTTTTAACTTGTTTTAATGATGTTTAGATATTTATACTGAAAAGTAAGATTTAAAAAATATGTAAAATATCCAGTTTTCCAATGGGAGAAAACAATTCAAGATATATTTTTCAATCTGGCATAACATTATGACCCCTTACTAAAATTGTGTTGGTCCCCCTTTTGCTGCCAAAACAGCCCTGTCCCGTCGAGGACTCCACTAGACCCCTGAAGGTGCGCTGTGGTATCTGGCACCAAGATGTTAGCAGCAGATCCTTTAAGCCCTGTAAGTTGCGAGGTGCGGCCTCCATAGATTGGATTTGTTTGTTCAGCACATCCCACAGATGCTCGATTGGATTGAGATCTGGGGAATTTGGAGGCCAAGTTAACACCTCAAACTCGTTGTGCTCCTCAAACCATTCCTGAACCATTTGTGCATTGTGGCAGGAGCATTATCCTGCTGACAGCCACCAGGGAATACCGTTTCCATGAAAGGGTGTACATGGTCTGCAGCAATGCTTAGGTAGGTGGTACGTGTCAAAGTAACATCCACATGGATGGCAGGACCCAAGGTTTCCCAGCAGAACATTGCCCAAAGCATCACACTGCCTCCGCCGGCTCACCTTCTTCCCATAGTGCATCCTGGTGCCATGTGTTCCCCAGGTAAGCCACACACACGCACCCGGCCATCCACGTCATGTAAAAGAAAACGTGATCATCATCAGACTAGGCTACCTTCTTCCATTGCTCCGTGGTCCAGTTCTGATGCTCACGTGCCACTGTTGGTGCTTTCAGCGGTGGACTGAGGTCAGCATGGGCACCCTGACTGGTCAGCGGCTATGCCGCCCCATACGCAACAAACTGCGATGCACTGTGTATTCTGACACCTTTCTATCAGAACCAGCATTAACTTCTTGAGCAGTTTGAGCTCCAGTAGCTTGTCTGTTTGATCGGACCACACGGGTCAGCCTTCGCTCCCCACGTGCATCAATGAGCCTTGGCCATGACCCTGTGGCCGGTTCTCCACTGTTCCTTCCTTGGAGCACTTTTGATAGATCCTGACCACTGCAGACCGGGAACACCCCACAAGAGCTGCAGTTTTGGAGATGCTCTGACCCAGTCGTCTAGCCATCACAATTTGGCCCTTGTCAAACTCGCTCAAATCCATTATTATCAATTACACTTGCCCATTTTCCCGGCTTCTAACACATCAACGTTGAGGACAAAATGTTGACTTGCTGCCTAATATATCCCACCCACTAACAGGAGCCGTGATGAAGAGATCATCAGTGTTATTCACTTCACCTGTCAGTGGTAAATATATTTTCTTTCTTTTTTTTTTTTGAAAATATATTTAATTATTTTCTCCCATTGGGAATACAGGTCCTTCTCAAAAAAATAGCATATTGTGATAAAAGTTCATTATTTTCCATAATGTAATGATAAAATTAAAATGTCATATATTTTAGATTCATTGCACACCAACTGAAATATTTCAGGTCTTTTATTGTTTTAATACTGATGATTTCTCAAAAAAATAGCATATTTCATCCGACCAATAAAAGAAAAGTGTTTTTAATACAAAAAAGTCAACCTTCAAATAATTATGTTCAGTTATGCACTCAATACTTGGTGGGGAATCCTTTTGCAGAAATGACTGCTTCAATGCGGCGTGGCATGGAGGCAATCAGCCTGTGGCACTGCTGAGGTGTTATGGAGGCCCAGGATGCTTCGATAGCGGCCTTAAGCTCATCCAGAGTGTTGGGTCTTGTGTCTCTCAACTTTCTCTTCACAATATCCCACAGATTCTCTATGGGGTTCAGGTCAGGAGAGTTGGCAGGCCAATTGAGCACAGTAATACCATGGTCAGTAAACCATTTACCAGTGGTTTTGGCACTGTGAGCAGGTGCCAGGTCGTGCTGAAAAACGAAATCTTCATCTCCATAAAGCTTTTCAGCAGATGGAAGCATGAAGTGCTCCAAAATCTCCTGATAGCTAGCTGCATTGACCCTGCCCTTGATAAAACACAGTGGACCAACACCAGCAGCTGAGATGGCACCCCAGACTGTCACTGACTGTGGGTACTTGACACTGGACTTCAGGCATTTTGGCATTTCCTTCTCCCCAGTCTTCCTCCAGACTCTGGCACCTTGATTTCCGAATGACATGCAAAATTTGAGCGACAGTCCAGTGCTGCTTCTCTGTAGCCCAGGTCAGGCGCTTCTGCCGCTGTTTCTGGTTCAAAAGTGGCTTGACCTGGGGAATGCGGCACCTGTAGCCCATTTCCTGCACACGCCTGTGCACGGTGGCTCTGGATGTTTCTACTCCAGACTCAGTCCACTGCTTCCACAGGTCCCCCAAGGTCTGGAATCGGTCCTTCTCCACAATCTTCCTCAGGGTCCGGTCACCTCTTCTCGTTGTGCAGCGTTTTTTGCCACACTTTTTCCTTCCTCACAGACTTCCCACTGAGGTGCCTTGATACAGCACTCTGGGAACAGCCTATTCGTTCAGAAATGTCTTTCTGTGTCTTACCCTCTCGCTTGAGGGTGTCAATGATGGCCTTCTGGACAGCAGTCAGGTCGGCAGTCTTACCCATGATTGCGGTTTTGAGTAATGAACCAGGCTGGGAGTTTTTAAAAGCCTCAGGAATCTTTTGCAGGTGTTTAGAGTTAATTAGTTGATTCAGATGATTAGGTTAATAGCTCGTTTAGAGAAACTTTTCATGATATGCTAATTTTTTGAGATAGGAATTTTGGGTTTTCATGAGCTGTATGCCAAAATCATCAGTATTAAAACAATAAAAGACCTGAAATATTTCATTTGGTGTTGATGAATCTAAAATATATGACATTTTAATTGTATCATTACATTATGGAAATATAATGAACTATATATCATATATATATATATATATATATATATATATATATATATATATATATATATCAATATACATATATCAATATATATATATATATATATATATATATATATATATATATATATATATATATATATATATATATTTCTAATATATAATTCTAATATATATATATTTCTATATATAATTCTTTAGATTAAATATAATATAAATATATATTATTATTACTTATAATTTAAATATATATTTTTATTAGGAAACAAAAGACCAAACATGACTTTACAGTGTTGCTATATACAGTATATGCAACCCCACTCCCAATTTTATTCCTCAGGAAGATTGATTTGCCTCTGCCAAAAAAGGTAAGGTACTGCTACTGACTTTTAAAGCAAGCACTTTCATTTAACACTGACCTGGTCACCTTCTTGTTTCCCTTCAGCCTGAACTCATTCATGACCTACACACACACACACACACACACACACACACACACACACACACACACACACACACACACACACACACACACACACACACACACACACACACACACACACACACACACACACACACACACACACACACACACACACACACACACACACATAATAATAATGACTGGCACTCTATTAAAGTCTGCAGGGCTGGAGTGTAGAATGTATGGAATGCATGAAACACATATTAAATCAATATTCCACAGATGGAATGTGGGAGCGAGTTTTGAAGACATCATGTTTCTGTCATTTATCTAAAGCCGAATATAATGTAGAATGATGTTTGCTATTATTTTTAATATTAATGTCTGTTTGATTATTAATTATAATCATAAAATCATTCAGGGGCCAATTTACACTCCTGTCAGACATTTCCAAAACTTAACATTTCATTGAACAGCCAAGCTTAACAGACAGTTTAACAATGTTAGTTGATTGACAGGTTTAGACGGGATGTATGTAATGGTCAGTATCTGTCTGTAAAAGAGAAAGACATGAAGAGAGGCTCTGAGGTGCAGAGAAAATAAGCTCAAGTGTTTACAGACTTTAGCTCACATATATAAAGTAGCAGGGCATCCCAAACAAGGACCATATGCTCCACCCGGACTGTGTGTGTAATGTGCTCAACAGGACAAGAGCAGGCAAAGCACGCTAACGATCATAAAGCACGCTAACAATCTTTTGCAACACTTTATTTTAAGGTGACGTAGTTACACACTACTTTAACAGTAAATTATGCATAATTACCATAATTACAAGTAACTAACCCTAATCCAACCTCTATAACTCTATTGTAAGCACATGTAGTTAATTAATAGCATTATTTGAGTAATTACAATGTAACTACGTCACCTTAAAATAAAGTGTAACCCATCCATCCGTCCATCCATCCATCCATCCATCCATCCATCCATCCATCCATCCATCCATCCATCCATCCATCCATCCATCCATCCATCCATCCATCCATCCATCTATCTATCTATCTATCTATCTATCTATCTATCTTTTGTATTTTATAGCTATCTATGTGTATGTATGTTGTATGTGTTTTTCTATGGATTGCATGCATTCTGTGGTAGTGTTTGGTTTCACTGTAAAGCTACTAGCAACCACAGCATTGTAATTTTGTCAAGCAGTGAAACCTTTACTAAATAACCACATTTTATGGTTGCAGAAATGTTTTTGTATCTAAAGTTCTGTAGATGTAATGGCACAATGCTAGAAAAATAAACAAAAATAAATTAAACTGTCAGATGACTAAATAAATAAATAAAATAAAATATATAAATAAATTATATAAAATAAACAAATAAAATACTGTCAAGGCTAATTAAATAAATACAATTAAAATAAATAAATAAAATATATAAAATAAAATAAAATATGGAAGTACTGTTAGATGACTAAATAAATAAAATTAAAATAAAGAAATAAATTATATAAAATAAAGAAATAACATAATAAAATAAAATATGGAAGTACTAACTGTCAGATGACTAAATAAATAAATAAAATAAATATATATATATATATATATATATATATATATATATATATATATATATATACATATATATATATATATATATATATATATATATATATATATATATATATAATATATATATTATATACAATAAATAAATAAAATACTGTCAAGACTAAATAAATAAATAAAATTTAAATAAATAAATAATATAAAATAAAGAAATAAAATATATTAAATTAAAATAATAAAATAAAATATGGAAGTACTAACTGTCAGATGACTAAATAAATAAAATTAAAATAAATAAATAAATTATATAAAATAAATAAATAAAATATATGAAATAAAATAAAATATGGAAGTACTAAATGACAGATGACTAAATAAATAACATTAAAATAAATAAATAAATTATATAAAATAAATAAATAAAATAATATATATATATATATATATATATATATATATATATATAAATTATATAAAATAAATAAATAAAATACTGTCAAGACTAAATAAATCAATAAAATTTAAATAAATAAATAAATTATATAAAATAAATAAATAAAATAATACAATAAAATCTGTAAGTACTAACTGTCAGATGACTCTTCATAATACAGTTTATTTGGATGTTTCATCACGATGACTGTGCTGTGATAAGCAGCTTCATGGAGCTGATCCAGCTTTGATGTGCAACTGAATAGCTCGTATTTCATGATAACAATGTGTCATGTCTGGACCTCATTAAGCAACCAGTGGAAAACCTTCACACATGGCTGCCTTATTCTCAGACAAACCTGAACCTGTGTGGACAAACCTACTGAAACTATGAGCTTATGTTCTGTATGTGATCTGAAGTCAACATATGCCTTCAAGACAGCTGGCTCCAGAACTTCATACCTATCAAGCTTACAGTAAATCCTCAAGACTTTGATAACTGAACTGATCTAATCTTTCCAAGCTGAAGACCTACAGTCTTTAACATGGTAATGAAAGCACCTGTTTTGTGTTTTCCTGCATGTCTATGGCGAGAAAAAAACAGACAAATGCTAGATTGTAGTGAGTGGTTGGCAGGATGTGTCTGTTTTAGTAATGTTATGTTCTCAGCGGATAGGATGATTTGCATATTCCTGCCTCTAAATAGCTCCTTTAGATTTTCACGTTTTATCACATGGCAGTAAAAATGATGAAAAATGAAAAAAATGAAAAATGAAAAGTCATATTGCTAATAAAAGTAACAGCATAGCTCGATTCTTCTCTTAAACAGCACAAACCGTACCATATGATTTCAAAAGTCTAGCTAGACATGTGTTGCTATGATAATATATCACTTTTCATTAGAGCAGATGCTTTTGAGTACACATATCACAGCAGTGTAGACAGAGTAAAGTAATGTAGACACGCAGTATTACTGATGTGATGCTGAGCTAATACCCTCATGTCACGACTCGATACAATTCACAATATTGAACTCACGATACGTCATTATTGGAATACTCCAAGACATATGGTAAAAGGTTAATAAAAAAAATTAACTGTTGATTAAAATGCTAAATTTGGTATTATATTGGCGGTGGAAATGGCTGTAACATAGAGATCCACTTGAGGCGAGTGTAGATTCACCTACGTGCAGTTTTATGGCCAATAATCCAAAGTGAGCAAACGATGACTTGACTTGACTTGACTTGACTTGACTTGACTTTTGACTTGACTTTTGACTTGACTTTTGACTTGACTTTTGACTTGACTTTTGACTTGACGTGACTTTTGACGTGACTTTTGACGTGACTTTTGACGCGTGACTTTTGACGTGACTTTTGACGTGACTTTTGACGTGACTTTTGACGTGACTTTTGACGTGACTTAGAAAGGACCGACAACGGTTTACACCTACAGGAAATAATACTCGACCAACTGACAAGGCAAACATGAGGACTATATATACAGAGACAAGGGGAACACATGACTATGACAACCAATGAACAACCAGAACTCAACATCATGACAAGACAATGAACCAATGAGAACTATGGACACATGACTAGACCAACCAATAAGAACATGACAAATAGACAAGGGAACCAATTATAACAAGACACATGAAACTAGGGAAGCACATGACATGATCACATAAGGGAGAGGAGGTCACATGACAAGAACCAGGAAACAACAAAATTACAAAATAAAAGACATACAAAACATAAACGTGAACCAAATCCCAAAACCCAAATTTAAAACAAACTTTCCTCATAAACCACCACCCCCCCTTCCGACTCTATAAGTCGTTTTTCAAGCACCTTATTACGATCTATATTTACGTTTTAAAGTCATGCGCCCTCTAGCTGGCGTAAAAAAAATGACGGTGTCGTGTTACATCGGACGTCATGAAATGACATATGACTGTCGTTACCAATTAAAAATCGTGTTCATTTGAATGCAATGTGTGGACTTTTTACCACCATTTGTCATATTTCCATTTAGGAAAAATATTTATTTTTATTTATAACTACACCCACACCATCCCTAAACCTACCCAGTGATTTATAGTGCATACACACTTTATGACCACATGTGTTCCCTGGGATTGAACTCACGATTGCATGATCACGTGTGGTTGTATATTGCAATGCTTTACCAATTGAGCTATGCAAAACCTGAAATATTATGCAGATAACAGGGTAAAGTTCTGTTGCCAATAGGAGAACAACTTTAAAAAACGCTCATATGGGTCATATTTCATTAATTAAAATATTGTCGATAGGAGCGCAACTTTAGTGAACCTATGGGTCGTATTTCAAGGAAGTGACAAACGACCTATATAGGCGTATTGGTTTGAGGACATGTTGATTTAAAATAATGTAGGCTACTTTTTACTAGTAACATAAGACATTTGGCATTATCAGGACTATCCCTATTGCGTTATTATACATTATATTCAACATTATATACAGTGTTGGGGAAAGTTACATTGAAAAGTAATGCATTACAATATTGTGTTACTCCCTTAAAAAGTAACGTATTGAGTTGAAAAGTAATGTTACGTTACTTTTGCGTTACTTTTTCTCATTTGACTGGGCTTGTTTTTTTTGTTGTTTTTTTATAACAAAAAGGTTCTATTTTTGTGCAAATGTAAAGACCTCTTCATACCTAAATTTAAATAAGCCTCAGACTGAGGTAAAAAATACGAATTCACACGCTCTGATGTGCTGCGCTGCCATTCTGGATAATGGAAGAATAGGACCCAGGAGAAAAAAGTTTTACCAATAAATAAAAAAAAACTAGTAATTTTTGCTCATGGTTTAACTGAATTATTAAAGGTCAGCAGCAAATTGGTCAGTAAAGGTAGATTAAATGCATAAAACTATTCGTTTTATTTAACATTTAATTATTGGAGGTTTGGATATTTTGCATTTGACTGATTTTATTGTTTTTGAGGAATACTCAATCTTTATGCAAGTGCGATGAATAAATGCTCAAATTACAATAACTATCATGTTCACACACGACGCCTCTGCACTTACTCTCGATTTCATTGGGACAGGAAAGCTGTCAGTCAGATAAATGTACTTTTTTGAAAAAGTAACTCAGATATTTTGTTGTAAATTTGAAAAGTAATGTGTTACTTTACTAGTTACTTGAAAAAGTAATATTATTATGTAACTCAAGTTACTTGTAATGCGTTACCCCCAACACTGATTATATATAGTAGTTTAAAGTCTGATAGTAAAACTTACTTGAATTTTTTTCTCACACAGAACAATACACAATTCAGATTGTCACTACCCACAATATTATTGTTGCATTTTTCTATTGCGCTATATTGTTACACTCCTATGAGCTAATAAACCTTTGAGTGTGAGCCATGATTCATAATCCCATCATACAGGGAGGACAGCGAGCTGACGTTTAGGCTCTTATTGCTGTTGGCATCAAACAGACATCTGGAGGCCATAATGGCAAAAGGACACTTTTCAAAGCTCCCCTGAGAGCGAATTGATAATTGTTATGGCAAGTCAAATTAAATGCATTTTCATTGAATGTGAGTGAGTTCTTAAATACATCGCCTGTCAATAGCATCCTACACTCTCAGAAAAAAAGGTACAGTGTTGTCACTGGGGCGGTACCCTAAAGTGAAAAGGTACATCTTTGTACCTTACTCACCCCTAAATGGTACATATCAGTACTTTAAGAGTGCATATTAGTACCTTTTCGGTTTTGTAACTTAGGGTACCGCCCCAGTGACAGCAATGTACCTTTTTTTCTGACAGTGCACCCACATTACTCTCAGTTTTATTTTGTATAAACCATGGAAACACCAAAGATGCTTTAATATCTGATGTGTTTTATTAGACAGATGAGCAACTGTTTGGATAATTCATCTACAGAAAACTAATCATTGTTCTCCAGCTCAACACAGTTAGTCTTATTGTTTAAATCTGCTGTTCTTGATTTACCGCACAGAGTGCCATGTTTTACCGCCTAATATGATCTCGCTCACTGCAGTGTGAACAAGTGTCTCATAGTAGCGCCGAGCCAACGCACAGAGTAGCATTATAACATCACTTTAACGCACTCACATGTGTGTTATATGATAAAACAGCGCTGCGTTACACACACACGCATGAGCGGAAGAAGCGGAAGCGCTCGTCTGCGGCAGAATAAAAGCTCTCGAGC
The DNA here is from genome assembly GCA_023029165.1 of Gobiocypris rarus. Lineage (NCBI taxonomy): Eukaryota > Metazoa > Chordata > Actinopteri > Cypriniformes > Gobionidae > Gobiocypris > Gobiocypris rarus. The sequence goes on along the minus strand of CM040921.1, from coordinate 36,382,694 downwards.
CGTGTGTCACGCTCGTCTCTCATTAGCAATCGCTCCGGCGCCTCGTTCAGCTCCACCTGCTTCATACTACAGTAACGGTTATGTTAAGGAGGTGAACTAGGATGCATTCTAAGGTGGTTCAAATGTATCTAGCCTTTCTCTTGGTGTGTCGATCAGAACACAGGAATGGATCAAGGCGATAGGATGCAATCAAAGGGGATTATTAAGCACTGCAGAGGCTTATACAGAGGTATATAGGTGGGAGGTTGTTGTGTGTGTGGTTCTACAATAGAACATAAATAGGAAATAATCAGCATAACACGACTTGACTGTAATATCAATATAACCCACACTGGACATCACATTACACTATATAATGTTATTGTATACATAACTACAGTATAAAGTATTAACTTTCAGTGGAACAATACACTACAATATAGCGTTGTCGTCATTTATGTAAACATAATCGGCACGTAAAACCGAAACTGTATATATACAGGCCATGAATAATTACACCACACCCTACATAATCCTCCCCGAAACATGACATAAATAATTATCTGCATAGTGACATTAATAAACATATATGAAACTGGGTTAAAATATCACAAACTGCGATATTAGAAGTGTAAACACACAGTGCGCGAATGCACCGAACGCACCAGCGTTCTATTCTGACTGAAATTCTGACTAACTCAATAACAGCGGTAAAAATACCAAATTAACGAGAATCAAGCACTATGATTAGCAAGGATCGTCTAACGATTAAAACAGATACTCACAATCAGTCATAGACGCACACTATAATAAACTAATTGAAGTTATTTCTCCTGATCGCGGGCAAGCCTCTCTCTTTTCTCTCTTCATTCGGTTGCATCCTGGCGATGATTGACAGGTGCGCTAAGTCCCGCCTTTCCAACAGTTTAATCTTTCATACATGAGCTCATCCATGAATATGATTTCTGCCTGAGTCCCGTCGGATTCTTTTCCCGCAAAATCATGGTGTCATCAAGCTACACATTTGTTTTGAATAAGCTACCACTAGTGGTGAAAATTACATATTGTGCCTTTAATACAGTACACAAGTTACAACTAGTCACATAAATTAATATGTCAAATATGTGTATAAGTGGTCTTTAAATAAAAGTTAAAATGTCTCTTCTGAGTGCTGTAAATGAATGTAAGCAACACTAAAGCAGGCCTGCTCTCAGTCTGAAGTAAGCTTCTGTGCAATGTGTTTTCAATGACTGTAAGTCAAAGCAGATGCTGGTGTTATCGTTATTCTTAGCTTGAGAATGTAAAGTAGAGCCATGAACAATGAATGCGAATCTGTTCATTCTTTCATGATTTCCGAAGCACAACAAAGATTAAAATGATAAGGGATCGAATGCACTGCATTGTGATCAAGTATTGATTATTATTTAGCTATTTGTGTTTACTCTCTCATTGCTATTTATAAATGAAATAGTGCAGCCTGCAAACATCATACGTATAATAAATAAATAAAATATTATTATATAAAACATACTATTACTGTAGTGCTGAAAACACGGCACCATACAATGATGGTATCAGGTGGTAATACCTTGGTAAGTGGTGAAGAATAAATAAATAAAAGCTGTAATACTTACTCTGTGGTCTTTTGTAGGACAGCACACAAACTCCTCAGACAAAACGCCCATTACCAGTCAAACAAACATGCGCGAACAAACAACCTACTGGCTGTAATGCATATAATTAATATAAAGGATGATTTTTTTATATATCAGATATGTTTCACAATGGTGTCATAGAAATCAGAATTTAAAAATTAAATCAAAATCTATTTTCTATTTTCTAGAAGTGTTCTATCGCTTTTACCATAAACGGAACGAACGTTCGGCCAGTTGTTGTTTCCTTTCCAGTCGGAAATATTTCTGGTCGGACCGCTTCTGCATGACCAACAAATTTAGAAATAAACATAGTAGATTTTACATTTATAGGTCTTTCAAAACGCAGGTTACATTAAAATTCAAACGCAATATTACGGTCACATCTGCGGCGTCCATACGCCATGCATTCAGAGTTTAAGTCGCTCTTTATTTTCACACAGACCGCTGTTTGTTTTGGTTTCATTTCTGCTGAATATCACTCTGTTTAAAGATGGCTGGACTGGAGCTGCTCTTCAACTGCGTATCAAACTCTATAACCTGTTCTCAAGATGCCCTCATCTGTTTTGTACACTGGGAAATAGTGAAAAGTGGCTATAAATGTCTTGGCATTGGAGATGAGGTAAGTGTATGTTGACTGATGATAATCTGTTAGAAAAACTAGCAGTTATGCTTCCTCCTTACAGAAACGACATGCAAAAAGACACTTAAGTCACACTTTAAAAATGTCTGATTGCCATTGCATTTGATAACATATCAAGCCAATAGGCATTTGCAGCGAATGCTTTACTATTTGTGCCCACAAAACCAGTCATACGGGTCAATTTTGTGAAATTGAGACATATGAATAAATATAAATGAGCTTTCCATTGATATATGGTTTGTTATGATAGCACAATATTTGGCACGAGATACAACTATTTGAAAATCTGGAATCTGAGGGTGCAAAAAAAATCAAAATATTGAAAAAAATCCCCTTTAAAGTTGTCCAAATGAAGTCCTTCGCAATGCATATTACTACTAATAATACATTTTTGATATGTTTACAGTATGACATTTTACACAATATGTTCATAGAACATGATCTTTATTTAATGTCCTAATGATTGTTGGCATTAAATAAACATTTATAATTTTGACCAATGCAATGTATTGTTGGCTATTGCCACAAATATACCCGTGATGACGTTTTGTGCTTCAGGGTCACATTTTGTTTTTCTGGCGCAAGTTATCACAGACATTTGCCTGATTATAAATGATTGATTTTCTTTGCATGCAGCCTAAAGATGGAGAGAAGTCGTCAGAACTGCTTCCACCCGGCTGGAATGAAAGCAATGAGCTGTATGCACTCAGATACAGATCAAACGATGAGCGGTCAAACCTACTGCTCAAAGCCTTCACAGTGGATTCAACCCTCATCTTCAATTTAATGGTAATAATGTTCAAATACATGCAATGCATGTCGTCACAGATGGAAGAATAGTGTGGATTTCAGCACGTTTATTTAATCTTTTGCAGGACTCCACGACAGAAAAAGTGACCGATCTCACAATTAACGTCAGTGAGTATGTTGATGAGGCCAATATGCAGACGTTTGAAAGGTTTGTGACTTTATTTGGTACAATTTTTAACTCTCATTACTCTAATATGCTTTTAAAGCATTTCCTGACCTTCTTTTGACATTTCAGACCCATGTTAAAGGGACAATATGTACGTTTTTAGATTAAAATATCCAGAAATCACTAGAACAGTGTTATATATTTAGTTGACCTGTGTACTTACATTATCCCAAACGTACCACACATACAAAACGCAAAGAGCAGAAGCAGCGACTGCAATATAAGCAGAATAAAAGCTCAGAGACCGTCGTTTCGCGCAGGTCTCTGTCATTAGCATTCGCTTCATGGTTCTCGGCGCGTCCTGCTTCATACCACCATAACATTAAAAAACAAAAAGGCATTCACTCATTCATGAACATGATTCCTTCTCGAGTCCAAGTTCCTTTCCATCGGCTGTGAAGGTGAAGAGTCAGGACTACAACTCCCATGAGTCCATGCTCATTCACAGCATCATCAAGCTACCCCTTTGTTTTGAATAGGCGACCTCTAGTGGTGAAACCTTGCATACTGTGCATTTAATAGTATAATACGGCACACATTTTGATTTCTTTGTTATAGGATGCATTTTAGAAGCTCAGCACAGACAAATGAAGAAACAATATACAAAAAATGGAGCCTTATTTAGATTCCTAAAATTCACATTGGCAGATATAACATTTCCAAACTTGTGAACGGTATTGTGTGTGTATATATATATATATATATATATATATATATATATTATTTTTTTTTTTTAAGAAGTTGATAGTTTTTATTTGCCAAGCATGGCCTAATTTGATGAAAAATATGAATCGTTTTTTCATAGTTTTCTCTGCAAAAAAAACTTAATGCCAACATATCTGTGATTGTGGCAATATCAAATATGTTCTTTAGCTATTATAAATCATTAGATATTACAAAAACATGGATCGGTAAATCAATAAAAGGTTATGCATTTTCTAACTTACTAATTTTGCTTTCAGCGTGTTTAAGAACACAGACGAGTTGACCGCAAAGCTCAAGTCCTCACTGCTGCCCACTAAAAAAGAGGAGCGTCAAGGAAAGACAGAGAAAAAGACAGACAGTGAAAGAGCCGGAAACCTAAGGGACCCCCACCGTGATCCGCTCCTGATCCCAACCAGAGGCCCTTCAAGCAGACAGCCTCCTAACTGGTGAACGTTCATTCTCTCGTTCTTGTTTTCATGCATTACACATTGTTCTTCAAGGGTATCAACTCTTTAGAGGAATTTCTAGAGGTCATGTTCAGATGCAGTCTGTGGAGATTTGTATAGCACAGATATCCTAACAGCACTCTGTTGCTATGGTTACTGCCTCAGCTGATCCTAACTTCTGTTTGGTGAAAATATGCACACTGAATGATTTCTCTTTTGTGGTCTGTATTGTTTAAAAACAGCTAAATTATAAAATAAGGACCTTATCAGGAGACTGTTTGTGTATTCATGCTCTGTATCAGGGTTGTTATTATAACTAAAACTAAAACCATATGAAAACATTTTTGTTGAAATAAAACAATTTAAACTGAAATTAAAACTTGCCACAGCAACATTTCCCATTTTCATTTACTGTATTTTCCGCACTATAAGGCGCACCGGATTATAAGGCGCACCTTCAATGAATGGCCTATTTTAGAACTGTTTTCATATATAGGGCACACCGGATTATAATGCGCATAGAATAGAAGATACTGCGGTCAAACGATTGCGTTATACATCGACTAGATGGAGCTGTGCTAAGGGAATGTCAACAAAACAGTCAGATAAAGTCCAACTTTATTAAGCTTTCTGACAACTCCGTTCACTCCCATGGTAATGTTGTTAAAACGTTGATGTGCATATAAACAATATCTCCCAGCCTTGCTAACTTTTCTCCCAAACGTGGAGGGGTACTTTTCCTTAATTTAGTAAACACATAGCCTAGTAAAAAAAAACAGTCGGATACCACTAAATCAAACGTTTGTGCATAACTCCACATTGTTCAGTTACGTATAACACGTAAAGCTCACTTTTTCAGTTCATCACCCGTCCACGAATCCCTCGAATTCTTCTTCTTCAGTGTCCGAATTGAACAGTTGGGCGACTACGGCATCCAACCTGCCCGGCTCCCTCTCGTCATTATCCGAAAGCACAGTACCGTAAAGTAAAGACTACGGTAGCCGTAATGCTGCAAGCGGCGCGGCTTTGTAGTTTACCAGTTGTACTGAAACATTTTATTATTATTAAATTGCTTTTATTGGTTTTTCATTCTGAAACATTTTGACAGAGCGCCATGATCCATATAAAAGGCGCTCCGGATTATAAGGCGCACTGTCGTTTTTTGAAAAAATGAAAGGCTTTTAAGTGCCTTATAGTGCGGAAAATACAGTAGTCTAACTTGGTGTGTTAAAAAAACTAAAATTGAAATAAAAATTAATAAAAAATATATAGATGCACACACAACATAATTGCTAAAAATGTCACTTAAAATAAATAATTAAATTAAAGGAAAATGGAAAATATAAATAAAAAATCTAATTTGAAATTTTATGTTATGTTTTATGTTTTTTTTATAATGAATAGTCTTCTGATTTCATAATTATTTCATTATTTACTATGATAATGAAACTATTTTTTTTGTTTTATGAACGAAAAAGACAAATTTATAAAATACAATATTATTTATATCATTGTTAAATGATAAAATATTTCATTATTATATTTCAATATATCATTATTAAAAATAATGCTGTATTCTATTCTGAGAACAGTGAACCAGCATAAAAGTTTATTCTTAACCATATTATTATTTCTTATTTTTTTTAATAAGATATAGCAGTGTTTATTATACATTTTTAGAAAATTCATGTGCCTTCATAATCTTTAATCTTCCCCTCCCTCTTGCGTTGACATCTCTTCTCTGATGATGTGTTTACTGGTGTGAGGGCGGGGCAACCTGTCACTCACATGAGATCCACCAAACCACAGCCATCCAATCAGTTATTGATGGACAAAATCAAGTCCCATCCTACATTTGTTCACAATAAGGAAGAAAACACAATCGCAACTTCCATTTCATGCCAACTTTACCTTGAATAGAAAGTATATTAATAGATCCTGTGAGGAAATTTGCCTGCTTGTTTGTTAAGTTAAAGTTCATCTGTAAATGAATGTGTTCGTGTGTGAAGGACGTAACGCTGGGACTTTGAGAGCGAGGTGTGTGTGTGTGTGTTGTGTAGGTGTCAGCTCATGTCCTCTATCCTGTTTAATATTTACCAGCGCGAGTCCTCCGAGAGCTCTCACTGCTGGGCTGTGTCTATTTTTGAGGCACTGAGTGTTGTGGGTTTTGTGTGTCTGGCACTGCAGACTGTGGACTGACAGACTGGGGGTGCGTCTCAATCGGCTGCCTGGTTCAGCAGTCAGGGCACTGATCATGGAGTCGGCCATTTTAAGGGATCCTCAACTGCAAAATCCTAGCAGCACACTAAACTTTCCCTCCCTAAAAAGTCCTACAATGCAGTCCTATCAGCTCTGCTTTTGTTCATGAATACCAGTACTGATGTTGTACAATGAGGACATTGTCACCTTGTCAAGTCATCATTGTCCTGATGAGTAGAGAGCCAGCATCCTTACTCTCCTATCCAGTGCCTGAATTTGTGTACACGATATACTGATTCACGAGCTCGGGAGCTGATTGAGACGCACCCTGGGTGAGAGATGCCCAGGGCCAGCTTCCCTTCCATCAGACACAGCCAGTTTGGGAGATTTAGTGAAGTCTGTTTTGTTGAAACCCACTCAAACATAAGGAGCTGTGGGGGATGCAGCCTGACCTTGATTTCCTGTATTCTCTGCAGTCTCTATTAATAAAAAGTGGCAAAAAATAAGAAAGAGAAGAGGAAAAGAGAGGTTGTAGTCTGTGGAGTGGAGTCCTTAAGGTCATGGCAGAAACCCAGAGGTGGATTTCGCTGTTTGTCTTCCACTTCCCCCCTCCTGAGTTCACGGTGACCCCTATCCGATTCGTTATGATGTCAGCGATTTATCGACTTGCTGTTGCTGTGGGCATGATGTAATTCAGTCAAACGTGCTCTGCTGCCAGAAAGTGTCTCGGGTTAAAGCCAAAGAGTCTGTAGCCTTTCAAAACATTGAGCTGAGTCACAGCCACACCACATTCTGCATATGCTGTTGTTGTTGTTGTTAAAAAACAGTTTGGCTGTTTGTATTATTTTTTATGTTATGGCTTGGAATTCAGACATTCAGACATTTTAAAGAAATACAAATGTAGTAACAATATATATATATATATATATATATATATGTATGTATGTATGTATGTATGTATGTATGTATGTATGTATGTATATGTATGTATGTATGTATGTATGTATGTATGTATGTATGTATGTATGTATGTATGTATGTATGTATATGTATGTATGTATGTATATATGTATGTATGTATGTATGTATGTATGTATATATAAAAATGTCTATTACTTCTCTGTCTGACAATCTCATGGACGAGTCTGGGTTTGGCGGGTGCAAGGGGAACGGGACTTGCCTGACTGCATTGTGCCAAGTGTAAAGTTTGGTGGTGGGGGGATTATGGTGTGGGGTTGTGTTTCAGGGTTGGGTCCCTTAAGCCCACGTCATTAATGACGTAATTTTCGTCATCAGGAGGGTTTGTGGGCGTCCGCACACCCCGTCTGTTAGCAGCCCAATTTTTGAGAGTGCGCTGATGGTGCACTTACAACAGTGCACGCACCAGAAAGTCAGAAGATTCACAACAATTGTACTGTGCATGTGTCATTTGTACTAGACATCCGCACTCATCCATGGTTTAGAATACTTTGAAAGCTGTGCGGACATGACGCATCCGGCCGCGGAAAATGAAGTATATCCGGGGCTTTAGTTCCAGTGAAAGAAGGTCAAAAATTCCCATAAACACACTTTCTTTTTGTGTTGTTTTTTCAGGCCTGATCCGATGGCTCCATTTGCAGCAGGTGGTGCCGATCTGGATCCCTTCGGGTGAGAAATCGAATCACTTATTTGCCAAAACAGTCATCTGTAAATGTATCACACATGTTGACCTGTAGATTACAGATGCAGAATCTTTAGGGGGTTTTCACACTGGGCACGTTTGCCACGGTCCCAATCCGAGTATGTTTGTTCCAGTCGCCCCGCCCCTAAGAGTTTTTCTGTTTTCACACACATTGGATAATATCAAACTCCGGTGCACCTTACGTCACCACAAACGTGCACGACACATGATAGAAGACAGAACTCAGGCCAAAAAATGATAATAATTTGGTGCCTTTACACACAGCATTGAATGCGTCTACTGTATGTGTATTGCATGAACGTGGCTTTCTGCTGCTTGCAAACGGACACATTTGAAGAGACAGCCGATTGCGAGCGCACAGTCACACTGCGTCATCATTGGCTAAGACGCACTCAACTGAGTCTGTCTCTCAAATCGCCCCCTATACCCTCATTCTCTATTCCTCACATTACTCCACAAATATAGTCCACTTGAAGGAGTGAATGAGAACAAGTGAGTGAATTCGGACACTGAGTGCACTAGAAGGGCTGCCGCTTTTGCATAGTAATTATTTGAAGCTTAGAAAACTAGCAGCTCCAGTAGTAATGAACATATTTATCTTGAGCTCATGGAAACTATGTATAACCTTAATTAAACAATTTGATAACAGTTATAAGGAATGTATACCTGTACATACATTGGACAGCGGTTTGGAAAATGGATGGATGATTGATTCCGCTGCGGGCGCTATCTTCTGGCGAGACGCAGAAATTCATTCAGAGCACAACTCTCACAGAGCATTTTGGGTATTCACTAGCCGTTTAGTGTACATCAGTTGTTATACACTCGTTATTGTGGTGCATAATGGGATTGAATGAGTGCACTCGATAACGTCCACAATGGTTTCAGACACCACTATAAAAGGCTGTCCCCTCAAATAGTGCCTTATTTAAGGGTATAGGGGGCGACATGTCCACATGACAGCTTTCACATTACCAGTTTTCCTGCAAACCGTGCTGTTTCGAACTAAACCGTACCAGTGTGAGTTCTGTGAAAGCACCCACTTATTTTTGACCATCCTTATGTAGAATAAAACAGTTGGAGAAAATAATAAGAATAAAAGGTAGCTCAGAACATTTAGGAATTAAAATGAATGAGTGCACCTTCAAGGAAGGGCATTAGCTTAATTATTAATAGGTCTTGTCTCTTGGTTCTTTCTCCAGGGGAAGGGCAGGAGGAATGATCGTCGATCCGTTACGTGCCGGGTTTCCTCGCTCAGGGTTTGACCCCTCCTCTGGTATTCCTGGAGTCCTCCCTCCAGGCGCTGTGCCCCCTGGTGCCCGCTTTGACCCCTTCGGTCCGGTTGGGCGACACAGACCCGGGTAAGAGCTTTAATGGGATCTTTATTGCTGCCAATGATCTGAGCTCAGCTGTAAAACTGAATTACCTCATTTTACATCATATTCTCACCTCTAATGTCTTTTGTTTGGCTTTATCTTTCAGGCCAGACCCTGATCACATGCCCCCACCAGGCTATGACGACATGTTCATGTAGAATAAGAAGGACGCACTTATGCAACATCCCATAACTCTCACTGCTCTGCAGTCCTATGCACTTTGTGTTTGAATAAACTGTTGTGGCAAAACAGAATTCCTTAAAAAAAATAGCACAACTCGTTTTCATTTTGACATTGACAAAAACACACACAATTCCATAACACAGATAATTCCATTTTTTCCTGTTCTTTGTGTTACTGACTCATTCTGCATTGATAAATTAAACTGCTTTTATTCTGTCCCATTTCTCTGTGATTGATCTCTTTCTGATATTAAAGGCAATATAATATATGTGCTATTATATATTATATAGCAAATTTCATACACAATGGTAATTCAAAGTGCTATTCATAAAAAATGAATTAAATGAAATAATCATAACAGATGATAAGAAATAAAATTAACCATAAAAAGTTAAAAATAAGGTTATAATAATTTAATTTCAAATAAATGTTATTTTAGTAGCATAGAGATGCTATTATAGTTTTTAATGATGCAAACTTTTGAAAATGGCTTTTAAAGTGCAAGTTTACCGTTATCATTTCTGTGTAAACGACAAAAACGTGAATTTGTGAAACTGTGACATGTTCAGTCTATAGGTGTGTAGTTTTTCTTTACAATGTGACCAGCAACTACTGGCCTGGCATGAATAATACACCATTTTGAGTTGTTTCCATGGATCTGTGTGAACGGGATCACTGACAATGTTGTCATCTGTAAGCGAAAAAAGCAAAGGAAAAACTTTTTTTAGTACATTGTTGTCATGTAAACCCAGCCTGATCTGCCAGCGATTTGATTTAGCCCTGCAGCTTAGGCTGGAAACCTATCCTGCTTCTATTACAATTTTGCGGAGACCAATCATAAACCGGCTTATCCACCGCTATTGGCGGGGGGGTTCAACACAATGACAGATAGAGAAGCGGTGGGTTGTTGCCTGTTGATCACACCTCTTGTGGTCTGATTGGTTGAAGGACTATCCAATTGCATACAGAGTCATTTGAACTATGCCCGTTGGCCGTTGATCACGCCTCTAGTGCAGTAGAAAATACAGAGCAGAATCCCCAGACCAGTGTTCAATTTTAAAAGATTGAGCTTGGTCTGGTGATAGCCAGAAAACATGTACTATACAATCCACGCCAATGTTCATAAGAACGGTCTTTGGCGTGGTCCAAGCAGACGTACGCTCTTTTCCTTGTGGCATTCAGTGCGTCTGAAATCGTGTATTGTCTGAGTAGGTACTATATTTGAATTAGTACTTACTTTGTGTCCGTTAAAAAAGCATGTTCTGTATAGTATGAATGTGTGGAGTATGTAATCCGGACATACTACATCCACCATGTTGTCATTATCATGTGACATACCAGCATCAGTTGTGTTGCTTCAAATCCATTCATAAATCCCATCCCGTGAATGATATCCCATGGGATAAAGTATCCATATGCATACTTCAGAATCTCCCTGGAAGTACTAAGTCATCCGTGGATTTTTCGTCTGCTGTTTACATAGTAGGGAAGTATTCGAGTTGGGATGTGTTTGGAATTCTTGTCGCTCACCATTCTAAATATATAGTCAAAAAATCCCAGAAATATAACTTTAAGAAAAGTACAAATATACTTTAAACAGGTCATCTGAAAAGTTATAATGGCTTCTCTCCTTCATTCACCTACATTGAACCTGCTAACTATTTAAAGTATCAATAGATGAATCAGCTTCTGGAGATGGCTGCTTCAGTGAGAAGGATGTAGGGAAGCAGCACCAGCAGCAGATATAGTGAAAAATTAATGCCTGTAATGGCCACAGTGAGTCACGATGCCCGCAATGTCAGTGTGACTGTCCTTTACTGCCATAAAGACGCTCTTAGAGTGTCCTCTAGACGAAAAACTGCATTCAAATTGTGGCTGATCACTGAGTTTTAAGTGCTTATTTGTTTGGAAATTTAGAAGATATAGAACTGTTACACTCTAAAAAAAATGCTGGGTTGTTTCAACCCTTACCTAGCAATTGGGCTGTTTTAACCCTGCGGTTGGGTTAAATATTTGCTTAGGACAACCCAATCGCTGGGTTAAAACAACCCAATTGCTGGGTAAGTCCATATTTGACCCAACATTGGGTTGTTTTTACCCAGAATCTTTTAGAGTGTAGTCATGAATTCACAATGGAGTGAAAGTACTTCTGTGCTTCACATTGAATGGGAAAATGTGTTCCACAAAGTGGCCAAACACTTTTTAAACTGAACTTTGATCATCTTAACATTATCTTTAACAAACCTCTTTAAAAATGAAATGCTTTGCTTGAAAAGTGTTTAGCTTTTGTTATCTTGTGCAATAATATATAGACATTTTTAAAGGTGACCTATTATGCCCCTTTTTTACAAGATGTAATATAAATCTCTGGTGTCCCCAGAATGTGTCTGAAGTTTCTACTCAAAATACCCCACAGATCATTTATTATAGCTTGTCAAATTTGCCCATATTTGGGTGTGAGATGTTTTTGTGTGAGTCCCTTTAAATGCAAATGAGCTGCTGCTCCTCCCCTCAAGAGGGTGGAGCCTTTACAGCTTGCACTGCGGATATTCAACAACAATAAAACTGGAGAATCTCATGCAGCTAAAATGCCAGAAATTGTAGCTGTGTTCAGCCTTGTTTAAACCAGAGTCGGACACTGATGGAAAAGTTGCAACCTTTAGAAGGCAACTGGATGTTTCTGAATTGTTAGTGGATAAACTTATGTAGCTGTTGTGGAGTTATATTGATTCAACTCATCGACTAGCATGTACCATCAGGTTAAAGGCACAGTATGTAAGTTTTGCTTATTAGATCGCTTAGCTTGATGATGCCATGAATTGAGCGTGGACTCATGGGAGTTGTAGTCTTGACTCTTTACCTCCACAGTCGATGGAAAGGAATCCAACAGACTCGGGCAGAAATCATGTTCATGATTGAGTTTAAAGTATTAAAGTTTTATTAATGTTACGGTGGTATGAAGCAGGACGCGTCGAGAGCCGTGTGAGCGAATGCTAATGAGAGAGACCTGTGCGAAACACCACTTCTGATTTTTTAGATGCATATGTGGGTAAAACTGTTTTACATGGTTATAACATTCATACTAAACACATTTGAGTGTGTTGAAAGTTATAACATTACTCTGTGCTCGGTGGCTGCTATAAGAGACTTGTTGCACTTTGCGGTAATCTCGATTGATATTAGAATATATTAAGAAAAACAGGATGACTAAATGACATGCAATTAATTTTAAAATATATTGTATGATGCAGATCTGATTATGATGTTAGCCACTTGACAAAATAGTGTTGTCTCTGAGGCGGTAAAACCGTTACTCACGGTGAATCAAGAAAACAAGATTCAAACAATAAGACTAAGATCACAGAACACTTTTTTCAGGTCCAATAAAGTGAGGCGCACCGCACTGCCTTTTTTGGGTGACGTTTTTTTTTATTTAGAAAATAGCAGTGCGCTGCAGTTTTTTTCAATGTTTCTAGGCAACCCCGAATCAGCTGTCCTGTCAGTCAAATCAAAGTAACGGTCAACACAACGGAAGGCCCGCCTCTCCAATCATTCGATTGGACAATGGGGAAAAAACGCAATGACATCAGGCACTTTTCCGCTCAGTTTTTTTCAACTTCATGCACTCAGAGTGCTCCTTCAAAAATGCGAGGCGCAGCAGGCGGTTAATACTTGAGGTGCCCGGGGCGCATAAGAAGCGCGCATAATGCTCTCTGCCCAAATCCATTCAAAAAAGGCGCTTCTCGCTGCAAAAACGCGTTCTGTGTGATCGGGCACTGACTATGTCTTGCTGTATAACAATTATTCATTTTCTGTTGATTAATGTATCCAAGCATTTGCTCGTCTGACTAATAAAACACATCATATATTAAAGCGTGTTTTGTGTTTCCATGGTTTCTAAGTAAATCAAGGGTAGCGGATATGACATCATTGACAGGCGACGCAGGGACACAGTCCGTAACACTGGTTTAAAGAGCTGATTGCTCTGTATTTAAACATTGTTAGAAAACATTTGGGATAATGCAAGTACACAAGTCAACAAAATATACAACATTGTTCTGGTGTTTTTTGGATATTTTAATATAAAATCTTACATATTGTGCCTTTAATCTAAAAATCTTTCAGAAACTACTTTTGAGCAAATCCAGTGTTGAACTGACCCTGGTTTGTGAAGCAGTCCAGTGTAAAATGATTTGCACAAATATATAACGCTTTGACTTGCTTCGGCACATTAAATGAAATTATACCACGGTGTCCTCAGTGGCTCAGATGCCAGGAGTCTGGAGACTCTTGTGTTCGTTCACATCCAATAACAGAACATTTGTAATGTATTTCGTCAACAGTCGTGGGCGGGGCTTCTGGAACCGCTCATTTGGACAGACTGTTTATGACTTATGGGGATTAAAAAAAGGAGTGGGTGGATTTTTACCGTCATAGGCTTGTTGTTCTCACACACTGTGGACACACATCTGTGTTCAAACACCTTATAAAAGTGCATTTTGCATAATAGATCCCTGTCTAAATACTGTCCCATGTGATTCTTTCATTGGCATTCAATACAATCAAACAGCTATAGCAACAGAACAGATTTATTTCACGCATGGAAACGGTATAAAAAGGTGACACATTAGCCTTGAACACACATGAAGTGGTTACAGACTTCAAATGCACAGCTCACATTTTACACATGCTTTTCAAACACCTCCGCTCTCTACATTAAAAAACAGAGTGATTGGCCCAAAAGTACCATGGTACTGCATTTCATTTGAATATATAACAGTCTGTTTGGCTCACACAAGTATTATGCACTTCATTAAGCCTCTGCGGTGTTAGAAAGCTGCGCTTGTGTTTGTAGTTCTCAAGGATTTCTAGGAACTCTTTCCAGCCTGACTCCATGATTAACCTTCACAGATTGTACAACGATGATAATTTAGTAATAAAAATGAGCAGCTGCTTCTAATCAGCCCAAACAAATACAAGCCCCATAATTGTGCTCATTTGAATTGCATACTATCGTACTACTCCTATTATTTCTGCAATATGCACATTTTTGTATGCATGGAATACACAGATGACATTACATTTGATAAAATGTGCAGTACACAATTGTATTGAAATATCACATTTATTCAGGACTTCTCAATGCCACTCGCTGAATATAACATGCAGTACGTTGAGGCTACCGTTCAAAGATTTTGGGGTCGGTAAGATTTTCTCTTATGCTCATCAAGGCTGCATTGATCTGTAAATGAGTGGAATATTATTACAATTTATTTGAATATATTTTAAAATGTAATTTATTCCTGTGATGCAAAGCTGAATTTTCAGCAGTCTTCAGCGTCACATGATCCTGACTTGCTGAATGTGATGCTTTTTGTCAAGATTCTTTGATAGATAGAACGTTGAAAACATAAATGCTGTCACTTTTGATCAATATGATGCACCCTTGCTGAATAAAAGTATTAATTTCCATATGTAAAAAATCTTACTGATGCCAAACATTTAAACAATAGTGTAAGTATGCTAGTATTCCACTCTCAAGACAGTCAATGTGACTTGCTCAGTTTAGGCCGTTGTGTTGAAAAAGCGGTACAGCATTTCATAATGTATTTTAAAGACATTCACATTCATTTACGGGCTTGTGATCATGTGATCAACAGCACAGATTTGGTGTAAGATAAATGCTTAGTGTGCTCAATGCTAGATCCTCTGTGCTTACAAGACAATATTTTACACGTGAAAACAATTTACCACTTTCCACTCTCCTTATAACTTTACATCACACCATAACCAACATCTTACAGGTAATAAATGACAGATATATTTAGGGATGCAATGAGAAACATGATGGCATCGAAGAAACATTACAACAAGCCCATTTCACTTTAATCAGCATTTAAACAGCACTGAAGTTAGTGATGCACTAAGCAGCATGTGAACGCCTCACACTTTATACACCACCAAAGGACGGACAGCATACGGTAAAGATCTTTTCTAAATATATTGTGTAAAGAATATTTAATACGCTGGAATGTGAAATAAATTATAGTATGTAACGATAGTCTCTCTCTCTCTCTCTCTCTCTGACACAATGTGCTCTCATTAACCATTGGCTTTAGTGTGACAGTGACAAACTCTTGTTGAAATGTCACTTTGTGTTTGTGTTTTTTAAGCTACCCTCCTTTACTCTACAGTCACTCACTTGCATTCAGAGTAGGGGTGCATCGATATGTACATTTTGGCCGATAACCGATAATTCTTTATATTTGAAGGTCGATAACCGATATATTGGCCGATAAATCTGAATCAAATTTTTATATAATTTTTGAGAGCCTGATTACAAAAACAAAAGTTTTAATATTAAATCCATATCCCAAACACACAGTTATAATGTTCTCATTATAATTTCATGTAGCCGATTTGACAGACTTGCGCTGCAAATGTCGTACTTAACAGTATTTTTCTTTTTTGAAGTGATTACAATCATATTTCAAGCAATTCAAACCCATCATGGTGAACAGTGTGCATCTGAAGTGTCCCAGCTGAAGGACATATTCCATTATTTATCAGCTTTAATGTGTTGGACAAATTTTCTTATCGCCCGATAACATTAAAAATGAACATAAATCGGCCGATACCGATATGGTGGCCGATATATCAAGCATCCCTAATTCTGATTCTTAAAATCATGTTTTAAGAAGTAAATCAAGTGCACTTTTGAAACTCTATCGACGCTATCATGTGAATATTGCTTTCCTAGCTTAACTACAAACTAGTTACCACTTCCATTAATATCATATAAAGCTGTATGTATTTTGGATGCCTCACACCCAGAAATATATCATTGCAGGCCAGGGTAATCTTTACTACATCTAAGATGTTTATACAGCTGCTCTTATTAGGTTTCTGCTTAGTTTTGATTACAATCTCTGAATAGTGTACTTGTAAGAAATAGTCACCTCAGCAGGAAAACCTAACCAAGGTGCAGGCGGCTTCATCTGGGATCAAGTACACAGCAATATCAAATCTGCTGATGTGTTATGACAGTAAGTGTTTTAAACGGGGTGATGAGCATATTCTTAAAGTGCCCTTGTTATGCTATTTTTATGGTTCCTAATTTTGGAGATCTCCTACAACATGCATTAACCTTAATTGTCTTATAATATGCACTGCAGCTTCACCTGTTTTTCTCTCAGTGACTGAAGCGGTTCAATAAAGGATTCAGTCTCTATAAACCCCGCCTTTCCGAGAGATACTCTGCTCTGATTGGTCAGATGATCCAGTCTGTTGTGATTGGTACAGCTTATTGTGCGTGTCGTAAATGAAACGGACATTATCTGAATTTCAGCTCTTCCCTAGCACGATACACAATGATAGGAACAGTAAAGATGGCGTCAGTTTTACTGTATCAATCTGTGCGAGAAAACAGCGCCTTCTCGCCATACCGACAACACGAACCAAACTCTTTCAGGCCTCAGCTACGACTACAGTGTTTAAGAACATAGACTGGCATTATGCTATTTATAGGGCCCTATGATCTCCCCAATGTGGAAAACACGGACACACTGAAGCACGTGTGACTCTCGCTGTGTTTTCAGCCTCTGCCGCCTCACTATATGAGGACATGAACGCATGAACTTCATCTCCAGAGCTGCTCTGAGAGTCACTTCATCAGCATTTCACCTTTTCTTCTGAGAAAAACTATCGTCATATCATATGAACTTCACGTCAACCCGTCAAAATAATAGTTTGGTTTAACTTGAAGAAATTATGACAAAATATAGTACTGTTGTACAGTAGAATTTAGCTATGTCTTAAAGTAATAGTAATACTAACTCTAGAAATAATAAAACATTATTTTTTAATATTCACTATTTTTCTTCCATGGTTTAATTTGATCAGTAAAGCTCTATTGTGCAGCACTTTGTTTGACAAAAAAGTTTAATTTCTTATGATAAAAAAAATTATTAAATCAATGTTTTATGCTTTCATTTGATGCCCAGAAAGATTAAAATACACAGAATAAAAATAAATCATTGATTTTTAAATGTAATTAAACTATTTAAATGGAATCCAGAAAACTTAAAAAGGAAACACAGAATTTGATTAAAAAAAAATTGAATTTGAGAATAAAATTTATTTTGCAAGGCCCTAAATTTGTAATTTCTTTAAAACTGTGAATAAATTATTGTTAAATTGTATAAGTTTCATGATTTCAATTAATTAGGCATGCTTTTTAAATTACTAAAATGTAATTTAAATATTAAAATTGTGGTTCAAAAATGTCACTTACATGGATATTTTCTCTTGTTTTACTCTGTTCCTATACTACTTTGAGTTATTATGACTCTTGGGTAACAATGATCAAAATTTGGGGAAAATAAAACAGATTTCATAGGGCCCTATATTTATAAGTGAGACTGGAATTACAGGCAGTTCAGATTCGAGTCTTTTCGGAGACAATAACTTTGATATTTGAAACTTTGCAGATCTTTTACATTCACAAACAGCTATATTATACACTGCATGAAAGCTAATATCTGAAAAAAGCATATTAGGGGCCCTTTAAAGCTGTGTCACTGAGAAGACAACAACTTTGCATCCTGAACATATATATATATTTCTCTACTGGAATCTATGCATATTGCACCATTACAGTAAAACTTCACATTTTTGTTAATTGTTAGCACAAATCTACTAAAGTACCATAATGATAGATATTGTAAAATAGATATCTTGTTTAAAACATTTAAGCATTCATATGTCTATCCCCTTGGTTGCGGTACATTGTCCTCTACTCCAAGAACGTGGGTTGATGACAACGAGTAAGTGTGTGACACACATATACAAAACACGAACAGTATACAAATACAAATAAGCCGATGTTTGTGTTCACGGTAACATCTTAAGGCATATTGCATCCTTGGATAATAATAGCTTGTATATATTCCACTCATAGTGTCTTTAGTGGTGTTATAGATTATACAGACATTTATTTCAAGTTTTGTAAAGTAGATGATGGCGGTTTGTTCTGCAGCATGTTACGTTATTGTGAAGCTTCACCGTTGTGCTTTCATTCACTTTGTCTTCTGAGTCCTTCGCATCTCGTCACATTCTGTGTTTCGCGTGTTTGCCTGCAACGTGGTTATGACAGTGCTCGCAGGGCAGCATGAACAGGTTAACGTATATGAAAGCATGTCGCATTTTGCTGCAGAATTAAATGAAATATTTTTTTTTGCATATTTTGGCACAAAGAAAATGAAGCCTGTTTTAAGAGCATCTAGATTGTGGCATTGTGACATAAAACTGTTCAGTCAACCCGGAAGGACAATTAGTCATGGAAAATCATGTTGCCCTTTACAGTTTGTTTCTAAACTGAAGACAGTACAATGATTACTACTTTGATGTATAAATAGGTTACATTTAAATATTTCATATATTCATATATATTAATATATATATAATTTATTTTTATCCCATTAGTTTGTAGTAAAATGAGAATGGGGAGATTTTATTGAAAATATCAGGCTTTTTTAGGGAATTTAAGATTAAAAATCAGCCATTGACTTTCATTTTTGGAGTTTTTACCTCTGAAAATTTGACAGATGGCTCTATTTCAATACGTTAATTGTTTTTTCTTGTGTTTATTTGCATTCTGAATCATGAATGGTATTTGTTTTCTTTATTAATCATATATAACAGCCGTGCATTGATCCGTGTTGCCATGTCCACTTATTACACGCGACTTGGTACTTTTTTGTGGCTTATACATGTGGGTTGCAGTTTATTGGGCTTATATAAATACATCTTTTTAATTTCCCAAGTGAGTGTAAATATATTTTTATGTTGATGTTAATAATTGTCTTTATGTTGATAAATTCAATTAATTATCCTATTTTTATATTTCTATTATTATTATTATTTGCTTATGTTGATAAAAGTAGCTTTCTTTTGGCTTTTTTTTCAGATCAAGTTGTTTTTTGAGATTTGGCAACACAGCAAACCAAAAAAAGATGCTGAGTGTCATGGCAACAGCTATAAGACGTGTCATTTACTGATAAATGAAGCCAAAAAAATTAAACTAAACATGCTATTTATGCTGCCTTGCAAGCACCGTTTCCTTTTGGGAATGCAAGTGTATTTTTTCAGTGTGATTCGGTTGTGCTACGTGTTGAGCATTTCAGAAGGGACCGGATTACCGTTCGCGGCGTCGACCGTGACGTTCGGTTCACATTCCACCAGCGTCTCCCTTCCATCACCTTCAGCTAACTGCCTCATCCTCATATTAATGGATCCATAAGATTTCATGGGTCTTCTAGCGAAAGTCCTCCGGCGATACAGTTCCCCTTTGCATATGGACACCATTAATAAAACGGATAAGAGCATTCCTCCCAGAGTGAGCAAACCAAGTCCCGCTATAATACATTTGTCGAGGTGAGAACCGAGTTGTGCGTAGTACATCTCTAGTTTCTCCATCTGGCGCGCCGTCACTTGGTCCGGGTTCACTTTAGCCTCTCTTGGGATCGTATATGCGATTACCACTAATATGATTCCACTTACGAGGAAAATGAGTGCGAAAATGAACCCGTAGTCCACCGATTGGTCGTTATACTCGAGCTCAGGTTCTTCTTCGGAGCGCGGGGACAGCACTTCTCTCTGAATAGGCAGCGGATTTGACTGATAATCGATGGAGGTGAAGCCAGTTCCAGATGATCTGGAGGTAACACGGATCCTCGTTCCCGGATCCTCATCCTCGAATGATGCGTTTTCTATGCCGGTGGCAGGCCGCGGTCCTGAGGAGGCTTGAGGAGGTTCTCGCCTGCTCCCGTCCCCCAGTTCACGGAGCTCTACGGCATTCAGGGACTCCATCGACACTGAGCGCTTGCACTCATGTTGAATCAAATGCCTCTTGTTTCACCTTAAAAAAATAAAGAATACACATCTTTGAAATGTTTAAAAACACAAAAAAACTCGTTCAACTGAGAGTCCATTCCAAAGGACATCAGTTTTCTTAGGCCCTGTTTACACCTGGTATTAAGATGTGTTTTAGTCGATCAGATCACAACTGAACTAGACGACGCTAAATACAGGTGTAAACAGGGTCTAAAACGCTTTGAGCTTGTCCACTTTCAACGACTTCCAGAGGTAATCGAAAACGCAGTATGGGAAGCACACTAGCCTGACGGGATTTAAACTCGACTGAAGACCCAAGTTTGTTGAAGATGAAAAACATATCAAGCACAATGTTCTCTCACCATTCCTGATTTCTAACACTCACTCACAGTGTTTGGCGTGATCTTGCGGCTGTCAGAGCAGAAATGAAAGCTCAGGTTGTTCATTTGTAAATTGCGTGAGCTTATTTCGTCCATTAGATCAAAAGAGCTGAAAAAAAAAACATACATTTACCGAAATGCATCTTAATACCAAGTGTAAACAGGGTCTTGGGTGTGTTTTCATTTTCTTTTTCACAAAGTCAATCTATTACACAGTGCCGCTTTTTGACCAAAACCATATATTTTAAAGGCAAAATATGCAAGATTTTTGGAATACAATATCCAAACCCCCCTAGAACAGTGTTATTTATTTTGTTGACTTGTGTACTTACATTATCCCAAATTTCCAAGAATGTTTAAATCCAGAGAAATAAGCAATTTTAACCAGAACCGTATCTGTGCATCGCCTATCAATGACATTGATAGGCCTCGATTTCCATGAGCGGAAGAAGCGGAAGCGCTCGCGGCAGAATAAAAGCTCCACTGCTCTCGAGACGTGTGTCGCGCTCGTCTCTCATTAGCAATCGCTCCAGCGCCTCGTTCAGCTCCACCTGCTTCATACTACAGTAACGGTTAATCTATAATACATGAGCTCATCCATGAATATGATTTCTGCCCGAGCCCCGTTGGATTCTTTTCCACCAGCTGTAGAGGTGAAGACAACAACTCCCATGACTCCATGAAGCGTCTTCAAACTACACCTGTTTTGAATCAGTGACCCCTAGTGGCGAAAATTACATATTGTGCCTTTAAGAATAAAACGCAATACCATGTCTGGCAAAAGTTATCAAACTGATGATAATACTGCTGGTATTCAAAACTGATTGCCTGTGTATCAACAAGAGAAGTAAGCGTTGTTTGCATTGCTTATGGATTGACATTCAACCTCTATTTCTCTTTGGAAACTTGTCAAAGTTGTGTGGTGTGGTAGTGTGAAAAATAAAATGAGCTTCTTACCAAAAGGTTACTGGTTAGATTCTGCAGAGACCAATCCAAGAGCCCGTCTATATCTTGTTCAATGTGCCCTTGAACAAGTAAAACCCAGGTATCTCCAGAGGATTGTCCTTACAGTAAGCGTACTGTGGTGTGCATGCTTGGCGAGGACATTTTAAAGGGATAGTTTCCCCAAAAATTAATTCTGGAAGTCAATGGCTACCGTCAACTGTCTGGTTACCCAAATTCTTCAAAATATCTCAATTTGTGTTCAACCAAAAATTAATTCATGACAACTTGGGGTGAGTAAAATATGACAGAATTTTCATTTTGGGTGAGCTATCCGTTTAATAATCTCACATGGTTTTATGTGTGTTTACCGTTAAAGCATTGTAATGTCCCATTAGCAGCTTAACTCTGCCAATAACTGGATATTGATCTAGTGGTTCCATCATAACACTGAATTTAATCACCATTCAGTCACTGCAAGCTATTTTAAACAATTGTCACAATAATATATGTTTTTCACTAATAAGGTTATAAGGTTATATTCATATAAAAAACTACTGAATATCCAAAAGTAATGTATCATAGATGATTCCTGCATTACGGTGAGATTTCCACACCCACCTCCCCAAAAAGACGTTATTTTTTAACGTCTTTTTTAACGATTTTTAAACCTTTAGATTATGATAAAAAATAGATTACAATATAGCGAGAGCACATATATTTCACCAAAAAGTCGTGTTCGCAGGGGAGGTAACCATAGAAACCATTGCGGTAAATTTTGGGCTGTATTAAGGAAGCATAACAGGCAACTGTCATTATGCATCACTTGTCTGTCTAAATACTCGATTCTGATTGGCTGGAAGGTGTGCAATAAAACCGTTTGATGCACAGGTAGTTCCAAATCTGTTTAATCAGTTCTATATTAATGCATTTTCACTGAAGCGTGCACACACATACATCACTCACACAGAGCGGAGACACACAGAAACATTCAGGAGCACAGAAACTCAGCGACTTTTAGTAATAAAATAGCTTCACTACTGAATCGCAACATTATATTTCTCAGCAACGAGGGGGTTACATCGCTATTTTAAAGTAATTAAAAACTCATCTTCGTTGTCAATGGCGCTGAACAGACACGAGTACAGTTATTCAAACGAGTAGTAATTCAAATAAATGCTTTAGTTCATTCATTCAAATAAATGTAATCTTACCGCTACCTTATCTCTGTGTTGATTCAAAGTGGTCATGAGTCGTAATAGTGTCAGGCGTTTTTTTGCCTCCACGTCATACATTAAAATTGCTTAAAGTCCCTGTAAAGGCAATTCTGAGATTTGTTTCTAAACACATTAGAAATGTTATAAATGTATTGTTGAAACACATTATAAAGACTGTGAACTATGTAGTACTGAATTCAGAAGTTAGACCGTTAAGAAGTTTTTCACCATTGCTGTGTTCCGGATTTTTTGGGCGGGGTTAAAACGGTGGCTCGATGACGCACTGGAGCCGCTTGGCACATGGCCCCTCCCATAACGAGAGCACATTCGCAATTTCCCATCAGTTCACCCGCTAGATTGCGAGTTACTGTCAGTACCGTTAGTTACTACAGCCTACAACTTACAAAACAGCCTACAAAACAAAAAAAAGACAATCTCAAGAAGAGGTGGATTCATTTAGTGAACAGCTACCTTGATGGAGTGCTGAGGATCACCACCAACACCTGCCTCTGCAGTGTCTTTACACCGGATAGTTTAACAAACTTTCATCAGCAACAACTGGGATTCACTGATAATCCGCTGCAGAATGGGGCCGAACCGACTATCTCCCGCCCCGACCTTCATCCTCCCGTCCCGTCCCGCTCGTGAGCTGTACTTGAGTGTTGATATTTTATGTACTTAGCGGATTTTTTTATGATTCAAATTAGGCTAGTTGGTTAATAACACATTTATCTGTGGTGTGAGAAACTCAGAACACATGTTTAATTTTGACTTTACAGGGACTTTAATGCACAGCTAGCAGTGTAACTATTATCCCTGACTTAATCGACTGTCTGATGTTTAAAATTAATTTTTAACATTTTTTAAAAATTATTTAAAATAGACAGTCGATATTAGATATTGGTAAAACATGGCACTCTGTGCGGTAAATCAAGAATTTACAGATTTAAACAATAAGACTAACTGTGTTGAGCTGGAGAACAATGATTCGTTTCTGTACATCAATGATCCAAACAGGTGCTCACCTGTCTAATAAAACACATCAGATATTAAAGCGTCTTTGGTGTTTCCATGGTTTCTATTGTGGGTAACGTGGGTATGAAGTCATTGATATGCGCCTGGTTAAACTCGCTTATTTCTCTGGATTTAAACATTCTCGGAAACATTTGGGATAATTTAAGTACACAAGTCAACAAAATATCTAACATTGTTTTAGTGGTTTTTGGATATTTTAAAATTAAAAAATCTTACATATTGTGCCTTTAATCTTTTTTTTTTTTTTAATGCCATCATGTCATCATAAACTAAACGAGAATTAACAGTTATAGTTTACAACAGGCTATTTGTTTCTTTGTCCCCAGTGATGGTTTTGCTTACGGGTTCTCTGGCCTGTTTTACCTGAACGCAGTGCTGTTGATAAGCAGGAGTTCTGTCATTTAAATAGCTCTTGTTTTTGCGACATATTTGTAACGAATAAAAGAGACACAGCACAAATAGCGCGGTCTGGACAATGTGCAGAGACATCTGATTCTGCTCCAGATGATTTACCACAGACTGCCCATTTTACCTGACTTCACCTAACGCGTAAAATCTCATTTCTTCAGAGCGATAACAACCAGGCGACGCGTCGACTATTATTTAATTTAACGCGTTATGTGCGTTTATAGCTTCAGATATGACCTTGTAACACCCCAATGAATATTTAACAGCCACGGTTTATAAAAACACACATGTATGGTGCGACCAACACCTCCTAAAATGTTTACGGGTCCTTCATGTTTTTGGCTAGAAAGAGAAGGCGTCCTTACCTTCAGGCGCGATCGCTCCGCGGATATCATAGTAACGGTGGGATGCTGACAGGAAGACTCTGGGATCTCGAGGGGAGATTTAGCCATGCGCGAGAGAAACACTGTCATTTTCAGGCAGCATTAAACACAAATGAAAAAACATGTCAGATTATTCATCATTAATAAAGACACTGCTGTCGATGCACATTTTGCGTTATGTGCACCTTTATTATGCACTAGATCAGCTTCACTGGTGTCTGTTCAGATGCCCTCAGTAAAGGATGTGGGTGTATTTAATTATTAAAAATGCCACTGTTAGAATTGATTTTACATGCTGTCAGGGCTTCTGGCTGACTTTTTGCTCTGTATTTCTTATTATTTTGTTAATATATTAATTTATGTATTTTATATTATATTCAATTATATTTTATTTATAGTCAGTAATATTTTTTATATTTATATACACACAGACACACACACACAATGGGTTTTCATGTTTTATGGGGACAATCCATACATAGATATAATGATTTGTATATTGTATATTGTCTATCCCTACCCCTAAACCCATTACATAAAACTTTATGCATTTTTACATTTAAAAATAAATAAATAAAATCACATAGTGTGATTTATTAGCTGTTTTTTTTTGTCATGGGGACCAAATCTTTTTACAAGAAGGACAAGGATTTCAGATATTGCCATCTTTGTGAGGACCTGTAGTCTCCAATAACATATGGTTTTCCTGCACACACACACACACACACACACACACACACACACACACACACACACAAAGACAAACACACACACAGAGACACACATTTAAAAATACAGACATTTAAAAATAAATAAATAAAATCACATAGTGTGATTTATTAGCTGTTTTTTTGTCATGGGGACCAAATATTTTTGCAAGAAGGACAAGGATTTCAGATATTGCCATCTTTGTGAGGACCTTTAGTCTCCAATAACATATGGTTTTCCTGCACACACACACACACACACACACACACACACACACACACACACACACACACACACACACACACACACACACACAACGAGTTGTGTTTTCATGCATTATGGGGACTTGTAGGCGTAAGTTTCCACTGCTTTTCTCCTACTACCTTGATGCTGATGTTTTGATATTTTGATAGTTTTATGGCTGTAGTAGCTTATATCTGATACAAATAAAGCTATTGCATTTCTAATTAGTTGCCAGTGAATGGTGTGGGATGCACAAATGGATGCTTAATATGCACTAAAAACCAGGTGCTGGACCAATATGGCATCAGTATATAGGCTTATAGATCAGCAAAACACATTACAATAGTTTGCATTATTAGCATATATAAAGATATACGCTTTTTCTTTCAGTCTTGCAGTTAAATTGAGCACAAATACATCAATCATCAACCTAAAAACAAAAAAAACACCCGGGCCTGATGATGAGCAAAGACAGTGAATTAATTTTCATCAGGCATCTGCGGGACACAGGCCGTCGGTTGGGTCCTTAGAGTTGCACAAATCCACGCATACGCAATCAGCTGAAGAACTCAATGGCGACGGCTTATATGCGAGTTCGGGATTGAATTTAAAGAATGGCAGGTCTGACATTATCATTTCAGTCTTTTCGAGTTTTTAAGCTTGTTTATTTGAGACTGCCACAATTGTATATGTTCACATTTGTGGTCGGAAAGTTTATTTTCTTTGTAACACCTAGCCACATGCTAGATATCCGGTTAGCAAACACGCTAACACCACAATGTTTTTATTCTTCATACGTGTTTTGTTTTGATTAAATTATTTAAAAACACATCCTGAAATTTTGGATATGTTCATAATTATTTATAATGTCACATTACTTGTTAGATTTCTAGGTATTTTTGGTGTTTATTGTCGAGTATTCTTGTAAACGAAGTCAAAATGGGGAAATTTAGCTCTCATTTTAAAATGTCAGGGGTGCATAAAAAAGCACAATTTCCAAAACACAAAGTGAAATATTGGAAATGTTCATAATTGATGAATAACCACACTAATTGCTACATTTGTATATATTTTTAAGTTTAGTCGAGCCTTCCTGTAAACAGTGTAAGGAATGTCAGTCTAAATTTGGAAACTTTTATTATTTACCAAAAAAAAGTAAATTTTTATTAGATGACTGAATGTTTCGCTATTTCATAATCCTAAATATTTTTATGTGTTTAGGGGTGTGTGCAAAGTATTAAAATATTGTAAATAATTTATATATATATATATATATATATATATATATATATATATATATATATGAATTATACATGATTATAATCTCACACTAGTTAGAATTATACATGATTATAATCTCACACTAGTTACCAAATTTCTATCTCTTTTGTAGACTGTCAATCTTTCATGTAAACAATGAAATGTTAGTCTAAATGGGGAAACTTCATTATTTTAAAAACCCAAAACTAAATGTTTTAAATGAATCCTAAGCTACTAAATACTGTTCCAGTATCAGATGAATGTCCATTAAATCTTCTGAAACCTTTGATGAGATCGAGTGTTTAAGAGGCACTAGTCAGTATGACTTTG
This sequence comes from Gobiocypris rarus, assembly GCA_023029165.1. Lineage (NCBI taxonomy): Eukaryota > Metazoa > Chordata > Actinopteri > Cypriniformes > Gobionidae > Gobiocypris > Gobiocypris rarus. The sequence continues at coordinate 36,355,055 of CM040921.1, read as the reverse complement.
GTGCTGTCATGTTTACATAGATGGACGTTAGACTCAAGGCCAGGAACTAAATATAGCCCTCAGCTGCACAATTTCCTAAAATACACACGGATGCTTTGACCTCGGTTCCTTATAAGGTGGCGTGAGTCGAGTATCAAATTGTTTTCTCTTTGTCTCTCCTTTTCCAAAGGCCTCGCCTGGTGTTTGGATACTGTGTCTAATCCCTTGCAGATACACAGGGGATTTGTGATTGTGTAGCGTCACGTCGGATATCTGAGCTCAAACTAGGCACCCGCACTCAGAGACCATGTACTGCCTCCAGTGGTTACTCCCGGTCCTCCTGATCCCCAAACCGTTGAATCCAGCCCTGTGGTTCAACCACTCCATGTTCATGGGCTTCTACCTGCTCAGCTTCCTGTTGGAGAGGAAGCCGTGTACCATTTGTGCCTTAGTCTTCCTGGCGGCGCTGTTTCTCATCTGCTACAGCTGTTGGGGAAACTGCTTTCTGTACCACTGCCACGACTCTCCACTGCCGGACTCCGCACACGACCCCAACATTGTGGGCACCTAGACTCGGTTTTCACCCCGGACCCTGGGCCGTCTCGATCTGGACTGAGAGTAGAAGAGCCGCGGGGAATGCTGGGAAGTTTCAGTTCGCTATACTCATGTTGAAAACCGCTCTCCGCTGTAACCCGTAACAAAGCACCCTCGCTCCCTGACTCGAGTCTCCTCCCCGCGGCAAAGGGCGTCTGAAGCTTGCATGGGTTCCATTCTCGTTGTGTTCGGTGCACTTTTTCATTTCTGAATGCTGAATTTTTCCAAAGGGGTAGATGATAATGTGTGTGCGTGTGTATCTGTTTGTATATTGCGATTTTTGGGTGTCAATAATCAGTATGAGTCCAAGTGTTAAGCGGATAAACGCCAGATGAATTTTGTCATGTACGTTGAGCTGAAGGCGTGCTTCTGCACTGCTGAGTCGGCTCAAATGCTGTCACCACTTTTAATTCAATAAAGTTTCTAATGATCAAATTCGAGCTGCTGTGTGTGTGCAGATGAAAAGTTGTCTTCTTTTATGACAGTGTGAACTTCAGAACAGCTGTGTGCATCGATCATAAAACTATAGTCTTTTTTCCACTATTCTGAGCATGCATTTCTCTAGGGGAACGTCTTAGTCGAGCAAATTCAACCTATAGTGCTTTTCACTAGCAGCGCGAGTCTCATTAAAGCAGTTTTACTAAAACCAGACCTGGGGCCTATACCATGAAGTCAGTTTAGCTGGATAGCCAGATATGTTAAAGCTTAGTTTGTGCCAATCCTGGGTTTTTAGGTACCATGAAAGTGGTTTGGCTTTTAGCAGTGTTAGTACTTCCGCTCCAGGGCAGGTTATGTTCTGGATAAGAGATCTTAAACTGAGATTGGACCAATCAGCTGTGAGCAAAGTGACACGCCTCTGAAGCCATAAAGTCACTTCCCCTGTTTCTACAGAGGTCACTACAAAGCAAATGGGTTTTAAAGACTAAAGCGTCTGGCTTTTAACAATGCTTATTTACAATAATAATAATTTTTAGATATTTATGTAATTATTATACCCTTAATCAATTACACATGTATCATTTTAGTTAATTTTTTAGTTAATCATAGGCACTTTGTTAAAACTAATATAAATAGCCACCTGCATAAAGGTCATACAAATAAGATTTAAAATCAATGAATAAAGCTATAAAAATGACTACATGTGAGTTTACATGTTCAGTTCTCTCTATGAATCAACTAAACTACCTTCATAACTTTTACTTGCATTGGCATAGTAAGAGTTTTCTTTAAGCTGAGACCGCTCTTCTTGCTGTGTAATGATAATATTTTTCAATCATGTAATATTCTGCAGAAGAGAGAAATTAATCTCAGTTCCACTGATCCAGAGCCTGTGATTGGCTGTCCACTACTGATGTCACAGCTAAACTCCTAAACTCAGGATCACAGAGAGAGTTGATGATCAGCATCATGGGACCAACAAAGCCTGAATAGATTGGTTTGGTTTTGTCAACTCGAAACTAATCCTGTAACCCTGAGTTTGTTAAACTACCGTCACGGTACAGGCCCGTGCTCACTTGGTAAGGTTTTATTTACAGATGTTTTTAACAACTCAACAGAAAAATAAAATAAAAATTCTATAGTTTAGATATTTAAAATATTCTGTTCTTGCCTTGGAAAATTGGCATTAAAAAAAAATCAAGAAATGTCATTCCACCTCAAAATCAAAAGATTAAATATGTTATAATTATATTACAGTAATGAGAGTTTGGGAAAATCTGCTTAATTACCAAGTCTAGAAAAAGTTGCAAAGTTGCACACATGCATGTATACATTTAAGGACTTTTTAAAATATTTAAAATATAAATATAGAGTATATAAATGCATGTGTGTGTATACAAATAAACATAATTATACACAGCACACACACACATTATGTAAACACAAACTTTTTTTGGATGCGATTCGTTTGTCATCGTTTGTCAGCCCTAGAAAAATACAACTGTTCATTTTATTTAATGTTAGCTCTAAATAACATCAACCAGTACTTTTTATTTTAATCATGTATTATGTTGAAATGAATATGAATTAAGATTAATAAATGCTTTAGAAGAATTAAGTCAGAGTTCTCGTATGTACATTTATTATCAATATATTTCATGTTTACTCATTTTGATACATATGAACTATAGAAGACAGTTTATTCATAAATATTTCACTTAAAAGTTAAAATTACATAAAATAATAAAACTGCATATTAAATACTTGGCAATATGTGTACAAACAGATGGAATGTATTCGATCAAAACCTCGCAGTCCCTCAGCATCAGCATCAGATGCTTGTGATTGAGTTTGGGATCTTCTATAAGATTGTGATTTCCGTTTCCAGGTTCTTGTAAGCCTCGTCCTGTAGCTCATAGATCTGATCCATACGCTGGAATGCCATGTGACCTTTCTTCCCTAAGAAAGAACAAAGGCTCAGTCTCAGTGGGAAACGACACGAAACAACGGCACCTTTGCACTTTACAAGAAGTTTAATATTTAGTATGGGGATGAATAACATTTCCTTTAAAAGAAGATACGCACTTGTGTGAACATAAATGATTCCCAGTGAATGAAAAATAAGTCACGGTCTGAAACTTGAAAAATACTACCTTCACTTCTAGTCATAATAGACATAATAGACTATAAGCATTATAGTCATTAAATATTTGCATTGTTAATTTGTAAAACTGACTTGAATTTTTTCTGGATCATGTGACATTTTTTGGAAGACTCAAAACTAAGGAGAAGCCTTCATACAACACTGTCTATTAAAGGGATAATTCACCCAAAAAAAGACAATTGTGTCATTTACTCACCCTCAAGTTGTTCCAAACCTGTATGAGTTTGTTCTGTTGAACACAAAAGGAGATATTTTGAAGAATGTTAGTAACTGTAAACTATCTGGTTACCGGTGACATTATTCAAAATATCTTTTTTTGTGTTCATACGAGTTTAGAAGAACTTGAGGGTGAGTAAATGGTGACATAATTTTTATTTTGGGGTGAACTATCACTTTAAGTCTTTAGCTATGTTTCCATGCACCTATTTTTATGGCAATTTTGGATTATTGCATAAAAAAACACTGGATGAAAATTCCAAGATGTGAATACCCCAAAAAAAAACACTCAATTGAGGCAGATACATTTTTTATCCAGTAAGAAGACACCACATAAACTATGCTGGAAGCATATTTACTGAATAAATCTCCTTTGGTGAAAAAAACAAAAACTGACGCAACTTTACTGCGTGATTGGATAACATGATTGGATAACATGCCGTTAGTTTTCACTGGTACGCTGATGATACTCGGCTCTATATTGCTTTGCTTTTGCTCTTCGATACCAATTTTTCATTTGAAAGCCACATTTCTAGCATATGTAAAAGCACACTTTTACATCTTAAACATATCTAAATTACGACATATGCTCTCTATGACAAATGCAGAAAAGTTAGCTCACGCGCGTTCATGACCTCTAGGCTAGATTAATGTAATGCTCTACTGGGTGGTTGCCCTGCACGCTTAATAAACAAACTCCAGCTGGTCCAAAACGCTGCAGCTCGAGTTCTTACTAGAACCAGGAAGTATGAACACATTAGCCTGGTTCTGTTAGCACTGCACTGGCTCCCTATTAAACATCACATACATTTTATCTTGCTAATTACTTACAAATCACTAAAAGGTTTTGGTCCCCAGTACTTGAGCGAGCTCTTAACGCATTATAATCCTTTACATCTGTTGAGATCTCAAAACTCTGGCCAGTTGTTAATCGGTAGATCCTTTTCCTATTTAACATCCAAACTCTAGAACTTCCTAGCATTGTTTGGGAAGCAGACACACTCTGTCAGTTTAAATCTAAACTACAAGAACCGGACAAGTCCTCTGCACAGACCCTATGACCAACTTCAGCTCCATACTGGTGTGGTGAATATGTCTTCAAGCAAAACAACATGAATATTTGAATGCTAACGATCAGAATTCTGACTTGTAATGCTGCCTGAATCATAATCACACCGTGCTGATTCGTAGGCCAGAGGAGAACTGGCCCCCCGACTGAGCCTGGTTTCTTTCAAGGTTATTTTCTCCATTCTGTCTTCTGATGACTTTGGGTTCCTTGCTGCTGTCGCCTCTGGCTTGCTTAGTTGGGGACACTTAATATTCAACAATATTATTGATCTGACTGCACTGACAGTGTTGTGTGAGAACTGAAGATGAGATCTGTCATCAGTTTGATTTGGTATAATAACTTGCCAGAACAGTCTCACACGATTGCATACACAAACATCAGGCATCCATATGCAAGAGAACATGACAGCGTTTATTGCTTTCATCTGTGCGCTCTGAGGAGTAAGTCATTTATAATTTGTGCAAAAAGAGCCACAGTGGCTTTCCAATTGCAGAAACTTCCATTTTTATTACAGTCAATATTTTCCATCAATTTCACAGGAGGTCCTCTTGTATACATAGGATGGAAATGCTGCTTTTATGCATATGCAAGTTAAATTTGCATCTTTGGATGGAAACCGCTACAGACTGACTAGGCAGCAAAGCACACCTTTGGATTCGGACATAGCGCATGAATGTGCTGATAGTGTGAGAAATACAGCATATGACATAGATGCAGTAATTGCAGCTTAAGGGTCACGTACCAAAAGACAGTACGGTCTCGCGTGCGGCGTTCCTCAGGTCTTCATCTGTGGAGCGCCACAGCTCAGCTACCTGCTCTGCACTCTCTGAGGCCTAAGAAAACACAAAACCACCTAAATAATCCACACACAAACATACCGTATAAATAACAAAGAATGCATCATCTTAAAGGCACAGTATGTAAGTTTCGCCACTAGAGATCGCTTATTAGATCGCGTTGTTTGCCGCGAATGAGCGTGGACTCATGGGACTCACTTCATGTTCATGAATGAGTGAATGTATTAAGGTTTTAATAACGTTACGGTGGTATGAAGCAGGAAGCGCCGAGAGCCGTGGGAGCGAATGCTAATGAGAGAGACCTGTGCGAAACACCAGAGCTGTTATTCTGCAGTCGCTGCGTACGCTCTTTTCATGCGTATGTGAGGCCGTTTTCAGCGCCGTTTTACATGGTTAAAACATCAATACTAAACACATATGAGTGTGTTGAAAGATATAACATTACTCTGTGCGTTCGCTCAGTGGGTGCTATGAGAGACTTGTTGCTCTTTGCAATAATCCAGATCGATATTAGAATATCATATTAATAAAACAGGATGGCTAAATGACTGCTGATAAATGACATGCAATTAATTTGAAAATATATTGTATGATGCAGATCTGATTTTGCGATGTTAGCCACTTGACAAAATAGTGTTGTCTCTGAGGCGGTAAAAACGTTACTCACGGTGAATCAAGAAAACAAGATTCAAACAATAAGACTGACTGTGTTGAGCTCTATAACAATGATTTGACTGATATGACAATCAGTTTTCTGTTGATAAATGTATCCGAACAGTTGCTCGCCTGTCTAATAAAATACATACTACATTAAAGCATATTTGGTGTTTCCATGGTTTCTAGGGAAATCAAGGATAACAAGGATCATTGACAGGCAAGGCAAAAGAATAAAAAAAGACATTGTTATAAGTGTCACTTTTGATTGCATCATAAATGTCAACAGCAGTAAAAGATCAAAACAAACTCACTCTGACTGAACATTAAAGGAGCAGCTGTCGTGTCAGAACTTACCTTCAGACTTTTCAGAGCCAGACAGGCCTGGTGCCGCACATGCGTGTTGCTGTTCTTCAACAGATCTGTGTAGTGAACCACTGCCTATAAAACATCCACACAACTGCATCACATGAAAAGCTCAGCTCTATTAATCCACACTTAAAATGCTTGAATGTGATTAGATTAGATAGAATTAGGAAAGACAGCTTTGTGAAAAACAAAATAAAGCTTATGGGGTTTAAATGACGTTTGCATGAGTAGTGTTTGATTGTTATCGTTCTTGGTGTGAATGGGCCATAACTTGCTATGAAGATATAACTATATTAGTGTTCACACCAACTCACAATAACATTGTGTATTATAAGCCTGTGCTGTGCTGCTCAACAAATGCTTTATTGTTCATAAGCTGTAAAAAAAACTTCTGAAAAGGATTCCAATATTTTCATTATAGTTGTGGTGCAGACTGCAATCCTTTTATATTTAGAATAATTTTTACAACTGTCTCATTATCATCCTTGATGTGAACAGGCCTTTAGGCTGCTTCTACCTTTGCCCTGAAGGATTTGGCGCGCGAGGCCCTGCTGAGGCAGGACGTGGCCGCCGAAGCCACCTTGTGATTGGCGTCTGTCTGTAGCTTCGCCAGGAGCTGGAGGGCACGTCCTGTCGGCTGCAGCTCAGAGATGCGCTTCCCTTTCAGCTTCTTCAGAGCTCGCCTCCTCTTGGGACTCTCCAGACAGGCTATCAGATACACTGCAGCAAGCCGATCCGAGGGAGAAACACAGAGGGAAGTCTCTTAATGAGATCTATTGGGAAGAATCTTTGAGGGTGATTGATTGATGTGGAAAGCGGTAAACTCACAGTGAACCATCGAGGACAGAAGCATCTGTATTTACTGTATGTCAGCCTAGTTTCTGTGTCGTTTGCATCCTAAAGTGAGATGCGTCTGCAAACACTCTGTGCTGTTACCTTCTTTAGAGAGGAGAGAGATGTGCTCCCCAAAGTCACTTATACTCCATCTGTTGAGGTAGACTAAGAGCTGAAACACAGTCACTCGATCTGCAGTGCACAGAGTCCCAGACGCCATCATACAGCTGCACTGCACCTGATACAGCAACTGACTGAAAACTGCAGGACACGAGAAAACCTCATCAGGACGAACATCGATGCTTTGCTAATTAGTGGACTGTTTCACTAGTGTGAGAATGAAAAAGAACAATCTCTAAAAGAACAATACAATAGAACACAAAATATATTTATTATTTTGCAAGTTATTGGATGCAAGTTTAAGAATTAAATTCTAATGGATAATTTAGTCAAATCAATTATATACAATTATTTTATATATAATAAAAATATCATTAGATATTTTAGTTGCTTGATAAATGAAATATATGACAATGAATAAACCATACATTAGATTATTTCAAAGACAATTAAGTATTATTTTGAAGAGATCTTAATTCTGAGCATCAATGAATAGAATAGAAATATCCTTCAGAAAAATATCATATTAATAATAAAATTACAAATATAATATTATATTATAAAATAATATAAATAAAAATATAATTTTACAATAAATTATACTATAATGTAATTTATATACACAAAACTATATAGACTTATTCTATATATAATCAAATATTATTATATATTTTAGTTGTTTGAAAATGAAATGTCTGACAATAAATAAATCATGCATTTACCTTATTATACAACGTTTTTTAGATTATTTCAGACAATTAAGGGTTATTTTGAAGAGATCTTAGCAATAATCCTTCAGATATATATGAATATATATGAAATATTCTTCAAAAAATATAATATTAATAATACAACTAAAAGTATAAAACAATATATAATTAAATGATAAAAATAAAAATATAATAGTAAATTATACTATAATAATATTTTATTAAATAAAGAATAATTGTATATTATATAGTATAACTTATTATCATTGTATTATATTTTTATTTATATTATTTTATTATATATATAGAATAATTGTAAATCATTTTAGATTTGTATTTACATATTGATGGATTTTAGTTAATTAAAAATGAATTATTAAATTCTAAAGGACAAACAGAATATACATTTTATTCTATAGTTTATTAGATTATTTCAAAGACAATTAAGTATTATTTATAAAGCTTTTTAAATTGTTTGAAAATACTATTTTAAAAAAATATTAAAAGGCAATTAAGTCTTAATTCTGAGCAACAATGAATAGAATAGAAATATCCTTTAGAAAAATATAATATAATACAATAACAAATATAATAATATATAATGAAATAATATAATTAAAAATATAATACAAATATAGTAAATTATACTATACAATTATATACAAATATTCTATATTTAATCAAATATTATTAGATATTTATTTACAAATTAATGGATTTAGTTATTTAAAAAATGTATTATTAAATTCTAAAGGACAAACAGAATATACACTTATTTGATTCTTTAGTTTATAATATTATTTCAAAGACAATGAAGTATTCTTTTGTTGTTTAGTGTTTACGCAAAGCTTTTTATATAAAATAAAAAAATACTATTTCAAAACATAATTCTGAGCAACAATGATATAATACAATAGAAATATCCTGCAGAAATGAATGAGATTCTCAAGAAAGAATAGAATATACTGAAACATGTTATTTCATTGCATTCTGCCTTGGGTACATTATATCAGTAGTTTGTGGATTCAGTTGAAGGAACATCAGGACATCCGCACCTGCATCAGTCTGGCCTGGCTGCTTGGCTTTGACTTTGTGGGTGTAATGTTTGCGCAGTGTCCTGAGAAAACCATCCGCGGAGCAGCAGAAAGGCGAGTCACTCTCGCAGCAGTCCTTCCAAAATACTTCAATCCCCTTAGGAGCTCTGACCAACACTGAGACACATCCACACACACATGACTAATGCATCTACAGCGTTTCACATTCACACCGTGACCTCGAGCAAGTATAGAGTAACAGTCAGAGTGCATAAATGCATATTCTAGAGTTACTCTTCTAGAAATGTGCCATAATCAATCATAAACTAAAGGTTAGTATTAGTGTTTGTGGGAAATCTATAAATCTCTATTATTAGGATCTAAGGAGAGATATCTCAGTGGTGTATCTACTCATTTAAGGCCTGGTATGTTGCACAACTTACGCTCCGTCACTGAGATTTCATCTATCATCCTCTGCGCCAGAGCAGCGATTTTTTCCAGCATGTCAACTTGGCGGGACAGTTCCTCCATGATGTCTTCATGCACAAGATCGGAGTCAGAATGCTTCAATGCCTGAGAGGAGACAGAACTCACACTTTCATAAAGTAGCAATATATATTGATTACGGTGTGATTAATCATGAGACGGATTCCTCACCGTCAGCAGCACCGCACACACACTGAGGTGGGTTTCAAGAGCTTGATCCAGACTGTAGAGCCCTGTACTGAGTGACGGCTTTACTGCACCGCCTCCTCTCTGTCTGAGCTGCGCTTCACCCATGTCTTCTGAGGATGGAGGGTTCTTATCCTGAGATAACAGACCCATGCTTTTCAGCGTTCTCTCATTAAATGAACCAATCCTGAAATAAAAATAAAGTTTGGCCTTAAAAGAAAGAAAGAAAAACAACACATACATTTTATATATATAGTGTTGTGGTCAGAATTATTGGTCCCCTTGGTAAATATGAACAAAGAAGCCTGAAAATGTGGGGAATATCTCTTTATGAAATAAATGTTTTTCTCCAAAACACATTGGACACAGTTATTAGCACCCTTTTATTCAATACTGGTTTCAACTTTCTTTTGCCAGCTCTTCTCCTATAATGCCTGATGAGGGTCAGGGACTGGGCGGCTATAGCAGAAGCTTCATTTTGTGTTCAGTGACACATTTGTGTGTTGATTTTGATGTTTGTTTTGGATCATTGTCCTGACGGAAGATCCAACCACAGCCCATTAAAAGATTTTTAGCAGAGGCCGTCAGGTTTTGATTTTTTATCTGTTGGTATTTGCTAGAATCCATGGTACCATGTACATGATGTCCAGGACCTCCAGCTAAAAAATAGGCCCACAACATTAAAGATCCAGCGGTGTATTTAACCATGGACATGGGGTACTTTTTATCCCTGTTTGCTTTTTTGTGTGTGTCATCTGACCACAGAACCAGGTCTCGTCTGAAGCTCCAGTCGTGTCTGACTCTGAATCTGCTGGAGATTGTTTCTGGATGAGCGTGGATGATTTTTCTTGAAGCCCTCCCAAACAACATGTGGTGATGTTTGATCATTTATTTTAGTCTTTCTGACCCCAAAACTCAACTAATCTCTGCAATTCTCCATCTGATCCTCGGAGAGTCTTTGTCCCCTCAAACTCGATAGAGAAACACGTCGTCTTCCAGGCAGATTCAGAACATCTTTAGGTGATTGGAACTTCTTAATTATTGCCCTGATAGTGGAAATAGGGATTTTCAAAGCTTTAGCTGCTTACTTACAGCCACTTTCTATTTTGAGAAGCTCAACAATCTTTTGCTGCACATTCTGTGGATTTCCTCATTGTGATGAATGATTAAGGGAATTTGGCCTTTGTGTTTCCTCATATTTATACTCCTGTGGAACAAGACATCATAGCTGGACAATTTCATGCTCCTAGTCACCCCGGTGTAAAAATGAATGGGAATATACTTCAGAGACATTTTACTCATAAAAAAATTCTAGGGTTGCCAACAATTGTGTCCGATGTATTTTGGAGAAAAGCATTTATTTCATAATGTGATTTTTCGGCCACTTTCAATTATTTTACTTCAATGAAAGGTTAGACTATGACTAATATGACTATTTTTTTTTTTTTTTTATTCAACCTTAAACCTTTAATGCAAAAAATATATGCAATATCATGATATCAATGTAAAGGTAAATGTATTATTTAAATATCCAATTGTAAATTAAATTAAATTAAATAATATGCATGGGTACCACTGACCTTTACCTGAGAAATAAATGTGAGAATGCACATTTCATGCATTACTCCACTTCATCCACAAGATGGCACTTTAAGCCTTAATTTAACCTTTGATCTACCTTTTCCTCTTTGCATGCTTTTATACAGACTTATATTCATTGGCCCAAATGGTGAGATCAATGCTGAAGATTAAAATCTGGTAACAGGTTAATCCCTAATCCTAACCCTATAGTAAGTACATGTAGTTATTTCTCAGTACTTACATGTATAATTACACTGTAACAGGGTAACACTTTACAATAAGGTTGTATTAGTTAACATTAGTTAATGCATTAAATTAACATAAACTAACCATGAACAACACCTCTGTTTAGCATTAGTTCATCTTTGTTAACATTAGTTAATAAAAATACAGCTGTTCATGTTAGTTCACAGTGCATTAACTAATGTCAACAAGATTTATTCATGCATTAGTAAATGTTGAAATTAACATTAACAAAGATAAATAAATGCTTTATAAGTGCAGTTCATCGTTAGTTAATGTTAACTAATGCATTAACTAATACAACCTTATTGTAAAGTGTTACCAATTACACTGTAACAGGGACACATTCAAATAAAGTATAACCCAAAATCTTTATTTTGCACTAATAGATTTGTCATTTAAACTTTCTAACTTGTATCCTCTGAAACCTATTTGTTAGTACCATCCCCACCTTACTTCTAAGATCTTTAATGAGAAGAAATTATATTTTATTTTAAAGTATTTCTGCATCATGTTAGTATTTGTTGTGCTACATTTTAGTAAGTTAGTACGTTCTTATAATTTTGTCTCTTGAATATGTAGCAATTGTTTGGACATTTCTTTATGGGATTCACTCGGACAGCCCATCTAAAAGTGTGCCGACTTACCCAGTGTGCCCGAGTCTGATGCTGCCCAAACATGAGATTTCATCTTCATTACAATCTGTAGAGAGGAAGTCGAAACTGCCCAGCACTTCCTCTTCCTCTACTGCTAGTGTCTGAGATGAGGGCATCTGTGGAAGGTCGAGGTCCTTCTAACATCAGGAAAGATGAAAAACAAGTCAACAGTAAACAATTCAAAAAATAAAACAAATCTTTTACTCTACCAGTCAGTCCACTGATTCACCCATCTCACCTTCAAGACCTCGTTGAGTTGGCGTATCTGCAGATCTAGTTTCTTTAACGTCTCTACGTTGCTCATTTCTTCCAGCGCTTTATTCAGTTCCTCTAGCAGTGAACTGACTCTCTTAGCCACGGCTCTCTTCTGTGCTCTGCCCGCTTTTCTGTCCTGCTTGAACGAGGTCTCCTCTTCAGCGGCCTCATCCCGGGCCGTCGTGTCTTGTGCCTCTCCTTCACCTGTGCTAGGGTCACTTCTACATTTTGCTTGAGGATGTCAGGCGTGCTGTAGCGGTGGAAGAGGAATATAGAGTCTCGCTTGCTGCCCGCAGGACTGGGGGAAGCGGTGTCAGTCTCCGAGGGCCATTCCACACTCTCCTCTGCCTACGGTTATGAATGGAAAGAAATTAAACATGCCTGCAATTTGAAGTCAGTTCTGAATATTTTTAGCTTTTTTATTAAAACAAATATGTTAAAAATCCAAACAGATGTTTTCTTAATATATAAAATATTAAGATATTATTACAATAATTATTATAAAAGTGGTAATTGCTTTTAATAATAAAATATAAAACAATATACTAAAATCATATTTATTATTATTAAGTATTTAAAATATTTTTATATTTAACATATTTATATTTTTAAAAAATTCCACGTAAAACAAAAAAACTTAATTGATGGTTTCTTAAAATATATTATATATAATATGTTACTCGAAACAAACAAATTGTGAAAAAATTTAAATAAAATAAGTATATTCATCATTTTTCTATTTTAATTATAAAAGTGGTTATTTCATTTAGTTATACTGCAATTATATAATTAATAGTGTGTATTTTAAATATTTAAAATTAATATTAAAAAATGGTTTCTTAAAATGTACTATGTTAAAATATAATAACATTTAACTAAAAAACAAATAAATTATATACAAATTCAAAGTGTATAATCATTTATTCATTTTATTATAAATTGTTTATTGCTTTTAAATATAATAACATAATAATATTCAAATACAGTACCATTATTTATTATTTATTATGATATATTTTAATAGTTAAATATGTTTAATATCTTAAATATTTTTAGATTTTAAATATAAATGCAAGCCAAAAAAAAAGCAAAACATACATATATACACACACCGATCATAACATTATGACCACTGACAGGTAAAGTGAATAGCACTGATTATCTCTTCATCACCTTTTAGTGGGTGGGATATATTAGGCAGCAAGTCAACATTTTGTCCTCAGAGTTGATGTGTTAGAAGCAGGAAAAATGGTCAAGCGTAAGGATTTGAGCGAGTTTGACAAGGGCCAAATTGTGATGGCTAGACGACTGGGTCAGAGCATCTCCAAAACTGCAGCTCTTGTGGGGTGTTCCCGGTCTGCAGTGGTCAGGATTTATCAAAATTGCTCCAAGGAAGGAACAGTAGAGAACCGGCCACAGGGTCATGGGCGGCCAAGGCTCATTGATGCACGTGGGGAGTGGTCCAATTTCACCACCAAAAGTGGCACGTGAGCATCAGAACTGGACCACGGAGCAATGGAAGAAGGTAGCCTGGTTTGATGAATCACATTTTCTTTTACATCACGTGGATGGCCGGGTGCGTGTGTGTGGCTTACCTGGGGAACACATGGCACCAGGATGCACTATGGGAAGAAGGCAAGCCGGCGGAGGCAGTGTGATTCTTTAGGCAATGTTCTCCTGGGAAACTTTGGGTCCTGCCATCCATGTGGATGTTACTTTGACACGTATCACCTACCAAAGCATTGCTGCAGACCATGTACACCCTTTCATGGAAACGGTATTCCCTGGTGGCTGTGGCTCTTTCAGCAGGATAATGCTCCTGCCACAAAGCATAAATGGCTCAGGAATGGTTTGAGGAGCACAACAATGAGTTTGAGGTGTTAACTTGGCCTCCAAATTCCCCAGATCTAAATCCAATTGAGCATCTGTGGGATGTGCTGAACAAACAAGTCCGATCCATGGAGACCCCACCTCGCAACTTACAGGACTTAAAGGATCCGCTGCTAACATCTTGGTGCCAGATACCACAGCACACCTTCTAGTGTCTAATGGAGTCCATGACTTGACAGGTCAGGGCTGTTTTGGTAGCAAAAGTTCGACCAACACAATATTAGTGGTCATAATGTTATGCCTGATTGGTGTATATATATATAATTTATACACATACAAAGAAAAAAACGATCAATTCATACATCTTCTGTGGCCATCTTCAGTAGATCATCATCCTGTAACTTAGTGTCAAGAACAGGGTGGCGTGTGAGAGGTGGGTCGCTTGTCTTCTCATAGGCAGGAGGACTGAGTGCCTGGGTGGAGTCAGCAAGGTAGCTGAGTAGAGACACGCCCCTCGATTCACGTGAGCCAATGGAAAAAGATCCATCTGCATCCTGTATCTGACGCATCATAGACTAAAGCATAAAAGACAGATCAAATCATATGATAACATTTAAACTCTTCAGGGCAAAGACAAGAGTTTAATGAGGTGAAGTGGGTAATTTCTGCATCATTAGCGTCTTTTTGTCCAATGATGACAGACTCCAGACACTCGAAAAACTGTGCCAACATCAGCAAAAATCTTGTTTGGGTTTGCGTGGGAACATTTCAACTCGAGGATGTCAAAATGAGGATTTTTGTTGCACAGTCTGCATTGGCTTTTACCCAAGATCACACTTGGGTCACATTGTACAATCTGCCACATAACAATCAAAAAGCACAGATAAAATCTCACAGTGCACACCAGGCTTCATTTATAGTTGTCTCTGCACATTAAACCAAGATTGGAGAATGTATTTTAGCATCGGAAATTACACACTTCACCTTTAAGTCTTTGTGAGCGGTCATGCTGGGAGTGAGTGAGTGTGTGTGTGTGTGTGTGTGTGTGTGTGTGTGTGTGGATGTAGGTCACAAACTCACTAGAAAGTATTTCTCAGTGAAACTGGGTGTGTTGGGAGGTGTCCAGCTATAAACGGATCCCTTTCTGCTGTGGATGGACTGGCGGCTGGCGGACGCTGTGAGAGGCCTCACCTCAGAGCTATCAAATGGACTAAAGGAAGAAAAAGTGAGCGGAAAAGAAGCTGTCAAGACTCTAGTGTGCTTAGATGCCCAAAATAATGATTTTATGAAAAGACAGACAGTAAACAGAATGATGCAGAAGAGCAGTGCCTAAGGATTAAATATTGGGTGTTTGGATTTAAACTGGAATATAAATTATGCTGAGAGCTAACTACAGATCTAGAAGTTACCCGTTTATTGTCACAATTGTAGGTGTAACCTCAACCTCCCACCTTAACCATAGCCTTACACATAACCCCACCCTCAAACCTTAAACAACCTTACCCATAATCCCACTCCTATCCTTAAGCATAATTCAGAGTCTCCCTGAGACTCCTATACTTACTTGTACCCAACAATAAACTACCAACTGATGTTCAAAATGCTTTTAAATTTATATAAAATAAAGTCAAAAGTTTACCAGCATTTCCCTCTGGCATTTTGAGTGCTGTTCGGATTCTTAAACACCTCTGATTGGCCATTGTGTTCACACACTCAACAAACATGTCTCTGATTGGCCATTGTGTTCACTCGCTCAACAAACATGTCTCTGATTGGCCATTGTGTTCATTCACTCAACAAACATGTCTCTGATTGGCCATTTTGTTCACACGCTCAACATATATGTCTCTGATTGGCCATTGTGTTCACACGCTCAACATATATGTCTCTTATTGGCCATTGTGTTCACACACTCAACATACATGTCTCTGATTGGCCATTGTGTTCAAACGCTCAACATACATGTCTCTGATTGGCTATTGTGTTCACACGCTCAACATACATGTCTCTGATTGGCCATTGTGTTCACACGCTCAACATATATGTCTCTCATTGGCCATTGTGTTCACACGCTCAACATACATGTCTCTGATTGGCCATTGTGTTCACACGCTCAACATATGTCACTGGCAATTTTGATCACACGCTCAACATATATGTATCTCATTGGCCATTGTGTTCACACGCTCAACATATATGTATCTCATTGGCCATTGTGTTCACACACTTAACATACATGTATTTGATTGGCCATTGCATTCACACACTCAACATACATGTCTCTGATTGGCCATTGTGTTCACACGCTCAACATACATGTCTCTGATTGGCCATTGTGTTCACACGCTCAACATATATGTCTCTGATTGGCCATTGTGTTCACACGCTCAACATACATGTCTCTGATTGGCCATTGTGTTCACACGCTCAACATACATGTCTCTGATTGGCCATTGTGTTCACACGCTCAACATATATGTATCTCATTGGCCATTGTGTTCACACACTTAACATACATGTATTTGATTGGCCATTGCATTCACACACTCAACATACATGTCTCTGATTGGCCATTGTGTTCACACGCTCAACATACATGTCTCTGATTGGCCATTGTGTTCACACGCTCAACATATATGTCTCTGATTGGCCATTGTGTTCACACGCTCAACATACATGTCTCTGATTGGCCATTGTGTTCACACGCTCAACATACATGTCTCTGATTGGCCATTGTGTTCACACGCTCAACATACATGTCTCTGATTGGCCATTGACGGCTGACGGTCGTGACACTCAGGCTCACTCACATTATGCTGAACAGACAAGTTCAGTTTTTAATTGTAGTGTCTCTAACTGAACTGATTTTATGAAAACGAACGCGGTGGGCAAGTGATCCAGCCAGTAGCCATGCCTAGCAGCGAAGTGTATTCTGGGAATTGTTGTCTTTCATCCCCATGAGACAAAAATACATTTTCTGTGTTTTTTCAGTCTAGAAGGCACCAAATTCAAAAATAATTTCACATTTCTACAACATAAATGACCCAGTTTAAGTACAGATTCATCTTCCCAGCGCTGAAGTACCCCTTTAAGTTACTTTATCAGAATGTTTAGCACTCAAAATTTAAACATTGCAATCTAACTTTCATACTGAATTTTGATACTAAATAGAGACTGATGTTATATATCTAAACATAGTTTTGTTCTGTTCTAAATCATTTTTTTCTTTACATATACTAGCTGACACTGTTTTACTCAATAAAGAAGAAAGACTTCAAAAATGTCATGTATAAACCTTGCTCAAGTTCTGATTACACATGATGTGTGGAGTGGCAGTGTGTGTTTGTCATCACTGGTTGATGAAGAGTGACACTGTGAACAGAGACTAAGCAGATCCAGAGGAAATGAGGTGACAGCGGTGAACACACACACAGACACACACACACACACACACACACACACACACACACACACACACACACACACACACACACACACACACACACACACACACACACACACACACACACACACACACACACACACACACACACACACACACACACACACACACACACACACACACACACACACACACACAAGCATTGAGATGCTGAACAGGCTGAGATGTGTTTAATTTAGTGACGCTGTAAAAAGAGGCTATGAAAAATCTTTTCCACCTGGACAGTGTAAAATCCACTGTAATTCGATCGGTGTGTGTGAGAGGGATGGGGCAGCGATGGCCTATTTATCTATCTCTCTGCAGTCAGCTGTTCTCCCACAGCTGGTGTGTGTTAGGTGATAGCAAAGCTTCACTTACAGGGGGTGTGTTTGTGTGTGAGATCAGTGTCTTGTCAACTCAATTACATGAAAAAGTGGTCTAATATACAGTGTATCGCACTGTTTTTGAAATCCAGATGTTTAAACGAACTTTAAACTGTCACGGCATCTGCATCATTGGTAACCTCGCTGTAACAGTGGCTGGTAACTGTTGATATATTTCGTTGATGCAAAGCTGAATTTTCAGCATCATTACTCTAGTTTTCAGTATCACATGATCCTTCAGAAATCATTCAGTATTTGCTGCTCAAGAAACATTTCTTAGTATTATCAGTGTTGAAAAAAAGGACTGCTTAATATTTTTGTGGAAACCCTGATACCTTTTTTCAGGATTCTTTGATGAATAGAAAGTCCAAATGAACAGTGTTTATTTTTAATAGAAATTGCTTGTTAAAATGTAAGTCTTTACTGTTACTTTTGATCAACTTATGCACCCTTGCTAGAGCGGCACGATTAATCGTTAAAAGATCGCAATCTCGATTCAACTAGACAAAGATTCGTCTGTATCTATTAAATAGACACCACTGACTCAGAGAGAGCAGTTGTCATGTTTAGGAATGAAACAGCTTCACAAACTGTGTTTTCAATCACACAGTATCATTATTTCTGTGTTACAAATATTCTAATTATTTATATAAAGCTTATAGTTTGGAAATAAACAATGATGTGTAACCTTTTGAAAGTAACTTGCAGCTTTAAATAATGATCATATCAATTACACTGTTAAACCACTAGGTTGCGACTTGTTAAAACATTTTTTTGTCACTGAATCATTCATTCAAGAGAATCGTTCAAAATCGCTGATTCATCCAGTAATTACCAAACGTTCATACAGTAGTGTACAATATGTGTGTAAAAGTCAATAGTTTGGTGTCACTGATGAATGACCACATTCAATAATGTCTTAAAATCTCCCTTGTAATTCACTTTGTAAGTAGTATATAGCAGCAGTTTTATCCATAATGTGTCTGTCTTGTAAATGCCACACATGCACTTACTTCCAAACCACCTCTAGCTGTAGCTTGATGGTTCCCAGTTCTGTTATGTCCACAACCATCATCTGTGGCCGTGCTGTGAAAAAATCTGCACTCCTGCACGTTACCATACCGACCAGGATAGAGCTCAACCCCTTGACCTCTGTGACCTACAGGACAAGAGACCGCAGAGAGTAACATGCATGCAAGTTGGGCCAAAGTTGCTATATAGAGTGTTGCTATGTGGTTGCTTACTAGTTAAGGGGATTTTTTGCCGTTTCATCATTGATCAGACCCAAATTGTAAGTCCAATAACTTAGAAAAGTAACAGCACCTGCTTAGTGCCACTAATTTGAAATGTTATATTTGAGATCTGATTTTGAATGACAGGGGTTTAAGAGGAGAAAGAG
Organism: Gobiocypris rarus; assembly: GCA_023029165.1. NCBI lineage: Eukaryota > Metazoa > Chordata > Actinopteri > Cypriniformes > Gobionidae > Gobiocypris > Gobiocypris rarus. The sequence goes on along the minus strand of CM040921.1, from coordinate 36,335,616 downwards.
GAAATCAGGGTTCTCATCTGAATTTGGCTCCATGTCTGTATTTTCAGCGATGGAATAAATTTCAGACAATCAAACCTTTTATAAGCATTGTTCCTGCTTCAGACAGTCTGTTAAACATCTCTATCATTCTCTCTCAGGGGTCTGTGGGCTGTAAATCCTGTGGCATATGAAAATGTGGCTATTTCGATCTAACAAACAGCATATGGACAAAGGCCTGGAAACTTCTGTCATCACAACCCCCACAGGCGACCCTGACAGGAAGTGATATTTGCGCAGGTGTGTGCGCACGAGTATACGCGGATGAGCTCACCTTGATCTCAAAGTTCCCATGGATGTGAGGGAGGAAGACCATCTCTTCTTCGTCCCACAGCTGTCGGTCATCCGTCTGGATTCGCCCTCTGATTCTCCATCTCTGACGGCCCAGCCGGATCAACACCTACACAGAACGAGACGTTCAATGTGTTTGTGTGTAAAACGTGTTCAATTCAATACTTACACTACCATTCAAATGTTTATTTACTTGACCAAAAATATAGTAAGAAAAAATTGTGTAATAAAATAACTGTTTCCTACTTGAATATATTTTAATATGTAATTTATTCTTGTGATGGCAAAGCTGAATCTTCATCAGTAGCGACTATGCTATGTTTCACCAGTTTGACTCGGATGGGCTTCGGACAGAAGGGGGCTCCGCTTGAGCTAAAAAAAACTGTTTTCCTGAACATCAGCATGTTCGCAAATGCAAATATTAGGTGACTTACATTTTAGACATTGTTATTTTGCCAACAAAAATTCCAAACAGTAGAGCCATTACATCTCTGAGCAACACAGTTTCAGTTTTGTTACTGAATGAACCTGCGTTTTTGACCGAATCGGTCTATAATGACTCAGCGACTCACTCATAAAGACAGTGGCTGAATCCGATATCGCTCCCTATACCCACAAATAGGGCATTATTTAGGGGACAGCCATTTGTAGTGGTGTCCGAAACCATAGTGGATGTTATTGAGTGCACTCATTCAATCCCACATGTACAGCCGATGTACACACAACGGCTGTCCGACTTCACCCACTCAAGTGAACTGTATTAATGGACTAACTTTGGGAATAGTGAATGAGGGTTTGGGGGCGATTTCGGATTAAGCCAGTCGCTTACTTTATCCCTGAATCAATCAGCCATTTGAACAATTTGACTGAACGATTCAACGACTCACTCGTTAAGACAATGATTTGCCGCCACCTACTGGCGGTTTTACTATCATTTCATTTTAGATGAGGGGCTGAGAGAGTGACGAAGATTGAATGGTGTTTTTTTGGAAGTGATTGTAACAATAGTTCTGGTTAAAGAGATGGAATGCGTTTATAAATAGACTACTAAGAGTGAAATATGAGAGAACATTGTTAAATATAACAGATAATAAAGTAATTGCAGCCACATTGCATGCAATTTTTTTCATTGCATTATACGTATAACAAAATATCCAAACGAGTGGCATTAATATTAAAGAAAAATAGCACAAGCACACTTTATAAGCAAAACATTTAACAAAAGTATAAGTTTGTTAGGTTTTAAATTCCATAAAAGTGCAGATGGGAGTGGAAAGTTCTGCGCGTGATCTACTGACGACGCAAAAATTAAAGAACACATACGCAGCCGGGTCATTTCCATAATGACCAATGCAATCTACCAGTTAGTGTCTGGTTTAAGACATGCTTTTTTGAGCGGTAAATAATGGCGCAAAAAACAGTAAATTGACGAGTGCAAACCTTAGTAAATCAACTTGCAGGATTCATTTAAATACTCTCCTCCCATAAATACTGTGTCTAAAAGGGAAACTCCTACAAATGTACATGAAATTAGTTCAGCCGCAAATATAACTATGTCCAGGGCTTTTCAGTCTCTTTAGTAAATCCTGACAGCAAAAGAGGGTTTGCTCCAGTAAACCTGGCCCGTAGTGTTCAAATTCAAGAAAGAATGTTTCAAGAAAGACATTTTTTTTACGTGAACACACCCATTGTTATTGTGATGAACTTCATACAACCATTAAGAATTACTTTCTCTTATGTCTAGCATAATGTTTGCATATTTTTTGATATCCAACACAATGAAATTCATACACTGCCTAAACTTTCCAAATCCTTTTTGGGGCGACTGCATGTGAATGTGTGGTCTTGTGCATCAGCCAGTCGATGGCTCCTGTGACCACATTCCATTGTGCATGAAGTCACTGGAAACCTGGCCTTAAAAATAGCTGGTGAAATGTGTCATTTCTACCTAATATTTTAACATTTTTGGAGTCTTAAGAGTGATGGTTTGGGGTCAAATGCCTCCACATCTTTTTTTTGCTTTTATGTATTAAAGTGATAGTTCTGTGATACCCTCATGTCGTTCAAAACACCAATGACTCTCTTTCTTTCAGTCATATATTTTATTTTATGGTGCTTTTTTGTCATTTTGGGAGACCATTACTGCCTCATCAAACCATCCAAATTCATTTTCACTGGAAAATAGCAGTGCACACGTGACCGTGAACCACAAAACCTGTCATAAGTCGCACGGGTATATTTGTGGCAATAACCAACAATACATAGTATGGGTCAAAATTATAGATTTTTCTTTTATGCCAAAAACCATTAGGATATTAAGTTAAGATCATGTTCCATGAAGAGATTTAGTAAATCTCCTACCGTAAATATATCAAAAATGTATTATTAGTAGTAATATGCATTGCTAAAGACTTCATTTGGACAACTTTAAAGGTCATTTTCTCAATACCAAGATTTTTTTGGTCCCTCAGATTCCAGATTTTCAAATAGTTGCATCTCGGCCAAATATTGTCCATACATCAATGGAAAGCTTATTTATTCAGCTTTCAGATTGTGTATAATCTCATTAAATTAAAAACATTTTGACTAGTTTTGCAGTCCAGGGTCACATATGAGAATTTGCAAATGATGACAGAACTATAATGTTTGGGTGAACTATCCCTTTAAGTGTATAACAACAGTAACAGGTCCAGCAACAGGATGCTGGGTTAAACCTCCTCACCTCATACTGATCTCCAGGACAAAGCCGGGCAAAGCCTATCAACCCTGCCAGCAAAAGAGAGAAAACATTAGCTGGAGAGAGATGCAAACACAAATTCCTGCATATGTGAGGTGCTGTGTACCTTTCATTTTTATTTGTAGCTCTCCCAGCAAGATTTCCAGTTCTCCTTCCATTGCACACATGTCCTGTAAGTGTTAAACAGAGACATTTCTGAGATGTTTGAACTTACATTATAGGTTCTTTATAACCAATGCACTGGTTAGATCTCATTTGCTAACAAAGGAAAAGCAAAGTGTGGTTAAGCCAGTTTTGTTATGTTGGGCTGGTCGGGATGTTTTGAAAGATCCACAGAGCCACAGTGGTTACGCTTGTTGAGAAAATGACCACACAAATGGCTTTCTTATAGTTTGTTGTGTGTTTATGGTGTCCAAGACAGACTTTACCTCCAGGCTGTGTCTGTGGTTGCGGTTCAGCTCCAGTAAACTCTCTCGAGATTGTCGTGAAGATGGGGACAAAGAAAACGCTCTCTTCATGTTCAAAGCGCCCTGGCACAGCCGCCACTGGATACAGTAGGACTCATACAGCTCTTCAACCTGTTGACATCCACATTCACACAATATAGGTTTATTCTTAACAAATCTGACCAGTGTCCATATACAATTAAATGATTATATTATAAAAGAGTATTTTTTGGTTGTGTTACCTTACTAATCTGAAACTCTAAGCGCCGTATGTATCTTTCTAAGGCTCGTATCTCCTGTTGTTAGCAAGCATAATTAAAAAAAACATGTGTGGTAAACTATATGGTACAAAACATTTACTTTTTGTAAAGGAAACAACATATAATATTTGTTAATAACAACGTACCTTTTCCAGGTCATAGAAAAAAGCCTGAGGAATGAAGAATAGTTTTTTTATTTATTATTTTATATTTAATAAAATAAAATAAGATGGATTAGGACTAGTTTATCTCAGTACAAATCTCACCAGTCTGGAGTTCCTCTTTGTGTCTCTCTGCTGGGATGACAGGAAGTCCAGCTCTGTCTGATGGTTTTCCAAGTAATCCCTATACGGGATGAGATGTCATTAACATTCAGAAGACTAGTGTGTGCGGTCCACAAATGGCTTCATTACTCAATTACTTCATTAATACAATGACTGCACATACTTGAGCCCTTTCCTCAAAGCCTGGAAGATTCTGTCCACCTGCTCAGGCTGTTGCCCCCAGGCGCTGCTGCCCACCCGACTCGAAGAGGGAATTCTGGGAGATTTCCCTGCTGTGACTTTTGAGCGGAGAGAGCTACGAGCCGAGGAAAGTCTGCAGGGCAAGATGGAAGAGTAGAGATGGCCAAAAAAGTTTTAAATTACGAAATAAAACAGTTACAGTGTATAAACTGAAGTTATATATACACTATTGTCTTTTAAAGATATTAAAGCTTTTATTGAAAAAAGCATATTAAATTGACTAAAAGAGACAGTATAAGACATTTATATTGCTGTAAAAGATTTCTATTTCAAATAAATGCTATTCTTTCTATTCATCAAATCCTCATATTAGAATGATGTCTGAAGGATCATGTGACACTGAAGACTGGAGTAATGATGCTGAAAATTCAGCTTTCATCACAGGAATAAATTACATTTTAATATATATTTAAATAATAAATCACAATATTTCTTTTTTACTGTACTTTTGAGCAATCTTTCAAAAACATTTAAAAATCTTACAGACTCTTTTGAATAGTGGTCTTCAACATTTAAAATCACTATTAAATCACTGTCATCAAAATGACAATAAAGACAGTTATAATGTTAAACATGGCTTTTTGTTCCAAATAAATACTTTATCAAAGCATTATGTTTTCTGCACCATTTCCTGTAATTTCCATTTAATTTTAGAACACTTCTCAGAAATCAATGTCTAATCATTTACCATCCAAGACTTATGTTTTTCTGCTAATTTGATTTGCATTTAGCCTTTTACTTAAACTGTACTGTTGTGCATTTGGGTTGTTTGCTTCTACCTCTGTCCTGATTTAATCCAGTTTGCTTTCTATTTTAGATAAAGTTCGGCACCCTCAAGAACAACCTCTTAAAAAAAATGAATAATGTATTTATAGAGAAAGCTGTTTCTTTTGGCCATTTTTGAACACATAACTGAACTTCACAAGTGCATGTAATAATTCAAAAACTGAAAAACGTCACTGCATTGCCATTTCCACACTCCATTAAGTAGCACAATGGTTTCCGTTGACCAGGAGAATATCAGATTCTCTATTACCAAATTAGCACATTAGAAAACAATTTCGTATGCTTTCTTTCAATGCTGAAAATGGTGGTTTTCATGATCGCATTGTGGTTATTTAAAATGTTTTTGAATGTATTTTTGGTAAATTAAATACTACATTGTTCAACAGAAGTATCGATTCCTTTCCAAAAACAACATTTGTTTTAGCAATTCCACACTTTTGAACAGTAGTATATGTTTTTATATTCTGAATTTAATCCTCACATCCCATTTTAGTTACACCCACAATATAATCTACATATTTCAGCGATGTTCTGACAGTGTGCGCTTACACAGCATAACAAACTCAATGACTCTGCAATGTAAATAAACTCTCTTAGGGAAGGCATTCCTCTGCGCTGCTCTGGGGGTCACTAATAACACAAGCTTTGGCTCTCTCACATCGGTATATTCCTTCCTGGCTCCATCACTGACATCTCCGCTGAAACTCGAGGTCCCTCAGTGGACAATGACACAAGTAACGCCCTTTTTCTCACGAATAAAAAAGCTTGCAGACTTTTAGTGAAAAACAAATTAATTTATGAAGCTGTATTACAGATACTTCATATCTTAATTCTTGACTTCAGAGTATTTTCTAATTGATATTACCATAGAAAATAGGGTTAGGGTGTTTCAGGAACACCTTAACCAGATGCGATGCAAAGCCGCGACACACGATAAACGGTATCTTTTTCATGTTAATCAGAGCTTTTGTCCTTACCAGCCACGGTGGCGATGATTCTAGTTTCTAAGTGATTAAGTGTAGCCAAGAATAGTGTACCATACTCAGAATTTGTGCACTGCATTTCACACAGCCAAGTGCAAACACACTGCAGTGAGTATTGAACACACACCCGGAGCAGTGGGTAGCCTTGTTTTTTTTTTGTTGCTGTGGCACCCGTGGAGCGACTGGGGGTTTGGTGCCTTGCTCAAGGGCACCTCAGTTGTGGGTAATGAGAGTGACAGAGAGTGCAGTTCATTCACTCGCCCACCCACATACACCGACTCTCTAACCATTAGGACCATATTTGCCCACATATTCAATTTCTGCGACATTGCGGCTAAAACAACAACATACAGAGTATGACAATGATAATCTCAGGTAACGATTATGTGCATTAATTAATGTTAAAAGCGTCTAATGGGAGTTTGAATATGATTTTGTGTTACCTTTACAGATGTACTGAACATGACAATAGATCTCAGGAAATAAAGAAACAAGAAAGTTCAAACTGTCAATGTTTTGATTGTGGTATCATAGAAAATAAAAGTTGAATAATTTTTTTCCCCTTTAGATATGGGTTTTGACTTGATGTGTGCCAAATTTGGCAGCTCTAATTTTTTTATAGATAATTTTTTCTTATTTCATTAACAATATTTAAAATTTATATGAATTAGGCTAGTAGTTTGTTGATGGCATAACCTTATTTATTAAGGTTACAAGGATCAAAAGCAATTAAACAATAACTAGAACTATTTTATTTATTATATGTATTACTTTTTTCTTGGCAGGGCAAGTAAAAATTAAGCGTTAAGCCCTGCACTACGTATTTTTGATATTGTTACAAAGGTGTATTATTTATGAATTTGATCATGTACTTATCCATTCTGTTGCAAGTGCATTGCACTTGCTGAGAAAGCCTGCTCATGTGCTCTTCTGATTGGCTGTGATTTTTGATTGATTTTGTCGTGTCTGGTGTGGACAAACAAATTGGTTGTCTCTGGAATGTTATCGCATCTCGTTAGGACACGATTACAGACACTGTAATGTCACTATGTCTACAAGATTGTACACAATCATAGTCTCAAGAAAAGTAATCTGAACATTTTTGCCGGAAATCGGCATACCATTTTTTATACGCTCGTTTGACTACTGATCGCCCAACTGCTAATTAAGGTTAAACAAAACAGAACAAGTTTATTAATGTTAATCTATTAAACATGTTCTGAGGCATTTATTCATCTCAGAGGTATTTGTTTTGATGCATCCTCCGCTTCTTCCAATAATACTAATAGGACCTGCTAAGGGATACTAAGGGACCTACTAATAGGACCTAAAATAAGGGAAATATCTAAAAATCCCAAACCATTTCTTTATAATTTAGGTTACAGTATTCTGGTTTACAAAAAAGAAAAAACATATAAATATTCTCATTCTGAAGATGATACTGCATGCTTTTAAACTTTATTTTTTGTGTGTAATGTGTGTTGACAAAAGCAGGGATAAATGAACCGTGTCCAAACTCAATCTACAAAAGACTAGAGAGTGGTTGAAATCTGTTTCTTTATAACTGTAAATCCATTATCTTATTCTTAACAGGATTGTAGCTGACAGCAGTGATTAATATGAAGTTCACGAAGTGATTGCATGCTTGAAAAGCATTTTCTCACAGTGCAGTTTTGTGAAGCTTCTGCCATCTAATAAAGAGTTTACAAATTGGAAGCAGGCGGATTCGCCTCTGAAGTTCTTTTGACCTTTGTCTGCAAATATTTAGTTTCAGTCTTTTACTTGGATGGGAATGCAGGAATGTAATGCTATTGTGACAAAATAAAAACTTGTACAAATGCACACACACACACACACACACACACACACACACACACACACACACACACACACACACACACACACACACACACACACACACACACACACACACACACACACACACACACACACACACACACACACACACACACACACACACACACACACACACACACACACACACACACACACACACACAGCTGTGTTTACTTATGTAAGCTGTCACACTGCTCAGAGAAGATGCTTGTGCTTGAATCCAAACTTGCATCCTCTCAGGACCTTTGGTTCTTGAAATAACTACTGCTGTTACATAATAATGCATGCTTGTTTATGTTTTGGATTGTGTGGAATGGCGAATTAGAACTATAAGCAATCAAAGTAAAACTGTAAGCCACATCCAATATAAGCTAAGCTCCAAAATCTAGTGAGCTGCCCTACTAAGCATCCTAACTGAGATGGAGCCTGTGACCGATTTGGAACGTCAATAGAGTGCAACAGTTGGGATCCGGAAGTAAAAACTCCATTCATTTTCTCCATAAGGAAATTGATTTTTGTAATGTTTAAACTTTTAAAACTTTAAAAACAGACCTGCTGTGAGCGATGAGGTTGTCAGTCCATGGTAATTTGCTTCTGCTGAAGACGTCAGCCCGCATTATTTCAGTGTATTTCTTTAATAATTGTGTTCAACAGTGAAATTAAGTGGTACTCAGTCTTGTACCTTGTACATAACAGACACATATTGGATAAAATAGGTAATTTTTAAAAGATAAACTAAAACATTTTAGAACTGAATGAAATTTATGATTCATTAAAATGCTGTTTAGAAAAGTAAAATGCTGTAATTCTAGTGCAGGTTTTTAGTAATTTTGTTATGTGCTTTTGTCATTTTTATTAGTTCTTGTTTTTTAAATACTTTTTAAATACTTAAAAATGTTTATTTCAGTTTGTTTTTTACAAAAAAGTATTTTATTTTTTTTATATATAGGCCATTATATTTATATAAAGGTAATTTATATTCTATTTCTGCTTTATTTGAATTAGGCCTACTGTAAACTGCAGATTTGTAATAGTTTTAGTTTAGTTAACAATAACAAAATGCATGAAAGATTCAGACTCCTCACAAATGTTTTGTGCTGCATTTTGAAATAAGACCTCCCCAAGATGAATTCCAGTGAACAAGAGTCATGCTTTTCGTGAGATTCCATGGCCCCTGCGTTGAAGACATTTTTCAAACATTTTTTTAAAAAGTCCAGTAATACAGTCTGACGCAGATGGAAACAACACATCATCTTGTCTCAAACACAAACAATACTTGCTTACCTTCTCCGGCCACCGAGTGCGTTTACTCCAGTGAAGGAGCGGCTCCGCTGCACCATGCCGCCATCAGCCGGACAATCAAACTTCAGCTTTACTGACATCTCGCCCTCGCCTACAACATACACAAACAAGAAAAACAGTTAGAAATCTGCTTTTTTGTTAGAGTAAAAGCCTAGAACATGCTAGCAACCGCATAGCAACACCTTGGCAACCACCCAAAACAGCCTAGCAACCACACAGCAAAGCACTAACAAATAGAGAATGTTTCATCTGCATGGCAACGCCCAACCATCACCAAAAACCACTTAAAACACCTTAGCAACACCCTAGCAACCGCTTAGAAAACCCTAGCACCTGCATGGCAACATTCTTATTTCGTCACTATACCGTCAAAATAATAAAAGCAGAATTAAAGAGCGATATCAAGAAAACTAGAAAAGATCAGGGCAAGTTATTGTCACTGTCACACATTCATACACATCTGCGGAACATAAAGTGCTCATAACGAACTCCTCATTCCTCAACCTCAGTGACAGCCACCCCATTCTCTCCGATGAGAAATGTCCATGTCTCTGTTCTGTCTCTCCTCATCCCATAATTCTTCTTCCCTCTGTTATTGTACACAGTTTTTGAACATTCCTCAGACACTAAGGCCCCAAAACACCTACAGTGACCCCAAAAAGACACTTAAAGTCATTGTGAAATGAAAATTCTCTATTTTCTAAATACATGTTATAGTTCTTATTAGACAATTCATCCGTGCATGTTTAATTTTTAACCTTGTAATTGGATCTTCCTGGGAAAACGTCAAATTTCTCTTTGGTGATGTATGCACTATGCTGTACATCACAATACAGAAGAAAAGATGCTGCTACGTTTCCTTGCTACACTTAAAATGTCTGAATGTCATTGCATTAGTATTGACATTTTTGCAACAGCCATTCATTTCAAATAAAGACAGCACAACCATTGAAAAAATCTAATTAAATCACAAAAGATCTATTTGAGCACAGATGACACTTTGCATTTGTGTGCGTAAGTGTGATTTAAGCGTCCAGATACTGTTCACTTATGGCTTTTGCACCTGTTTGGCTCAAGAAAATGTTTTTGTTGACAGTAGCACACAAGAGAGAGTCAGAGCGGAGAAGTCATTGGAAGAAAGGATGAAGAAGAGAAACAGAAGACAGGAAAGGGATAGAGAGAGAGACGTCTTGATTGCAAACGCAGAGGCGGTTATCATTCTCCACAGGACAGTAACTCATGTTCCTGTTCCTACAGGAGGAAGAGAGAGATCTGTGAGGTAGATGAAGAACTGTGGGGGGTAGATGAGAAGGAAGTTTCATAAAGCCATGTATGTAAGAACCATTGAAACAATGTTCTGAGAGACGCTATCCATGCTACCATGACAAGTGCAGCCAATGAGACTTTAAAATAATAAGAATTGCTTGCCTTTAAAAAAAAAAAAAAAAATCTGTTAGGTTGCTAAGGCGTTGCTAAGGAGTTCGGGGTAGTTGTTTACTACCCCAAAATAAACTTTGACTCGGGTCCGTTATACAATGTAAGACTTTTAAATTATTTTGCTAGCTCTGGGTAAAAATATTGATTTTCTAGTCAATCGGGATCTTTATTTAAACGATCTCGATATCTCTCAAAACTAGCATTTTTGTCAGTTGTTTTTCCTGCACCGCTTTTAGAGGCGGACACAACCGCCGCTGTGGAATCTAACTTTACAGCCACGCGGAAAAATAAGTCAGGAAAAATATTTTATCATAATGAGCAGTCTGAATTAAATGTGATAAGATTAAAAGGCCGTTTACCTCGAAATTTCCATCGAGTTGTCGACCTCGAGTTGTCCTGCATACTGATTCACGAACCACTGAATCATTTAAAAAGATTCATGAACTCCCAATTGAATCAGCATGACTCACTAAAACAGTACTGAATCCGTTAGTCCAGTTAACACATCTCAAGATAGAATTACATACAAATAAAATTACAGACCAAAAGTTGATCCCTAAAAAATACAGCCCAAAATTTGATCCCGCCAAAAAATGCATCCATCCATTATAAAAGTAATCAATACGGGGGTTAATAAAGGCCTTCTGAAGTGAATTGATAAGTTGGTGTAAGAAAAATATCAAAATTTAAACCTTTATAAAGTAACATATCTAGCTTTCAGTGGACACCTTACGATATTTTACTTTATAATGTGTTAAATATGGATATTTTTCTTACAAAAACCTATTCGCTCCAGAAGGCTCTCTTTTTTGACCCCCTGGAGCCATGTGGATTACTTTTATAATGGATGGATGCACTTTTTTGGGGATCAAATTTTGGGCTGCCATTTACTGCCACTATAATGCTTGGACTAGCCAGGACATGTTTTAATATAACTCTGATTGTATTATATACAGTAAATGACATTCATCTTTCAGAAGAATATGCCGTAATATATACATATGATGGCTTGAGGGAGAATAAATCACGGGGTCATTTTCATTTTTGGGTGAAATATCCCTTTAATTCAGAATTTTTTTAAGTGAGTCATTGAATCATTCACGTGTTCGATTCGTTCAAAACACTGATTCATTCAGGAACGAGTCTCCACTAGTGTGTCTGTTTCCACGGTGCTCTTCATATGATGGTTTTCGTTAGAGGAGCAAAATAGACAAAGTAAGTGGCAATATTGTGTCTAAACGTGTCTCAACCCTATTTAATCAGCCAGGCAAAATCATAAGTGTGAATGCTTACAAGTAAACAATTTACTTAAAAGTTTTGCGATATGATGTAGGCCTATATCTATAACAAATGCAGCATTTTTGGCCATGATACTATAGTAAAAAACAAGTTTTTAAACAAAAAGTAGCCGAAAATCAGAATAAGTGTTGTTAATAACTGTGCCTTGAACAAGTGTTGAAATGTTGCACCTCCTCCTAACAAATGGCACTGGGGTTAACCAAAAAAACAGCACAATGTTGTAATTAACCCAATCCATCTGTGTTTTGGGTTGTTTTTCCCCAAACCGCGCTAAAAAGCAATTTTCATTCTCTAAAAGTAGTGGTGGGCATCCAGATGCAATGAAAACGGAGGAATTCATTATATCCTTAAGGACATAAACATCAGATACAATGTGTGCGTAAAGAGTCTCCAGACTAGAAGAGACACATGTTTGGGTTTTCATGTCAACAAATCACAGAGCATTACAGTAAATTATATCACAGTTAAACAGTTAAAGGCATAGTTTCACCCAAAAATGTTAACTCTCATGGCCACCCCAAACTATATATAAGTCGTAATATAAAAGTTTTGACCAACATGCAGGTGAGTATAAGGACAGTGTCCGTGGTAATTTTGTGTGAACTATTCCTTTGATATGCATTAATAATATACTTATTTGCAAATAACATCTAGTCCTGTGTCCATATAGCGAATATGCATCTATTTATTTATATATACACACACATCATTCTCAGTGGGATGCACAGTAAGATATCTGAGGGCTGCCCAATCAAAATATTAGCACAAGGATCATGTCTAGCATGAGAAACTGCCATACTAAGACTTTTTTCCATTTGTTTTTTGGCAGGAGGAAGAAAAACAGAATGGTGTAGAGGGGAGGTATTGTGGATTTACTGGCTTGAACTGTGATTCAGAGTATGATGGCTGTCATTCAAAAAAAAAGAAAAGAAGATGGCTTTTTGTATATTTGCAGCCATGGGATAATTGAACGTGGCAAATATGTTAACACTTCGCAATAGTACTGAGCATGTAAATCTTACTGGAAACGGCCAGATTGCCATCGATCATTCACCCAGGGGACTCATGGGATTTTGCGCCAAAGGGAATAGATAGCTAGTCCAGAGCACACAAAGCTGTGGATCAAGAAAAGCACAGGGTAATGATGCCATTGAAGGGGAAAAGGTTCACAATCTAGGTCATTTGGGTGGGATGGATTTTGTTGGACGTAACAGGACATAAGAAATGTAATGAATGATATTAAGGTTGCACGACTATGACAAAAATCATAATTTCCGATTATTCCTTTGAAATTGTAATTGCGATTATTAATTACGATTATCGCAATTTACATTGAATGATGTTTTGAATAGCTTTATACCATTGCATACTATAGTTTTATATGAAAATAAGCTGAAAACATTCTTGGACCTTTTTTTGTTGTTGTAATTGTGCATTTGAACAATTACGTAATTGTGGCATCCGTAATTGTAATCACGGTTAGAAATTTGATTAATTGTGCAGCCTTAATTGATATGAAAGCTTTTTCTTTTGGCCTTTGCACAGGTAATTCAGTGAAAACAAGGTATTTTATAAGTTAAAAAGTAAAAAACTACAGATTACATACATATACACATATATTAAACAACATTGGACCCCATTGACTTTCATTGTATGGACAAAAAACCCAGACATTTTTCAAAATATAAAGCCTATAAAGCCAACGTTTAGAAGAAAGAAAGTCATGCATGTATTACAGGAAATATCCCTTTAAATCTACAATCATTATCCTAGAAACTACCACCTCATGTGAGATGAAACTCTAGCCTCAGCATCTTTTGAAGTCCCTCAGCATCTTCCTTCATAAATGTTTGAAATAGAAATGAGTTTTTAATGACACTCATTAACATGCTGATATGCAACCTGCCTATTTCCATGACCCCGATGGGAGATGAACCTTGATGGTCTGTGCACACAAGTAGACTAAAACCATTGATATCATATTCATTAACAGAATTTATTAATCAAATTGTGCATTGCATAGAACTTAGTAATAACAAGAAACAGACCAATCAACCAAATAATCCATACCTTACCAGCTTGCTTAGTCAGGGTCAGGCTTGAATTCACAGGGTCTCGGACAAAACTTTGAAGACCACAAAATATCTCTTAACGTGAGAAATTCGAAAACATTTGTGCATTTATGTGAACCCTACCGTATGTTGTGTATTAAGAGTGATTTGTGAGCTCCTTGATTGCACAATTTTCGTTCTGCCTTTTGTTTCGCATTGTTTATGGTTCAGCTGTTATCTGGAACTGAATCTCTGCTGAATAGTGCTTGAGTCATAGATTTCTCTCTTAAATAACTTTCAAGAAAGAGATCTCAGGGGATCTCAGCTGTAAATGAACTCTGCCCCCCTCAGAGCGAACCCCGTAGAGCTCATACACACCCACACACAAACACATCACCCCTATCAATCCATACTGGAACAAAGCCATGGATGACAGCACAAGACATTAATTAAATAATGTTGCGTTTAAGCTTTGTTGGGAAAAATCATCACCTTTATTCTGCTGTTTAAGATATTATAACCCAATACCCACGAGCAGGACCGATGTGTAATGGGAGTTTAATAGGCTGTTTACTAAGGCAAAGCTCTATTGTTCATACTTGGGGTTGGGGATTAAAACAGGCTCCTTAAACATAATTATTAATCTTTGCAGTTTAACTCATACCATAACGTTCATGCCGCAATCATGAATGATACCTCAAACTGTCCTGATTTTTGAGAAGAGGTGTGCTAATTCTTTTTTAAGTAATCTGCCTAATGACTAGCAAAGGCACACTATGTAAGATTTATGGATTGAAATATCCCAAACCCTCTTGAACAGTGTTATTTTTTTGTTGACTTGTGTACATTATCCCAAATATTTCCAAGAATGTTTAAATCCAGAGAAATAAGCAGTCTTACCTAGGACATGGACTATGTCAGTGCGTCCCCTATTTCACCCTTGACATGCGTTTTATTTTGTAGAAACCATGGAAACACCAAAGATGCTTTAATATATTATGTGTTTTATTAGACAGGTGAGCACCTGTTTGGATCCAGCTCAACACAGTTAGTCTGATTGTTTAAATCTGGCTGTTCTTGATTTACCGCACGAGTGCCATGTTTTACCGCCTAATATGATCTCGCTCACTGCAGTGTGAACAAGTGTCTCATAGTAGCGCCGAGCCAACGCACATACACTCTAAAAAATGCTGGGTTATTTTAACCCAATGTTGGGTCAAATATGGACTAACCCAGCAGTTGGGTTGTTTTTACCCTGCGGTTGGGTTAAATGTTTGCTTAAGACAACCCAATCGCTGGGTTAAAACAACCCAACTGCTGGGTTAGTTCATATTTGACCCAACATTGGGTTGTTTTTTACCAAGCAATTTTTAGAGTTTAGTAGCATTATAACATAACTTTCAACACTCAAATGTGTAATATGATAAAAAAGCAAGGCGTTACCACACATACACATGAGCGGAAGAAGCGGAAGCGCTCGTCTGCGGCAGAATTAAAGCTCTGCGAAATTCAGGCATCATCAGGTCAGGACCTCTAGCGGCGAAAAAATTACATATTGTGGTTTTAAAATGCAACCAAAGCTCACTATACATCAGAAAATTCTTTGGGACGTTCGTGGCCTAATCCGAAGGTTGCGGGTTCGAGTCTCAATACTGGAAGAAAATGACTGAGGTGCCCTTGGACCAAGGCACCTAACCTCAATCACTCACTACAGTGAGTAGTGTGTTAACTACTCACTGCTCCTAATGTGTGTGCACTAACTTGAATGGGTTAAATGCATCGGACAAAATCCGAGTATGGGTTACAATACTTTGCCTTCACGTCATGTCACTGAAATGGTAAAAATCAAGCTTTTAATAAGACTTATGAGGACTTGTGTGGAGGTCTTGAATTAGTAATGGTGCTAAATAACTTTGTGTTTAAGGGCTCTTGTGCAGAGATTAACTGGGGAGTTACGCACATCATTCTTGTAAGTTATTATAAGTACACACACATCACACGTGGTCCAAGTTTGGCCATATTAGATGACAGAAACATGTTTTTATTGCAGTAATGAAAAAGAGAGCAACGTGAGTGGAGAGCGAGGAGTACAGAGAGAGGATTACCTCGGGAGAAAGAGGAATCTAACAGACTAGAAAAGGAAAAACCATTTATTTTTGTTTTTTAATAACAGCCATCTGAGGACCTACCAGAAAGGGGCCATACAAGAAGATAGCGATTTCTTTTACATATGATGCATACTAGTAAAATCCAGTTTACTAGGAACAGATCTGTCCACAGCTGCAGTATAGCATATGTTCAACAACATGAAAGCTGAAAATTAAAGTTATTAGGTGTGAAGGCATATATTGTGCTTGATTGTATTTAAAGACCTTATAAAGTGGTTTGACCAAAGCAATTTTCATTCCTGTGTTTACATGTGGTATGTAAGTTTACAGCTTCACAGCTGGGTAAACCCTTGGCATTTTAAAGGCACAATATGTAATTTTTTAACAGACGAGCGCTTCCGCTTCTTCCGCTCATGCGTGTGTGTGGTAACGCAGCGCTGTTTTATCATATTACACACATTTGAGTGTGTTAAAGTTGTTATAATGCTACTCTGTGCGTTGGCTCGGCGCTACTATGAGACACTTGTTCACACTGCAGTGAGCGAGATCATATTAGGCGGTAAAACATGGCACTCTGTGCGGTAAATCAAGAACAGCAGATTTAAACAATAAGACTAACTGTGTTGAGCTGGAGAACAATGATTAGTTTCTGTCCATCAACAGTTGCTCACCTGTCTAATGAAACACATCAGATATTAAAGCATCTTTGGTGTTTCCATGGTTTCTACAAAATAAAACCGGAAATCGAGGGTGACGTGGGTATGATGTCACTGATAGGCGACACACGGACACGGACACAAAATAGATTCTTTCTCTGGATTTAAACATTCTTGGAAACAGGCATATGATCAGACAAAATTGGTACATAGCCTGTAAACAATATATCATCAATAGTTCCTCTCTAGTGCCATCTATATTTTTTGGTTAAGTTAACTGCACCTTTAAAGTCAGTGTGAAGTGGGTGAAGACAGTAAACACATGTACATGTGCAAGGAAACAGGGCTGTCTGCTCACATGGCTTTGTTTATGTTTTCCAAGGGACGTTTGGCCCCTCTGCTTCTCAGTGATGTATATGGTGTTGTGTGTGATATATGAGTGAGTGAGTGTGCATGCTTTAGAAAGGCCATATAAATCACAGAGAGGTCAGACGTAATTGTTAAGAATGCTTTTTTCCACTGCATCACATTGGGACCCCAGAGGCCCCTGCACATACTCATGTGCTTTCACTCACAATTCAAGATGACCGCATTAGTATTCATAGGTAGTTATATGTAAAATGCACTTATACATTTAGTTAATGTTTGAATATGTACTTTAGACATATGATGTTTACAAACTGATTTTAAATTGATTTTGTTTTACATGTATGTTACTTTTTTATTATATTATTTAACTTTATTACACACACACACACACACACACACACACACACACACACACACACACACACACACACACACACACACACACACACACACACACACACACACACAAACACATGTCTGGTTCACTATCTTTGTGGGGACTCTCCATAGACATAATGGTTTTTATACTGTACAAACTGTACATTCTATCCCACTGCCCCTGCCCCTAAACCTATCCATCACAGGAGACATGCTGCATTGTTACATTTTCAAAAAACATCACTTATTGTGATTTATAAGATGTTTTCCTCATGGGGACCAAAAAATGTCTCCACAAGGACAAGGATTTTGGATTGCCATCTTTGTGGGGACATTTTGTCCCCATAACATAGGGATTACCAGTCCACACACACACACACACACACACACACACACACACTGCCCCTGCCCCTAAACCTACCCATCACTGGAAACATTCTGCATTTTTACTTTCTCAAAAAACACTCATCTTGTGTGATTTATAGGCCTTTTGAAAAGTGGGGACCGCTGGCTGGACCCCACAATGTAGGTGATCTCAGGTTTTACTATATAAACACACACACATACACAAATTACATGTTCAAATGCCTAATGACTAATAACAACAAGGTTGTGTTGCACAATATTCCTATCTCTTTCTCTGTTATTCTGTCTTTTTCCATTCAAACATGCAGAAGCATAAATGTTAACAGTCATCGGATAAAGGCGGTTGTTGAAAGGGCATAACAACGTGGGTAGATTGTAAACCTGTGTTAATTTGGTAACCTAAAACCACATGTTTTACTATTACAACTAACTTTCTCGTAATTCCTCCTTAAACCCAAAATGTGGCAAAGCTTAGCATGTTCATGGCTAATGGAGATGGTCTTTATATAAGAACTCCTGATGTTTGCTGGTTGAATGGAATGTTTTTGCCAGATGTTGCATCTTCCTCTTTTTCCTCCTTTTAGTCCTATGATGATTCATGACCTTGTCTCTCAATAATCAGTTCCTGATTTCTGTCCCATATTTCCACTACGCCAAAAGAGGTTCCTTTGTATTCTCATGATATTAATACTGAATGATCGGCTATCTCATGATTAGCATTATATATGGAGCTGTTTCTTTCTGTCCAAGTGAATCTAGGAATATAAAAGCCCAGAGTTTGTTGTTTACTAAGATTGGCAACATGCAAACATCCCATTAGACAGTTTGTTAGTGAGTTTTTAAGCTTAGCTTTCATGCACACATGGGGATTTTTATGTACAGTATTGGCAATAAGTCCAGATTTCTTATGGGTGTGCTTAGTGTATGATACTCAGAAAGACTGCAAGAGTTGAGACTAGACAGACGTTTTTCCATGTGCTTTGTAACGTTGGTTAACTACCAGGAGTAAAGCATGGATTTGGTTTCTGAGCCCGTTTGGAAGGTTGCGACAGCCACAGAAATTGGTTAGTGCCTCGAGAGTTTAAGGTCACTAGACGTCTAAATCTCCTTTGAATCGTAGCTTAGTAAAATCTTTATTTTGTAGTTATTGTATTTCAGTGTAGTCTATGGATTCATTTGTCCAGTGACGTTAATGCACTGCTTTGTGTAACAAGAAAAATAGTGAAATAAAAATAGTTTTGAGCCAATGAGAAAGTAGGTTGTTGCCAAAGGATGTGGGCTAACATTTCATCCAGTATTTCTCAGTGAGGCATTGTCTCCATTTTACCTAAACCACTTTGAACTCCCTCACCTCCTTGGCTGGTTTCTGGTGAAGATTGAACATTGGCTTGAATATTTTCTTGGATGGCATGAAGTATGGATGGCAAGACACTGGAGAAGCCGCTCTCCAATCCAAACCATGAGGTTTTGGATTATTCAGCAGATGTACACAATATGAATTTAGGTGGAAGGTTTTTTGGCTAGATGGTTTGTTCTGTAAACTGTCGTCAGGTCAAAAAGGGTTTAACGCTGCTTAGCCACATCCTTTGCCCATAGTTTTCTAGAAGTGTTAATTGATTTTGGTTCTGTATCAAAGATATAGGCTACATTTGTATATAATTTATGCATTTCAAACTCTATTTTCCCATAACACTAAGCCAGTATTTTGTCATAATGCAACACAAATGTGGGTAGCATTCTCAGATATTCGACAAGGGGCGTTATACAGATAATTAGCATGTGTTGTCTTGTTCTATGGTTAGTTTCAGATCAACTACTGGCATTGTAGAGCAACCGTTTGAAATGAATCTTGACGAGCTGTGTTCCAGACGGATCGGATTTTGGATTTTTCCCACCTCCTTCTAAGAAATAATGTCTGGAACACCACTCAAAGTCAGACTTTCGGAGTGTGAACTCAGGGTATATCGATCAACCATGACCTCAGCGAGACGCGTCATTTGACTCCACTTGGCGCGTCCTGCATCCAATGAATATGACCGTAAAAACAAACTTAAACATTCATGACAAAGTTCATGTAATGTTACATTTTTATGATTTGATGTTATTTTTATTCTGTTTTGCCACAATTGACTCAAAAACATGATATGCTCTCATTGTGTCATGGCGACATTATGTGGTCAATATGTCAATGTGATTGACTGGAACTGAGGTCTGAAATTAATTTGAATTTGGGATATTCCCACGTCCAACCTCGTCTGGAACGCAGCATAATTTAGTAAACCTGTCTTTGTTTACCTGAGGTGCAACCCTATTCAAATACTGCACTATTATATGCCATATTTAGTGTAAATAGTGTTAGTAGTACTGAAAATTCCCCCCAAAAAAGTGCTCTTCAAATACCCAGGTGATGCATTTTGGACACATGAAACCACCTAACCTCATCACCCTAGCAACCTTAGCAACCACCCACAACATTGACGTTTTGCTTACATAATTTTTTATATAGAAAATATAAATCGTTAACTTTATTTTTCTCAAACACAAAAATAAAAAAAGATTTGAAAATGCACTTCACTGACAAAAATGACTGTCCTCAAATGCAGAGCAGCATGAATGCCTTCAGATCCCATGATTTTTATGATTAACAGAGGAAATGCATTATGTGGTTCGAGCACTGACAGTCTTCAGCCCTGCTCTTAGAGAGTAAACCGATCCAAATGACTACCTTGGATCTCGTCAGGAAACCAGTGGCCACTTGAAAGTGCAAGAGAGTCTTCAAAGCAGACAGTGGGAATGCCAGCAAAAGGTTCAATTAAGGATTCTTTTTATTTATTTATTTTTTGCTCTGGCTGCATTTGAGTCGAGTTTTAATAGATCCCAGAGCTTTAGGGGGCTGTACATCCTGTTTGTGTGTGCCATATGGGCTTAAGTGTGTGAGAGGGCAGTCAGTAAAGAAGGCCATGAGCAGTGCAATTAGTCTTCACTCTCTGTCTATTCTTGTTTCTCTCTCTCTCTCTTTCAGGGTCCTTCATTTTCTTTCCGCTGTAATAGTTTAGAAAGATGTTCCTAGTGCACTTCCAAGTCGTCATTTTTTTCAAAAGGTTAGACTTGTTCTTGGGTTTTGAGTTCACATTTTACAGTCCTCTATTTTCAAGCAAATTTATATGTAATTGATTTAAAAGTAATTTCTGCAGAAATTGTGTGGTGCTAAGCTGGTTGCCAGGGCGTTGCTATGTGTTCTGAGTGCATTACTGTGCATTTGCTTGGAAGTTATGCACTGAAGGTTACTTTAAAGTGAAAATTCACAGTGAAATTAAAATGAGCAATTCTTATTTTTTTGTGGAATATTGCAGTGCTTATTATTATTATTATTCAGTGCAAATTGTTACTTTTTTTTTAAAGCATGCCCTTAGAATCTTTAAACTGGCCCTATTATGCTTTAAAGTTTCCTGGTTTTGTTTTGGAGGCTCCTACAACAGTTTTACATGCATCAAAGGTCAAAAAACACTTTAATTTTCTCATAATACACTGCACATCACCACAATGTTCAATGATTCTCAAACTCCCTAATCCCCTCCTTTCCGCGAGCTACTGTGCTCTGATTGGCTAGACGGTCCAGTCTGTTGTGATTGGTTTACTGCATACAGCGTGTGTTTTGGAAGCTAAAATGACCAAATCCCATTAACAAAACTGAACTTCAGCTCCAGAGGCTTCCTAAAGTTCAGTGGTTGTACACACTGTAAAGACAGTAATGATGGCGCTGATTTGACCACATCAATCCGAGCGTAGTAAGAACGACACAGTCTGGTACCTGAATAATGTCTTAATAGACATAGTTTTAGGTAATAGCGTCCCACAGATGATTAGCAGAAGTATTTCAGTAAGACAGTAATAACGTGAGTTAGCCGGAAACGTACACAATATAAAACACATGTATTTTGAACATCCGGTAGAAAATATACACATCAATAATTATTCATACACACAGGTTGTGTGATTCTGAGGAGGTGTCCAAATAAACTTTTAAGAGCAAGCGTTTTGCGAATCCTGCGTAGCAGTCGCTAGTGAAATGACGTGTTTGAAGGTGGGTCAAGTTGTTCACAGGCTGACACATAGGCGGATGTTATGCAAATATCTTTTCTAGTGATGTAGAACCTCAACGCAGTGAGATTCAAAACACAAACGACTCGTATAGACCGTTCAGAGCCAATTCTTTCTTTTGCGAGACGATAACTTTATTGGTAACACTTTAGAATAATGGTCATTAGTTAACATGAACTAATAATGAACTGCACTTATAAAGTTACGTTCACAAACAGCGATTATAACACTGCATGAAAGGCAATTTTGAAAAAAACATAATAGGGGCTCTTTAATCAAAATAACTTCCTCTTGTGAGATCTCTGATGTCATGTTTACTGACGTGAGGGCGGGACAACCTGTCACTCACATAAGATCCACCAATAGCAAACCACGATCACCCAGTCAATTCCTCATTGATAAAGGTTTTTTTCTTCTCATTCTAGAAGCCGTTTCACTCAGATATATGTCAGGGAAGATAAGTTGATTGCAACTTCCATTTCATGCCAACTTTAAGTGTAAGCAATACTGTAATAAAGACTTTCAGCAATTAGTGAGGTCGACTAGATCATCTCCATTTATCTTTTGGTTTTTAGCCTTATTATTTTATTGAAGGAAGATGAATGCTTTAGCATATTGATAGCACTAACAGTCAAGACACCAATTTTCCTTACTGAAAAACTGTCTAAACGTGCTAGTTTGCTGGTTTCCTAACCTGGTCAAGCCAGGCTGTCGACTGGTTTAAGAGGGATTTTGAGTACTTTTCAGGACCAGCTTCCTGACCAGCTAAACACTAGCTTGGCCAGACTGTCAGCTTATTATTTCAGCAGATTTATAAGAACTTTACTGTAAATTTCAAGACAATTACATGTCAAGTTTCATAATGATTGCTGTGAGCAATGTGTTTATTTGTCAGGGTTGTTCTTAGCATCCGTATGACTAAGAGTAACGTGTCTGATGGGTGTCAGGTAGACGTGACTAAACCCAACCTAGATTTTGAAAATGTGTGGTTTTGTACTGAGCATTGCCAAACCTAACCTAAGATTTTGAAGAACTTATGAACCTTCTCAGCTCTTGATATTATGATATGCCCTGTCTGACAGTCCTCACAATTAGTAGCCCTTCGTTCTTGCGGATGGAACTACTTTTGTCGGTGTGTTTTTACAAAGTGGGGCTTTCCGCTCTGGCTTCGGTCCACCTGGGTCCACCTCACTTTTGAGTTCTTCCACCAGAGCGATTGTACTTCTGGCTGCATGTTTGATGTGCAAATCCCTCCTTTTTCTGCACTTCCTGCACTTCTCTCCCTTTGTTTTTCTTGTGTAAACGAATAAAGCGTTGCAGAAATGGAGTGAAAAAAGGACGAGTTCATCGGGATGAGAGCGTATTGGATATGTGGGTATCTCAGCAGGGTGTACCACCACTGAAGTCAATGACTGGATGTTATAAAAACACTGTTCATCTTGCTTCTCTCGCACATACACTTTCTCTTTCTGTGCGTACCCATGCCACACCTTTTAACAATGTAATCTGCTCACATTCCAGTCCTTTTGTAGGTAATATATGGAATATATGGAAATTGAATTTCTTATCTGATCGAAGAAAAATGTCTCAGCTTCCAGCTCTCCTGCTTGGCATTAATGCATGTAACAGATATGAAAACAGCTCACCCCCTGATGCCATATAGCAACTGACAGCCTGAAATATGCACTTTAGCTCTCTAAAAAATCTTGGGTTATTTTTTTCGACCCAATTCCTGGGTTGAGCCTTTTGGGTCATTTGGGTTATTTTTTCATTGTTTGGGTAGTTTTTGTATTACCTAGATTCTGGGTCAGACGTAACAACCCAGTGTTTGGGTAGTTTTTGTGTAACCCAGATCCTGGGTTAGCCATAACAACCCAGTGTTTGGGTAGTTTTTGTGTAACCCAGATCCTGGGTCAGCCATAACAACCCAGTGTTTGGGTAGTTTTTGTGTAACCCAGATCCTGGGTCAGCCATAACAACCCAGTGTTTGGGTAGTTTTTGTGTAACCCAGATCCTGGGTCAGTCGTAACAACCCAGTGTTTGGGTAGTTTTTGTGTTACCCAGATCCTGGGTCAGCTGTAACAACCCAGTGTTTGGGTAGTTTTTGTGTTACCAAGGTCCTGGGTCAGACGTAACAACCCAGTGTTTGGGTAGTTTTTGCGTAACCCAGATCCTGGGTCAGCCGTAACAACCCAGTGTTTGGGTAGTTTTTGTGTAACCCAGATCCTGGGTCAGCCGTAACAACCCAGTGTTTGGGTAGTTTTTGTAACCTAGATCCTGGGTCAGCTGTAACAACCCAGTGTTTGGGTAGTTTTTGTGTTAACCCAGATCCTGGGTCAGGCGTAACAACCCAGTGTTTGGGTCGTTTTTGTAACCCAGATCCTGGGTCAGGCCGTAACAACCCAGTGTTTGGGTAGTTTTTGTAACCCAGATCCTGGGTCAGCCGTAACAACCCAGTGTTTGGGTAGTTTTTGTGTAACCCAGATCCTGGGTCAGAGTAACAACCCAGTGTTTGGGTAGTTTTTGCGTAACCCAGATCCTGGGTCAGGCGTAACAACCCAGTGTTTGGGTAGTTTTTGTGTAACCCTGATCCTGGGTCAGGCGTAACAACCCAGTGTTTGGGTAGTTTTGTGTAACCCAGATCCTGAGTCAGCCGTAACAACCCAGTGTTTGGGTAGTTTTGTGTAACCCAGATCCTGAGTCAGCCGTAACAACCCAGTGTTTGGGTAGTTTTTTGTAACCCAGATCCTGGGTCAGGCGTAACAACCCAGTGTTTGGGTAGTTTTTGCATAACCCAGATCCTGGGTCAGGCGTAACAACCCAGTGTTTGGGTAGTTTTGTGTAACCCAGATCCTGGGTCAGTAGTAACAACCCAGTGTTTGGGTAGTTTTGTGTAACCCAGATCCTGGGTCAGGCGTAACAACCCAGTGTTTGGGTAGTTTTTGTAACCCAGATCCTGGGTCAGCGTAACAACCCAGTGTTTGGGTAGTTTTGTGTAACCCAGATCCTGGGTCAGGCGTAACAACCCAGTGTTTGGGTAGTTTTTGTGTAACCCAGATCCTGGGTCAGCCGTAACAACCCAGTGTTTGGGTAGTTTTTGTGTAACCCAGATCCTGGGTCAGCCGTAACAACCCAGTGTTTGGGTAGTTTTTGTGTAACCCAGATCCTGGGTCAGACGTAACAACCCAGTGTTTGGGTAGTTTTTGTGTAACCCAGATCCTGAGTCAGCCGTAACAACCCAGTGTTTGGGTAGTTTTTGTGTAACCCAGATCCTGGGTCAGACGTAACAACCCAGTGTTTGGGTAGTTTTTGTGTAACCCAAATCCTGGGTCAGGCGTAACAACCCAGGTGTTGAGTTGTTTATCGCTGGCTGTGTACATATACTGTACTGTCTAAAGTTAGAAGTTCCTCTGAACATGATAAGATCCGGCTGAGACAATTACACTTAATTTACTTCTAAATGTTTCATTTTTACTTCTAATATTTGTTAAACGAGCTTAAGCAATATGTATTAAAAATGATATAAAATATGCTATACTGTATATGATAGAAAATAAAGGAATTATCATGCAAACAGTGGTTGTGTGGAGTTTTTTTTTTTATTAATCCGTCAACTGTAATTCATGTATAAAGTAAAAAATAAGACAGTGTTATAGTAAAAACGAATCAACCCATTATGCTGGATTAAATAAACAACCCAACTTTAGAGTATAGGATCATGCAGTCCACCCTATAGCGTCTGAAATTCATTGTATTCCGTATTCATAAATTACATTTTATTTTGGGGAACTAACCTTTTCCACCAGTTCCGGATTGAGCTGGTGAGCCAATGATAAAGGTTTTAGACAGATAGTAACTAAGTGCCCGGGCATGTGCTATCTGAAGCAGACCACCAGTTGACTTTTGGAGATGTCGTCTATGTGCATGGGTGTAGATAGTGTGAGACACGATTGCATATACACACATGGTCATATATAAACAGGATGGAAGAGTGTTGTAGAGGAATGAAATGGGAATCCTTGCATATATTTCCTGAACAGGAAAGCAATTGATTTATCAAGCATTTGGTGAGTTAGAATGTTTATGTCCAGGGTTTAAATTAGATTAAACGGGTGTGTTCAATTCTCACAAGCAAAAGCAAAGACAACATCACTTCTTGGGAAAGCCCCACCAACTCACACAGATGTTAAAGAATCAGTAATGACTGTTCTGAGAATACACATTCTTCCAGACACAACTAATCAACTGCAGAAAATTAGATTTTTGTTCATTGTGTCTGCCAGTGCAATACTTGGTTGTTCACAATACACATATGCCAAATAGCAATGCATTTGTCATAGCAATGTAAGTATTTCATAATTGTTCAGTATTGTGCTTTGGTCAAAAAGGTATCTTGCTCGTATATCATATATTATAATCCGTAAAATGTCTCTATGGAAAGTTGTAACCTGTTTTTGCCTTATTTGCATATTTGGGTTGACCAATTACAGACCTATCAGCACCACACGTCTTCAAATCTTCATAATGTAACATGACAATCCTATAACACGGCCATCATTGGCTGTCGACTTATTTGCCTTTCCATGAAGCAACTGGTGTTTTTAATTGGAATTCTAGATTCCCAGATGCCTTCAAAGGGTGTTGTATCCATTCAAATGGAAACAAAGCCAACAAAGTAAGACAAGTGTAAGAAACAAAAGAGAAAGAAAAAGAGAGAATCTGCATTTTAAGATCTGCTCGATTTTTATAGTCTCATGGTTTTGGGTGCCGTCTTGTTACAGGGAATTTATTTTTTTCAGATTCCCACAAAGAGCGATCAGGGAGAGAGAGGTGGGGATGTCAGGAGAATGGAGGGATGAGCTAAACTGGACTGTGAAGGAGTGTAAATTGAAAATCGTGAGGAGCCTGTCTGTGAACTCGTTCTTCGAGGGCAGTGGAACCTGTCTGAGGGTTTTTTTCCACAACCGCTGGTTTGTATTAAAGCATGACAAAGAGCTCCATTAAACATCATTTGTCTTCTTGGAAACGCTTTCATTGCCTTTTGCCTTTAAAGCAGTGTTGCAGGTTAAATGCAGGTTAAGCTCTATCATCAGCATCGGTTACCAGAAATGAATTTACTCCTCACTCAGTTCATTTTAACAAAACCGTACAGTAATGCACTTACAATTAAACTAAAATAAATGTTAAAATACACAATGTTTGGAAGGTGTTGCCTTTAGACATTATGTGTTCACATAAGACTTAAGCCGCCTTCACATGCTTTCCTAGTTTTAAAGATTGGACACGAACACCCTCCCAAGTTGTATTGGGAAGTTTAGGGATAATTTGGTACCTGAGTTCCAGAGTTTGGTGGGCCATAAACACAACAGCTACATCCAATCGCCTTGTTTTGTCGTTACAGTAGTGCATATTTACATTTATGAATAATCATTTAAAGCATGTTTTATATACAGCGAAAATAGCCCGTATTTGACCGAAATTCCAGAATCGCCAGCAAGCTTTTTATCGAGATACAGACAGAGAAAAAGGGTGTTACCTTTAGGGATACAAAAGCTTGTCACTGGGGCAGGATCTTTAAAATGACATCTTTGTACCTTTTATACTCCTAAAAGGTGCATATTAGTATCTTAGAGTACAACTACGGATACCTTAAGGTACTACTATGAACCTTTTTGGGTTCTTTTTCACTTTTTCTCTGTCTGTAAGCACGGTTAATGGTTATATGGTTGTCAATGAATTAGATGCTAAATGTCATTTTGGTTTTAATTATATTTAATAAGATTCTCCCAATAAATAGACAAGAATAAACCTGGCGTTCTCCATGATTCTTGTTGAATTCGACTTCAGAAGTGGGACGTGAAGGCAGTGTTAATGTACAGTAAGTGTAAACTCAATTTCTGTTTGGTTTAATTTGTTACAGTCTGGGGTGTAAGTCATTCTATAGATTTTAACATGTATCTATTGATATTAATTTGAACATTTGTTGACTTTTTTTTTTCCATAAGTTAACAATGTCCAATATAACTGCATATTTTGACGTCTGTTAAAGGGATAGCTCACCCAAAAATGGATATTCTGTCATCATTTACTCACCCTAAAGTTGTTCCACACCTGTATGAATTTCTGTTCTGCTGAACACAAAAGAAGATATTTTGAAGAATATGTGGAACTAAACAGTTGATGGATCCCATAGTAGGGAAAACAATAAGTCAATGTGGTCCATCAGCTGTTTGGTTACCGACATTCTTCAAAATATCTTTTGTGCATACAGAAATTCATACATAAGGGTGAGTAAATGATGACAGAATTTTCAATTTTTGGTGAACTATCTCTTTAATTGTTTATTTTTCTGAAGGCTAATCACCTGAATACATCCCTGTTCCTCTCTCTCACTAACTTCGAGATCTATTACTTCGCATTTTTCCTAGAACACGTGCCAGCAGCTGCAAAAATAAACATCAACCCCAGACTGAGAAAAGAGCGACCAGTTTTTAGCCTGAGGCGTTTTTCTTTCAGCCAACCTGTGCAGCGAACCTCATCCCTGTCCAAACGCTGCAGATGACCGGCGATATACAAAGACGACTGTTTGGGGTTAATTTAGCGAAGCAAACACAGGGCAGCAGGGGAGATTCTGACAGCCTTCACCCAGGTGTCTTTTGATAAAATGACGCTGAAAGCGATAAATTGTTCATAATAACATGCTTTAAAGGGATAGTTACTCACCCTCATGTCATTTTAAACCCGTAAGACTTTTGTTTATCTTTGGGAACACAAATGAAGATCTTTTTGATGAAATCTGAGAGCTTTCTGTCCCTCCATTGACAGCTACGCAACTACCACTTTGACTCTTCAAAAAGTTAATAAAGAGACCTTTAATCCTCATGAATCCGAATAGTCCAAATTTTATATGATGAACTGATTACATTTAGGCTTTTATTCACATATAAACATTGTTCAGCGTACATAAACAGAAGCTTAACCGAACCTGCTTGACACGTGAGAACAAATCTCACTGGTTCTTGCTGAAGCTCAAACGTGCTGCGTAACACGAGAATGAACCTCATTGGTTCTTGAGGAAGCTCAAACGTGCTGCGTAACACGAGAATGAACCTCATTGGTTCTTGAGGAAGCTCAAACGTGCTGCGTAACACAAGAATGAACCTCATTGGTTCTTGAGGAAGCTCAAACGTGCTGCGTAACACGAGAATGAACCTCATTGGTTCTTGAGGAAGCTCAAACGTGATCCGTTACACGAGAATGAACCTCATTGGTTCTTGAGGAAGCTCAAACGTGCTGCGTAACACGAGAATGAACCTCATTGGTTCTCGGTGAAGCTCAAACGTGCTGCGTAACACGAGAATGAACCTCATTGGTTCTCGGTGAAGCTCAAACGTGCTGCGTAACACGAGAATGAACCTCATTGGTTCTCGGTGAAGCTCAAACGTGCTGCGTAACACGAGAATGCTGCCACCACAACTGATGTGAGTTGATGAAGTTTTATATGTGAATAAAAGCCTGAATTCAGTCTGTTCATCATATAAAGCGACTGAGTCTCTCCAGAAAATTTGGACTACTGTAAATGCTCATTTCTTACAGATTAGTTTTACGATCTCTTTATGAACTTTTTGAAGAGTCAAAGTGGTAGTTGCGTAGCTGTCAATGGAGGGACAGAAAGCTCTCAGATTTCATTACAGATATCTTAATTTGCTTTCCAAGATAAACGAAAGTCTTACAGGTTTGGAATACGATCATCAATGCGAATCATTTTTGGGTGAACTAACTCTTTAAGAGGAATTTATTTTAATTTTGTGTTCACTTTAAATGTGAAATCAATAGTTCAGTGATTGTTTTCTCACTGGTCAGGCACACAGAAAGTCCCGCCCCAAACACATGCCATTGGCTGAGCGTATAGTAATAAAAATGTTAGTAAATATCCCAAAAATTACGCGTATGAAGTTATGCATTCAAATGATTGTATTACTCTGAAAAACCCCCAGTATAATTTCAACTTTTCAGTGAAAAACAACTGTCTGAAAAGTGAAAACAAAGCAGGAAGGCTCAAAGCAGTATACATATAATAGTCTGTAGTTATAATAGTTTGTCTTACCTGGTTTTGAGCTCCTCTATTCCAGAGCCTGGTTACGTCTGACAACTAAGCAAATGCACATTTGGGCTCATGTCTGCAGCGGCGTGTGTGTGTGTGTGTGTGTGTTGCAGCAGCAGATGTCTGTTGACTCCTGATAGCGTGTTTCTCCAGCAGGCAGAAATGACACCTGATTCTGAGAAGCTGCTTGTACAGGGCGAAAAGCAAAGCGGCTGAATGCATCAACTGCGACTGTAGCTTTCTCCTACTTCCCTCATGATCGGACTGAGCCGGTCTCACAATGATCCCTCGTTGGCTTTAACTTTTCTCACTCTCTCTCCTTTTCTCCTCCCATTTTTGTTCATTTGAGTCTCACACACACATTTCTCTCCTGTCACACCAGGCAGGAAACACATCAAAGCTGTAAATTCAGAATTCTTCCATATTTTCTTGGCTGCTCTAAACATTTGGCAGTGTGGATGAGCTGAAAAACCTGGAACTGTGTCCGTGCAAACTGTACAAGTCCATTAAATATCCTGTGAATACGCTCATGGGACACTTGGCCAAGACCCCCAATGACTGAATTAAACCGTACTGCTTGCCACATATTTTCAAACACAGGCTTGTGTTGAAGGAGGAACGATTCATTTTAATGGGACGATGGTGTCTGAATACTGAATAATTCTGGGTTTTGTAGAGAGATGGGCAGGCAAATCTATGGCATAATGCTTGTGAATTATGTCCTCCAAACTCGAATTCTACATCATATTTTTGTAATGCTAACAAGTGAATCCTTAGGATAGGTTGTCTCATTTATATCGGGGCAAGTTGTCACACTTTACACTGCCATTCAAAAGTTTGCGGTCTGTAAGATTTTTTTTATGTTTTTGAAAGGTGTCTTTTATGCCTTTATGTATAGTCTTAAGACTATATGTATAGTCTTTTATAAATTGTTTATATGATCAAATATACAGTAATAATAGAAATAATATTACAATTTTAAATAACTTTTCTATTTGAATATATTTTAAATTGTAATTTATTCCTGTGATCAAAGCATCATTACTCCAGTCTTCAGTGTCACATGATCCTTCAGAAATCCTTCTAATATGAGGATTTGCAAACATTTCTTATTATTATCAATGTTGAAAACTGTTTTGCTGCTTGATAATTAATTTGAAATAAAAATAAAGACATTTACTGTATGATTTCGGAAAACAAATTAGGCTATCACATCCATTTTAATGTGTCCTTGTTAAATAAATGTATTAATTTCTTTAAAAAATATTACAGACTTCACACTTTTATCTGTTGTATTTTATGCAATTCTCAACTAATGACTTTTTGATTATCATAAACTGTAATTTCTGCTGGCCAAAACAATGATTTGATACGTTTCATATTTGCACTCAAAGCAAAAGATAATAGATACGTTTTAATACAGATTTGTTGTGGAGGATGACTTTAATAAAGTAAATTTGTTCTTGGACAGTAATGGTGGAAATGTTCAGTAGCTTTTTAAGTAGTCAAGACCTTAAGGATTGTGTCTGTATAGAAATTTGCCTTGATACATTTTCACTGGAGTAAAAATTCTGACAAATGTAAATGATCTACTTCCTCAAATAATGGCACATCTGCCCCCTGCTGTTTGTACATTATCATCACACTTGTGTCCGGTTCCAGCTGTTTTAAAGATGTTGGATTTGAGGTTTAGGCTTGAGAAAAAAATAGAAATAGGTATGTTTGTAGTATGGCTAGATGAACTGCTGGAGTGGTTTAAATATTCTTGAAGCATTGAACTTCTTCAACTCCTGCCAGAGACAATCTGGGCTCAGAGCCAGTGAAGGAGAGGCAGGAGCTTTAGGGGTTTGTTACGTGCTCCTAAACAGATGCCCTGATCATTTCCTTCATGTAGTTCATCTTACCTCTTCACCACTCTAACAAAACAGGCATATAAACGTGATCTGGCCCCAAAATTATTTGGACACTTGAATTGTATTACAGCAGGATTATTTCTCTTCATGAAGATTTCTTTCATCAGCTGGTTTTTAGTTTTTAGTGGAGGTATGAAGCAGGTGTAACCACAGGTGAAGTTCATCTAGCTATGAACATGTTCCACAATATTTTTGTATTCATTTGGATCAGTATTATAGAATTAATAGAAACTAACCTTTGTCAGCTGATCTGCATTAGCACGGTCATTATCGTATAACTGATACTAAAACCATTAAAAAATAAATAGTTAAATAGAAATAAACATGAACTCAAATGAAGGGTTCACATTGCATTACTGATTATTTGAATTTGTCCATGGATGTTGTTGTCCTCATCCCCACTGTGCGTGCTTTCCCGAATAATAAGCCCTGGATTACGAGTGATGTGAAGGATCTGCTAAACAGAAAGAAGATGGCGTTCAGGGCAGGACAAAAATTGTGGTTGAAGTTTTGTTCAGAGGGAACTAAAATGTCATATAAATCGAAGATGGCGCAGAAGATACACGTTGCGTGAGGTTTGGGGTGGTATGAGGGCTATTAAGGGGTACAATAAGACTAATGTCAGTTGTGCAGGGCGAGGGGTAGAGAAGGCAAACAAATTTAAAGGGTTAGTTCACCCAAAAATGAAAATTCGCCCTTGATTTATTCACCCTCAAGTGATCCTAGGTGTATATAACATTCTTTAGAGTTATATTAAAAGATGTCCTGGCTAATCCAAGCTTTAATGGCACATTTGGCTTTTGAAGTCCATAAAAGTGCACCTGTCCATCATATAACTACTCCACACGACTCCGGGGGGTTAATAAAGGACTTCTAAAGTGAAGTGGCGCGTTTGTGTAAGAAAAATATCTAAAACATATTGAAAACTTTATAGATTAAGCATCCGGCGGTCAGCGTACGCAAGTGAGTAACCCCTGACGTGATGTAAAGAAGCATCGCAAACTTTGACGCGTCTCACGGATAGTGCCGGGCAACAAACGCAAGCCCCTCTTTTCTTATATCGAAATCCTCCGCCATTTCTCTTTATAAATTCTTGTTTTAGACTCTAATTCATTGGTGTTTTGTTTTTCTTTATCTTCTGCGTTCGTCAAAAACTTGCATACCACTGACCGCCCGGAAGTTAGTTATTTTAGTCTATAAAGTTTTATATATGAATTTATTTCTTACACAAACACACCACTTCACTTCAGAAGGCCTTTATTGACCCCGTGTGGAGCAGTTTTATGATGGATAGATGCACTTTTATTGACTTCAAAAATGACCCAACAAATCACTGCCATTATAAAGCTCGGAAGAGGCAGGACTTTTTACATTTAACTCTGATTGTATTCGTCTGAAAGAAGAATGCTGTATACACCTAGGATGGCTTAAGAGTGAGTAAATTCATGGGCTAATTTTCATTTTTTGAGGAACTAAGCCTTTAATAGGTTTGACTGCCCTGATACCGATGTCACTGCCAATCTATAGATCACACCAGAATTCTTACTTCCCTAAATTCCTCAAGTTTTACACCTGTGTCGAACGAATCCCCTCAAAGTCCTTGAGAAAGGCTGGCGTCCTTTAACATCTGCCAGAGACTGTTCTACCAATCATTTGTGGCCAGCGTCCTTCTGTGGTATGGTATTAAGGAGAGGGATGCTATGCGGCTGGTCAGGAAGGCTGGCTGTTTGGTTGGTATACAGCTGGACCCCCTCATGTCAGTGGATAGGTAATGCCCATCACAATCTCTCTAGGCAGAAGAAGAGTATGTTCAGTGGTAGATTTCTGTCTCTGTCCTGCTCAACGGATAGGCTGAGTCTTTTGTTCCTCAGGCCATAAGGCTATTTAATTCCTCCCAGCGAGGAAGGGGTGTAATTAATTGTGTATAATGACGATATAGGATCTCTCTCTCTCTCTCTCTCTCTCTCTCTCTCTCTCTCTCTCTCTCTCTCTCTCTCTCTCTCTCTCTCTCTCGTTGATATTTTTATCAGGTGCTCTAGATGGTTAGTATTTTGCTGTTAAGTTTTTTATATTTTGTGAGTCTGTGTGTTGTTTTGTCTTGTGTTATAAGCAACTGGTTGCTTTGAATTTCGGAATTAATAAATCATCAATCTATATATATATTAGTGTCTCAAATCGATTATTCACATCCAAAATAAATGTTTCTGTTTATGTAATATACTGTATGTGTGTGTACTGTGTGTATTTAAATACACACTCATGCATGCATATATTTAAGTAAAATGTGGTCATAAAGGGATGGACATGGTCAGAAACAATGCTCAGGTAGGCCGTGGCATTTAAACGATGCCCAGTTGGCACTTAGGGGCC
Source organism: Gobiocypris rarus (assembly GCA_023029165.1). NCBI lineage: Eukaryota > Metazoa > Chordata > Actinopteri > Cypriniformes > Gobionidae > Gobiocypris > Gobiocypris rarus. The sequence goes on along the minus strand of CM040921.1, from coordinate 36,301,242 downwards.
TAAAGTGTGCCAAGAAAACATCCCCCACACCATTACACCACCACCACCAGCCTGCACAGTGGTAACAAGGCATGATGGATCCATGTTCTCATTCTGTTTACGCAAATTCTGACTCTATCATCTGAATGTCTCAACAGAAATCGAGACTCATCAGACCAGGCAACATTTTTCCAGTCTTCAACTGTTTAATTTTGGTGAGCTCATGCAAATTGTAACCTCTTTTTCCTATTTGTAGTGGAGATGAGTGGTACCCGGTGGGGTTTGTGCGTGTTGTGGCTTCACAAATGCTTTGCTGCATACCTCGGTTGTACCAAGTGGTTATTTCAGTCAAAGTTGCTCTTCTATCAGCTTGAATCAGTCGGCCCATTCTCCTCTGACCTCTGGCATCAACAAGGCATTTTCGCCCACAGGACTGCCGCATACTGGATGTTTTTCCCTTTTCACACCATTCTTTGTAAACCAGGACCACACCTTTAAATGCATTCAAGCAACTTCCATGTTATTGGTTGATTAGATAATTGCATTGCAGTGTTCCTAATAAGTTCCTAGGTGTTCCTAGGTGAGTGTATATACACATGCAAATATTTCTTAAACATTTATTTTAAATGTGACTTAAACATGATTAATCGATTTGAGAGCGTTAATGTGTGTTTATGTGTGTGTGTGTGTATAAATTAAAATTAATAAGAACTACTGTGCAAAAGTCTGAGGCTTGCTATAGTATTTTTACACACAAAAAGTGTGTTTAAGCCAGTTGTTTATATCTTTTGCTGTAGTGTGGCAGTAGGAAATATCAGTTTACATTTATAAATTATTTACAATTAATTTGAATAACCCACTGAGATTTTTGTATGCATAAAGAGTCTGACAATAGTCTCTATGCTCCACTTGGAGATCTGATCTCAGCATCATCGAGTCTCGATGACAGACTAAATCCAGAAGAACTGAGGCAACGTCTCCCAGACACTTGAGGAAACCTTCCTGCAACAAAATAATTAACTTTAACTGAAAATAAAATGAAAAATATAAATTAAAAACAAATTCAAAATATTGATAAAAACTATAATACTGATATTTAGTCTATATGAGCAGTATTATGTCAAAAAACTAACAAGGAATTATTTAAATGTTTTAATGATTAATATCAATTAATAAATATATTATTATTGATCAATTATTATGTTAATAATAATAATTTCATATGCATTTAAATGATTAAAATATAAACATTTTGTTAGACCACAAGATTTTAAATGGCCATGGTCAGAGGACATACAGACGGGAACTTGACTTCCTAATTGTTCTATCGTTCTTTCTTTGCTTCCATCTCTTTCCAGTCAGTTGACCATATGTGCAGCGATGGAACAGATGGTTTGGAAATCAGCTGCTGTGAGGAACCTCGATCAGTGTGAAAGTGAGACACGAGGGGAACGTCCTTTCACTACAGCGCTCACTGAACGCTACCCCTTAAAAACAGACTCAACAGAGGTTTTCCATGTTTTTGCCCTTAATGTTAATGTGCAAAATGTGCATTTGTGTCAATGAAAGTCAGTGGTTCCATTATAGGAGGTAGTGTGATAAAACACAGGGCTGGTCTGATCTCTGTGGCCTTGAGCGAGACACTTAACTCCAGGTTGCGTCAGGCGGATTTGTCCTTGACTATAAACCATGCTGTGAAGTATATGCATTACATACCTACAACTTTTTAAAAATAGACAATATGCATAACAGTATTGCTTTTATTCAGCAAATGTCATACCATTATCATACCAATATTATTATTATATGATACAATTTTAGCATTCTGCACTTTTCAATACAACTAGACTACTCATTTAGTGCTCAAAAAAAAACTTGCATCCCAAATGACTTGCTTTTTAATAGTTTATTACAATATTAAGATATGCACTTTCTGTAATAAGAAAGCCTTTGCCAAGCATAAAAACGTAAATTGCGGGTAAAAGTAATTTATAAATTAACAATTGCTGAGAGCTGAAGGTCTCCTTACGGTGTGCTCTTCAAAGTCCTCGAGTCATTTCAGCAGAGTTTATCTACAATGCTCTTGGCAGAGATTTATAAATAAGGTTTGGCACAGCAGTCCACATGTAACTCAGCCCCGCAAGAACACGATTACGAGCCGAAACGACTGCCAGAAACCTTTAGCGGAAGATGCCAAATTCAGCTTTTCTGTCATTCCCTGGAAAGTTTTGCAAGGTTGCAAACTTTTAAAATTGTACAAGTACCATATAGATACATATAGGAAATAGAGTTTGTAATAATGTGACAGCGCTTAGTTTGTGCCAGCAGGTTTAATGCTCATAAATGGGACAGAATAAAGTAATATAGGAATTTAGTCAAGACACTAAAGTCAGTTAACATCCACACACCCTTTGAGACTGAAAAAATAAAAGGTTACACTTTAGTTTAGGGTCCAATTCTCACTATTAACTAGTTGCTTATTAGCATGCATATTACTAGGATATTGGCTGTTTATACTTGTAAAGCACATATGAATGCCTTGTTCTGCATGACCCTATATTCTACATGTCTTAATCCTACCAAATACCTAAACTTAACAACTACCTTACTAACTATTAATAAGCAGTAAGTTTATTGAGGCAAAGTTGTAGTTAATACTGAATGAGTTCCCCATACTAAAGTGTTACAAATAATATTTTTTTATTACATGCAAAAAAAGTGCAAACAACTACACTACACAGATTTATAATGCTTTTGTCTCACCCATGCATACCGATCAGGCATAACATTATGAGGTGAATTATCCTGTTAGTGGGTGGGATATATTAGGCAGCAAGTGAACATTTTGTCCCCAAAGTTGATGTGTTAGAAGAAGGAAAAATGGGCAAGCGTAAGGATTTGAGCGAGTTTGACAAGGGCCAAATTGTGATGGCTAGACGACTGGGTCAGAGCATCTCCAAAACTGCAGCTCCTGTAAGGTGTTCCCAGTCTGCAGTGGTCAGGATCTATCAAAAGTGCTCAGAGGAAGGAACAGTGGTGAACCGGCCACAGGGTCATGGGCGGCTCAGGCTCATTGATGCACGTGGGGAGCGAAGGCTGGCCCGTGTGGTCCGATCAAACAGACGAGCTACTGGAGCTCAAACTGCTCAAGAAGTTAATGCTGGTTCTGATAGAAAGGTGTCAGAATACACAGTGCATCGCAGTTTGTTGTGTATGGGGCAGCATAGCCGCTGACCAGTCAGGGTGCCCATGCTGACCTCAGTCCACCGCTGAAAGCACCAACAGTGGGCATGTGAGCATCAGAACTGGACCGCGGAGCAATGGAAGAAGGTGACCTTGTCTGATGATGAATCACGTTTTCTTTTACATGACGTGGATGGTCTGGGGAACACATGGCACCAGGATGCACTATGGGAAGAAGGCGAGCCGGCGGAGGCAGTGTGATGCTTTGGGCTATGTTCTGCTGGGAAACCTTGGGTCCTGCCATCCATGTGGATGTTACTTTGACACGTATCACCTACCTAAGCATTGCTGCAGACCATGTACACCCTTTCATGGAAACGGTATTCCCTGGTGGCTGTGGCTCTTTCAGCAGGATAATGCTCCTGCCACAAAGCACAAATGGCTCAGCAATGGTTTGAGGAGCACAAGAATGAGTTTGAGGTGTTGACTTGGCCTCCAAATTCCCCAGATCTCAATCCAATCGAGCATCTGTGGGATGTGCTGAACACACAAGTCCGATCCATGGAGGCCCCACCTCGCAACTTACAGGACTTAAAGGATCTGCTGCTAACATCTTGGTGCCAGATACCACAGCACACCTTCAGGGGTCTAGTGGAGTCCATGCCTCGACGGGTCAGGGCTGTTTTGGCTAAAGGGGATCAGCACAATTTTAGGAAGATGATCATAATGCTATGCCTGATCAGTGTGTGTGTATGTATATATATATATATATAACATGTATTTGATCACATACGGGTACATTAAAACATGAATATTGTGAAATATTTAAAAGTGACTATTCTATTTGAATATAATTTAATTTATTCCTGTGAGGACCGCTGAAATTTCAGCATCATTACTCCAGTCGTCAGTGTCACATGATCCTTCAGAAATCATTCTAATATGATGATTTGATAAATAAAAAGTTATTTGATATGTATTTTTTCTAACAGTACATGTGTTTACTGCAATTTATCCATTAATGAGATGCATCCTAGCTGAACAAAAGTATTAATTTTAACTTACTGACCCCAAACTTTTGAACTGTAGTGTATTTATATGATGGCATTTTTGTTATTCCTGTGGTGGTACCAGCACTTACAAAAAAAGTGTCAAGAAGCACCACGGTATTACCAGGACTATTATACATGTTATTATCAAGCTATTCTGGACATGCACCATGGTACATTTCAAAGTATTAACATCTGATACACATAGTCTTACACCATGCAATTTACTGGACATGCATGGCTCTCATAGAAGATGTCCAGAAGACCACGGCACCATGTCCAAACAATGGTACCATGATAGTACCATGGTACTTTAGGGTTAGTGCAAGACTGAATTACAGCAATGGCATATCCTAGACTGTCACAACGTGAATTTCTAAGTCGGAATGTTCAAAAGAGCTTCAGGAAACCGAGCACATCACAAGGACATATGCAGCTTCACCCACACGCTTCATTATAACCCCTGCTATTCTCACATCCGGGATATGAAACATGAGCAAAGACGTGGAATGTTACATTTTTTCTCTCTCTTTCTCTCTCTCAGGCGCCGTAATGATGGAGTAAAAAGCATCATGATTGGTGGATGCAAGCGAGAAGAAAAATAAAACCCAGAACGTTGCTTTTGCACTCCGGACGCGACGCGACAAACGCGAACGAATCCCAGCGCGTGCTTTCGGGCATCGGTGAAGAACTGAAATAGAAAAACCTCTTGAATTACAGCAAAAACATCCACATCCACACAAGGAGCTAAAAGTACACAATGGTCGCTGGCGATGTGTGTCTCTCAGACAAGCTTGGCGCAGCGTCGCTTGCGTGACAGCTCGCTGACCAATAGGAACGTCCAGCGGCCCAGCTGCGCTTAGAAGCGACCAATGGCGAACCGCAGAATGCGGGCCTAAGCGCAAGTTAGGCTGTTGTAGCAGGCGGCCAGCGCTAAACTTCACCAAATAATAGCTGTTTGTATTTTGGCTGCCGCAGTAGCCATTTTAGGTAAGCACATTTTTAAACTTTTTAATTTTAACGCGTCGCGCGCAAAACTGCATGGGGTAGGTGGCGCACGGACGCGTCAAACTCTCGCATCCCCTCATGAATGAACTGCTCTTGTGCGTTAGGATTAAAGAAATTGCTCTGAGTTTTTTTCCCTTCCCCGACTCCCACCCCCTCTAATTTTTTATGCATTTTTCTAAACTGTCATGGCGTTTAGTGTCCTTGGAAATAAATGCGGAGAGAGGAACGCGTAGGTTTTTGCGCTAACTGATGTCCGGAGCCGGCGTGTCCAGGTAGGTGAGGTCGCGTTTGACGGTCCCTCCGCGGAGTTTGAGTGGCTCTTCACGCGTGTAACGCCTGAAATATAGAGCACCGTTGCCGTGACATTACAGTTAGCACGCTGGCTAGCGCCCTACAGGGGCTAATGTATATGGGACACGATGTTAGTGTTTTTATAAGAGTGTTTTATGTGGCAAGTTTGGCATCTGTTGAGGCACAAAGCATCCCATGACTGCTATCAAGTACTGGGAACAATGTAACTTCTAGCACTCATGTGGTTTACTTCAACCCCTGGTTTGTGCTACATCCCTATTGGAATTAACACGTTATTTATTGATTTTTTTTGTGTCACTAATAATGTTGCATGACTTTAACAACTTTATGGTTTTCCTTTTTTATAAATTTAAAAAGCCTCACAGCTTCATTGACACCTGTCTTAACTCTAGGAATGGGTTAGTTAGTATCAAGGGGCCCATCTGGCTAACCCCTTTGAATTTAATATGTTTATACATATTAAATTACAATTATGTTGTGTTAGTGTCAACACTTATGGTTTTCTTTTTATACTGATATAATGCATGATGGGTTAGATTGACAGCTGTCTTGGCTCAATCAATATCTTAGTTTGTATTTGGGCTCTCACCTGATTTATGACATAATTATGCGATTATTATAGATTTATCTCACTAATAACGTTGCATTACTGTATCATCTTTATAGTTTTATTTTTAGTCCAATGTCAATGCACCACAGGTAGATTGATCCGTCTTAACTCTAGGAATGGGTTAGTTAGTTTCAGGGGTCTCACCGGATTTATGATATAATTATGCGATTATTATAAATTTATCTCACTAATATTGTTACATTATTGAAACATCTACATATTTTTATTTTTAGTCCAATCAATGCACCACAGGTAGATTGATCCATCTTAACTCTAGGAATGGGTTAGTTAGTATCAAGGGGCCCATCTGGCTAACCCTTTGAATTTAATATGTTTATACATATTAAATCACGAATTATGTTGTGTTAGTGTCAACACTTATGCTTTTCTTTTTATACTGATATAATGCATGATGGGTAGATTGACAGCTGTCTTGGCTCAATCAATATCTTAGTTTGTATTTGGGGTCCCACCTGATTTATGATGTAATTATGCAATTATTATAGATTTATCTCACTAATAACGTTGCATTACTGTATCCTCTTTATAGTTTTATTTTTAGTACAATGTCAATGCACCACAGGTAGATTGATCCGTCCTAACTCTAGGAATGGGTTAGTTAGTACTGGGGGGCCTGGAGCCATTTTGGTTTATGGTGTATGGCTTTAGAAATGTAGAACATAGGATTTGTCACTAATGTTTCTTTAGTTAAACAAATTAAAAATATATATATAATTACACATCCCAGGTAGATTGACAATTGTCTTACCTCAAGCAATGGGTTATTTAGTTTCAGGGCTTCACCTGGTTTATGATGTAATTATGTGGTTATTATGGAGTTATGATGTAAACATTTTTGCATTACTGTGACAATATATTTATTTTTAATTAAATGACAATGCACATGTCGATTGACAGCCATCGTAACTCAAGGAATAGGTTAGTTAATATCATGGTTTATAATGTAACCGTACGAAATTAATGTGTTTGTATGGATTTATCACTAATGATGTTGCATTGGTGTCAAAACTTTATGCTTTTCTTTTGTAGATTAGATTGACACAGTCTTAAAACAAGCAATAACATAACTGTGATGCACAGTAATTATATTAAGAAAAAATGTATCAAGCTTTTACATTAAAACAACATTATTAGTGGAAGAAAATCCATATTATCACCATAACCTTAGTTAGGGTCAAGGATCCCACATATAGGTTATGGTTATAAAATGGATTTTTGCCACTGATAATGTTGTGTTAATGTCAAAGCTTGATACATTACTTCTTAATATAATTACATCACAGGTAGATGTCAGCTGTCTTACCTCAAGCAATGGGTTAGTTAGGATCAAGTGTCCCACCTGGTTTATGTAAAAAGCTTTGCATTGCTGTAAAAAAAAAAGCTTAATGAAACTTTTTTTCCACTTATGCAACCTCTTTAAGTTTTTATAACCTGCTATTAATGCAAGTCATTAATTTGTACACAACACTTTTGTTATAAAGCAATGCCTTGGTATCATGTGGTGAAAGTTAAAAATGTAATGTTATTACTTATAGTTGTACCCCAGTGCAATATATAAACCTTGAACAATAGTTATGTATAGTTAGTGTTGATAAAGAATACATGCATTTGTTATAATCTTAAACATCATTAATGTCTACTGCAGTATTCTTCTGATATGCACCTTTCCCACTATTTAATTATTTATTTATTGTAACAATGACTAAGATGACTTAACTGCCTTTAAATATTTTAGTGTGCATTCTCAATTTGTATCACAATCACTTTCTAAATTATTTTAGCAGTAGTTTTATATGCTTTGTTGCATCATTTCTATAGTCATGACTTCTTATGTCTCTATATTCCAGACGCAGACACAAAGATCAAGAAAAAATGAAAATACAAAAGAAGGACAAGCAGGTGAGTGTATCTCATGTGTTACTGTCAGACACTGTGTGAGAGTTTGCTCTATTTGTCTCGCTCTTTCTTTCGTCGTCATTAGCACTGCGCTATAGCTATACTTCTTGACTTTAATATTTATAGTTGCTTGAGTTTTTTCCCCTTACTTAGCTTCTTAGGCAGGTAAACTTACCTTAAAGCTAACGTTCACTTGTGCAACACACTTGAGACTATAGGTTTACTTTTAGGATTTGAGTTGCATGCAAAAATCTGAAGAAAAATGTATTTTGATAAAGCTGTTTCCTAGTTAGTTTTGGTGCTCAGGGGTTGTTTTTTCACAGTTCAGGAGATTTTTGAGTTCTTGGTTATGTTGCATTGCAGTATCAACTTTGTTATGTGTGTAAAAAGTAAAAATATAAACAGAGGAGAAAATTATTGACACATAGTATGTGTATAGAGCTATAACATAAATGTGAAGAGCATAGCTCAGATTATCTGCTCATTTGATGAGAAATTGTTGAGTATATAATGAGATCTCTGGATTTTGGAGTTTGTGTTTTTCAGGTCTCTTCTGAAACTTTGTCTTCATTTGTGCTCTATTTAATCTCAACAGCATTTCCATCCAGATTTTATGCTAATTTTTGTATATTGCATAAAAAACGCTAGATTGAAATGCCAAGATGCGCTGAGTTGAGGTGTATACATTCTTGTCTGATTAGAAGACATGTGCATAAACTACGATGCACATTTACCGAATAAATCCTTCGATGCGCAACAAAAAAAACACTTGACTTTGCCTCAACAGAAGAACTTACCAGTGGAACAATTTCATTGCACAGCATCTCAAATGTTGGTTTGATCATTATGAAACGCCTGAACCAAAGTCTGTCATCATCAATATGATTTGGTATAATGACCTCCCAGAACTGTCTGACATAATTGTGTTCACAAGCACCAGGCATCCGAATGCAAGAGAACATGACAGTGTTTGTTGTGTTTCATCTGCGCGAGTCATTTATGATGTTGGAAAAAAGAGCCACATTGGCTTCCCCCGATTGCAGCAACTTCCATTTTTATTACTGATGTCCAATTTCCCAGGAAGTGACGAGGGAAACGCTGCTTAATACGCAAATGTGTTATGCGTTATTTCAATTAAATTCAGAACTTTGGATGGAAACAGCTGTTGCTACCTATGAGAAACAAGATATTCATAAGTTCTCTTTTGTGTTTTTTCATTTATGTGGGCTATAAAGGCACTTTTAATCCTTTTTCACTATTATACCAGGGGCATAAACTTAGCCACTATGTTAAGACTTTGTTGTTTGCCTTAAGACCTAGTTTGACCAACTAGTACCTTTTTATGTGACTTTAAAACATTTGGACCAAAAAAATGAATGACTAGGCTATAGGGCTGCTCCCTAATAGTCGACTAACTGTTAGTCGACTAGAAGAGGCTTGGTCGACCAGAATTTTATCAGTCTGTTAGTTGCAGAAAGAAAACTCCACAGGAAGTGGCGAAATCATGCAGGTTTCGATGGACAGTCATTAACGGCAGAAAATCCAAACATTCGCCTATCATTCAACAACCTCAAATATGTCTTGAAGCATGTAAGTTTATACAGGTCCTTCTCAAAAAATTAGCATATTGTGATAAAAGTTCATTATTTTTTCAATGTAATGATAAAAATTAAACTTTCATATATTTTAGATTCATTGCACACCAACTGAAATATTTCAGGTCTTTTATTGTTTTAATACTGATGATTTTGGCCTACAGCTCATGAAATCTCAAAAAATTTGCATATCATGAGACGGTTCTCTAAACGAGCTATTATCCTAATCATCTGAATCAACTAATTAACTCTAAACACCTGCAAAAGATTCCTGAGGCTTTTAAAAACTCCCAGCCTGGTTCATTACTCAAAACCGCAATCATGGGTAAGACTGCCGACCTGACTGCTGTCCAGAAGGCCATCATTGACACCCTCAAGCGAGAGGGTAAGACACAGAAAGACATTTCTGAACCAATAGGCTGTTCCCAGAGTGCTGTATCAAGGCACCTCAGTGGGAAGTCTGTGAGGAAGGAAAAAGTGTGGCAAAAATCGCTGCACAACGAGAAGAGGTGACCGGACCCTGAGGAAGATTGTGGAGAAGGACCGATTCCAGACCTTGGGGGACCTGCGGAAGCAGTGGACTGAGTCTGGAGAAACATCCAGAGCCACCGTGCACAGGCGTGTGCAGGAAATGGGCTACAGGTGCCGCATTCCCCAGGTCAAGCCACTTTTGAACCAGAAACAGCGGCAGAAGCGCCTGACCTGGGCTACAGAGAAGCAGCACTGGACTGTCGCTCAAATTTTGCATGTCATTCGGAAATCAAGGTGCCAGAGTCTGGAGGAAGACTGGGGAGAAGGAAATGCCAAAATGCCTGAAGTCCAGTGTCAAGTACCCACAGTCAGTGATGGTCTGGGGTGCCATGTCAGCTGCTGGTGTTGGTCCACTCTGTTTTATCAAGGGCAGGGTCAATGCAGCTAGCTATCAGGAGATTTTGGAGCACTTCATGCTTCCATCTGCTGAAAAGCTTTATGGAGATGAAGATTTCGTTTTTCAGCACGACCTGGCACCTGCTCACAGTGCCAAAACCACTGGTAAATGGTTTTACTGACCATGGTATTACTGTGCTCAATTGGCCTGCCAACTCTCCTGACCTGAACCCCATAGAGAATCTGTGGGATATTGTGAAGAGAAAGTTGAGAGACGCAAGACCCAACACTCTGGATGAGCTTAAGGCCGCTATCGAAGCATCCTGGGCCTCCATAACACCTCAGCAGTGCCACAGGCTGATCGCCTCCATGCCACGCCGCATTGAAGCAGTCATTTCTGCAAAAGGATTCCCCACCAATTATTGAGTGCATAACTGAACATAATTATTTGAAGGTTGACTTTTTTTGTATTAAAAACACTTTTCTTTTATTGCTCGGATGAAATATGCAAATTTTTGAGAGGAATTTGGGGTTTTCATGAGCTGTATGCCAAAATCATCAGTATTAAAACAATAAAAGACCTGAAATATTTCAGTTGGTGTGCAATGAATCTAAAATATATGAAATTTTAATTTTATCATTACATTATGGAAAATTATGAACTTTTATCACAATATGCAAATTTTTTGAGAAAGACCTGTAAGTCTGCTCGCTCTAACATGAACTTAGATAAGTGCGTTGTTATTATTAGGCACATATCTGCATTTGTGTGGAGAGCATGAATTACAGGTGTGATCACTTTATACTTTCTGTTACAGTCTGTTAAAGTATTCTCTCCGATACTTTGATCATTATTAGGGGTGTCGAAATTAATCGTTTCTACGATGCATCACGATTCGATATCGGTTCAGTAATAGACCATAACCAAATATAATGTACTGATTATTTTCTGACGCCATGTGTTGCATACGTGCTTCGCGAGGGAGGCGAGACGCAAGTGCGAGTAATTAAAACATCTGGGCATATTTCGGCTTTTATGAACAACCTGGTAAGCGCGACCTGGAGAACACACACGCTGTGTGTAAATCAAAGCTATCTGATTTATCAAAACGATTACATTTACACTTGGGCACATAATGTATCTCTGCAAGACGGATATAAATCCGATCTTCAATTCCGGCACTATATGCAGATTTAATTCACGTCACCGAAAACAACAGATATGAGCTGTGTTTTATTGATCAGCAGGTATTTTCAAATTCAAAGACCGCAATATGAGTGAGCACGGCAACAGCACTGGTCAGATCATTCAGTTTCTTTACTTTTAATGAAGATGATTGTGCACCTACAACTTTACTTTCGGTTTAATTTGCGTTAGTTTGTGCATTGGCTTAATGAAGAGATACTCGTCTGTGGTGATGCGTGCTGCGGTAGCACTGTCATATCTGGCTATATAACATCATATAGCCTATAACACGCTCTCAGATGTTTATTTTTTTAGCATTTTTTGGAGAAGTAAAATTAACGTGATGGATGTGGTTTTAACAACCAGATGCATTTAGACTTTAACTGTAATGCGACCCAGAACACCTCTTAAAGTGGCTTTTAGTATTTAATCTTGTGTATTTATTCTTAATGCTCCTGTTGTCTTCTGTGCACAGACTTGAGTTGTGTTTGATGTTTGATACATTCAGGAAGCGTGTTTTCTTTGAGCAAGTAAAATTAAAGGTTCAGTTCATATATTTGACTGCTTGTATTTATTGATAAAATTGTATACATCTTTAATGCATTGTGATATTGAATTGAACCGAATCGTGAGACCAGTGTAGGTTTACACCCTTACTCATTATTATGATTTATGGCCTATTAATATAAACGTGCGATTAGTCGACTAATGGCTTAAATGGACGTCAACTAGTCGACTAGAAAAACTTTGGTCGGGCAGTCCTACTAGGCTAACTTTTAAGACAAGTTAAGACAGTCTGCCCTTTTGATTTGAGAAGTTTTAACCTTTAATTCAGTGTAGTTTTTTTCCCAGAATTAGAATCTGTGGTGTAAATAAACTACAGTCAGATTATAGTCTTAATTCTGATGACTTTTGATTTGATTAATTCAAACAAAATGCCACGAAAGGTCCTTTCTTTGCAGTGATTTCTGAGGTGAGTTCTGTCGGCTGCAGGGTGTTTATAGTTGCTAAGCATTAAAGCAGGTTGCCGTGTTATATAGAGATGTGTTCATATCTGCGTTTCATAAGGCTTTGAATGTGGCTCATTCTGTATCAGAATTTGTCATAACTTGGTCACAATTACTGGTGACTTTTGACTTTATAATTCAAGGAAGATCATTTCCTCATAACATAAGCTTAGAATAACCTTTGATGCATCACACGTGTGGAACATTTCTTTGAAAACATTGGAGACGTTTTCCTTTAAAGAAGAATCAAAGAGTTTTTATAATGCCAGTTAACAACCAGGCAGGAGAAGGTCTGTTTTCCCAAACTAACCACATCACTGCTATTACTCCTGTTCTCAGCTGATGCTTGAGTCAGACGCTCTCTAGAAGAGTAGGTACTGTCAGTGCAGGCCGGCTGGTGCAATGATTGCTGTCCTATAGGTAAATGCTAAGATTTTGAATTTAATATCTGTTGGCATGTGCTGCAAATATGCTGTCTGCAGCACCTACATGATATGTCTTAAACCCAGCGTAAATGTTGGGCGCAAAGTTGCAAGAAGTTGACTTGTAATTTGTAACTTTGGCAATACAGTCACATCGGCATTTACTTGACATTACTGCTACATGTCTAATTAATGTGCACCATCTGTGCCTGTTATATTACAGCGTTAGCATATAGCTCTCCTTTTAATTATTGGCTCTGTATACACTTGATATTAACACTAATTTTCTGTGATCCAATCGCATGTGGTCAGTGAAGACCTGGTATAAGCATGCATCTCCAATACATCCCTTACTACTTCAATGTTGTACTGCATATTAACAGCAAACATAGTTGTGACAAGCATACCGAGAATTTATTTGCAAGCACAATTTTTTGCACAATTGTTAAAATTTTTGCTTGTTTTTTTATGCATTGTAGGCACTCTTTGATGTTGTCTTTTTACATCTGTTTTTAGCTATTTATGCTTGTGATGTCACAAGATAGTCATTAAAAACATTAAGTTAAGACATTTTCAAAACCATTGAGTGAATTAAAGTATTCAAATGTGCATGAAGACCCATGCACATTTAGCCAAGCAAGGTCTAAATTATAAACTAATAACTAATGGTTTCTGGCAACTCCTAGATATTTAATGTTATTCACAGTTCTTCTGTAGCATTTTTGAATAAATAATAAATAATTAATGGATATTTGTAAAAAATAATGACTCATTTCCTCTTATACTGGCATGTACAATTGAATCTAAATTTTTTTTGAGTCCCGCAAAATGCCAGTAAATATTATTTCATGCAACATTCAATTTCTATATTTACATAATCAAGTAGTGTGTTTTTCCTTAGATCTAAAAAAAAGTTACATAAAACAGGATATATGTAGGGCTCCCCCCTATTAATCGGCAAGGAGAGGCTTTTAGTCGTTCAAAGTTTTTATTAGTCGGTTAGTCGAAGAAAAAAACTGGACAGGAAGTGGTCCGTCCGGGACAGATTGTTAGCAGTAGGTCCTTGTTGTATGTCGGGTAGGAAATCCAAATGTTCACCTATCATCCATTGAACTTTTGTCATTTGAAAAAGTAGTAGCAACTTTACTTAACCGCTCGCTCTAATGTTAACCTAGATTAATGTGTGCTGTTATTAGGCACATCTCCGAGTGTTTGTGTGTGGAGTGGGATAAAGTATCAGCCGGCAGGATCACTTGCATTTGTTCCTGATAACAGCCAACTTAAAGAGCCCCTATTTTATTTGAAAAGTACCTTTCATGTAGCGTGTAACAGTTCTAAGTAGGGCTGTCATTTTTTATTCGATATTCGAATATGAATTTGAATATGACGTGAAATATCCGTAATCAAACTATAAATAAACTATCCGGTTTTTACTGATGTAAAAATGTGATGTGTTTACTGATTGTCATGTAGCGCATTTTTTACAGTCTATGATTAGACCGTTTGCTTTTTTATTTTATTATTTGCCATCTCATTCAATAGAGGGGGCTCTAAACGTATTGTAGTGTAGGCCCATGACCAAATCAAGCGAATAATAGCCAGTCTGTTTTTAAAATGGAAGATAACTCCCAGAACGGCCAGCCTGAGCGGACAATTCACCCTTCGCAGCAAGTTTGATTGACAGTAGATCGGACCAATCAAATCGCAGAATTTGCTGTTTTGTCCGACAAAGCAGTCAGGAGATTAACGTTGGTGGAGTTGAACTTGAAAAACGGTGTGTATTGACGTCTTTCCGCGGTTGAAACAACATTTCTTTTAGTGTTTATTCATGTTTATTTGATGCTTATCAATGAACTAGAAGGATCGGTTCACGAGCAGCTTTAAGTGATCAAGACACATTAAAAAGCCACAAAACGGTATTTATTGTTCACATTACTTTAAAAAATGACCATTTGAACTTTGTTTCATATCAAAAGTAACTTGCTGTCCTGTCTGTCGGTGTGTTGCCAGTGTCCTCTTTGCTCCGCAAAGTATATTCTCCACATGAGAGTGCCACAGCTTGTCAGACATAGTAACAGTAACTAAAGGGGGCGGGTCTTTGCGAACGGTAGATATTCGAATATATTCGAATACATTGCTTGATATTTGATATCCGTTCAAATAAAATTTTTCTCAAAAATGACAGCCCTAGTTCTAAGTGAATGAAAACATCCTTCAAAGTTTTAAATCTGAAGGTGCAGCGTATATAAAGTTATTGTCTCTCAAAAGTAAGAGTCGACTCTGAGTCAAGCCGTTTCGTTGTAACCTATTAAAGTTTTATTACGGTCTTACTAAAATACTACTGTAAATCTGCTGTTGGCTGCTAAAACTGTGTATTAATGCATATTGTCTGTAATTCTTACTACTTTGAGTAAAGATAAAGGATGGAGCAGGATTTTTTCTTGCAAGCGTTAATGTTTACATCAGTCATTTGCGTTAGTGCTGGGCTAATGTATGTGCTGTTATTGATACAGATCGCAATACATTAGACACACGCGCTGATGGTGGGGAATTGTATTCCAGAAAGCGAGGTTAACTTACCTTTCACATATACCTTGAACTCTCGGTTGATTAACCCAAACCTTGCTTACTCGAGCTATGCTGGTTCCAAAAAAGAGTCCGGGAGTAAGTTCAGACAACATAGAGTATGTTCCCGGTTAATTTACAAGACATTCTTAACAGAGCGACGAATCGATGATTCACCATGGAAACAGACGCTAAGAAAGAACGCGCCCTTCTACTTTTTTCTTCTTTTGTTTAATGGCGAGTTACATAACCTACTTAGTACATATCGCCACCTATTTGGTGGTTGTGCAATATTTTTTCAATGTTTTAGTTTAATAAGTAATCTTTATTCACTGAAAATAAGGATTATATTGTTTGTTTGATGCTAATTATTTGAATGCAGATCCATTTGTGAGATGACAATAAAATAAATAATACATATTTTTGAATTAACATTTAAACATTTATTTTTGAATTCTAATTCTTTAGAATTAATCTATAATATTGTATATTATATAACTGAAACAAATTTGGTTTTATTAATAACTATATTAATTATTTTCTGAAAACCTGAATACACATCTGAAAACCTCTTAAGCAAACTAACCCTGGAACACGAGCCGCTCCGGAGCAGGTTATGTTCAGAGAGTGAGTTGCCATGGTTACTTACATACCCTGAAAGTTACCTCCGTTTTTGGAACCGAAAGTTGAGGTTATCCGCTAACTCACTCTTAAACATATCTGAGTATGTCACATAACCTGCTTTCTGGAATACCCCCCTGTTGTAAGGAGCCTACAAAACAAAATCAGTAAACTTTAAAATATCATAATAGGACCACTTTGAAATACTCTGTAATTTTTGGTCATAGAGATAAGTGTAATAAATCATTCAAAACTGTAAAGGGTCTCCTTTTATTTGTGTAAACTCACAATAACAAACAAAATCATGCTTTTGTAAAATAAAGAAAACAATCAGGAAGTGCTTTCTGCCGTTTTGGTCTCCGTGAACTGGAGCGCAGCTTGAAAAGTCTACTTTTAAACAAACCAATTCAAATCAAAAATAAATCTGATTGTAATCTGAATGAAAGGTGCATTTGTCTCTATAGACGCGAGTTAAGATGGCGAATCACCGTTGTCTACTTCATCTTTGCAGCCGACACTGACTCAGAAAACACTAGTTTATTAATAAATAATTAAAATGTCTCTGTAACATCGTTCGTAGATAAGGGAAGAAGAAGGCGGGAACCGGCACACATTTAAAGACTTAAATAAAATAAATAAACACAAAATGAAAGTAAACCGCGGGCAGCCCCTCACGGACGACTGCCGCAAACGCAAACAGAACACAACATAAAGTCCAGGCCTGGTCCTCTCTCGTCCTTCACTGGTGTCGCTCGTCCTTATATGCCTCCGAACTCCCTCATGAGAGCCTCGCAGGTGACGCTCATTCTCAATCACACACCGGTCTCACTCGCTCCTCCCACATCTCTCGCTCATCCTCCTCGCCACAGTCTCCTTGATGGCTTTTCCAACACATTCATAATCATTACTTTTGCAAGCTTTATGTGTGTGCTTGAGCACTGAATAGGCTA
The DNA here is from genome assembly GCA_023029165.1 of Gobiocypris rarus. NCBI lineage: Eukaryota > Metazoa > Chordata > Actinopteri > Cypriniformes > Gobionidae > Gobiocypris > Gobiocypris rarus. The sequence continues at coordinate 36,283,971 of CM040921.1, read as the reverse complement.
TTACGCCTATATTAAAGGCTCATTATGGCGTATTCCCCCATATATTTATATAAATGTGCGATTAGTCGACTAATGGCTTAAATAAACGACTACTATTCAACAATAAAACTCTTTAGTTGGGGACAGCCCTATAGATAAGAGATATCTATAGTTCTGAAGTCTTCAAGAATATCATATTTTATGTAACTTTCTTGTATGAAATGAAATTCATGCAGTTGATTTAAAACAAAGCGTTAAACAGAGCTATGAGCGATTATTGTCTTAGAAAGTGCAAGAAGGAATATGTGTGTGATGTGAGTTTGAAATCTGTGGAAATCCCCAGTGTTGGACTGCACCTGTTCTCTTCAGTTAGTTAACCTCCATTCATCTGATACTTCTAGATGAGGACGTTGAGATGATGATAATGTTTAACTTTGTTTAAGGTGTTGCTTTGTTAATGTTTGATTGGGAATCAATGAAATTCTCTAGCAATTCCCCATGAACTCCAACGTACAGATGGTGTGAGGTGTAGCATTGTGTAGAAAGATATTCACTTTGCAGTCTTTATGATCTGCCTTTCAAGTTGTTTCCTGATGCAGTCTCTCTTCCAGCTTGTTTTGATTTTCAGGCTAGCAACACCCAGCTAATCATGCTAATTGTCAAGGAATCACTGGCTGCGCTTCGAAACTTCAGGGAAAAACGAGGTCAAAGTTGAATGTTGCCGCAATATGCTTTGAGTTCAATGCATTTGAGCGGGAAATCAGTATTTAAATATGTCTTAAAGTGCATTTTATCTGTGCATAGTCAAGATTTAAGGGGGTAGAAAAGAGTTCCCTTGATGAAAATGTACTAAAATAATCCATAAAACAGTACTTTACATTTTGATCAATTGCCTTTTATCATGGATCAGGCATATCTATGTATTCCAGTGTGCATGTCTGTTTCAACAGACCATAGTAATTAGTACAAAGAATCAGTTGTGACATTTATGAGTTGTGAATAAATCCCAGCCAGCGTTGTGATCATGCATCAGTTAGGCAGAACATAAATCAATGTCAGCATCACTCAAATTCTTCTGTCTCTCGTGCTCCCCCTTGATAACTATCGCTGCGTCAGTAAATAAATATCATTGTTATATTTGGTGTGTTGTAGTAAGTCTTTCCTGGTTTCAAGAAAGGTACAGCGTTTTTCACCTTTATGTGGAAAACCACCCGAGGACTCTTCTGTGGAGCTGTCGGATTGTCAGCCGGATCTGGGAGGCTTTTGGTGTACTGTCAGGCACAGAGGATCTAGACTCAGCGCTGGGATCTCTGGAAGTGAAGAATGGTTATGTGTGTTTTCAGTATAGCAATCTCTCTGACACATTGTAAGCTGTATGTAGTGTTCAACGGGATTTGTTGCTTTGAAACTGTGACCAACTGTTTCACTGCATTTATGATAGAAGCACATCGGGGACACCAGCAGATTAAAAAGAATAAAGGCCAGGGTTCGTACGGTCATGGAAAAACCTGGAAAAGTCCTGGAATTTTTTGTTCTGTCCTGGAAAGTTTTGGAAAAATAAATAAACCAGAACGTTTTGGAAAAGTCATGGAAATTTGTTTCAAAATATTTATTATTTATGTAATAGAATATGTGTTTGTTATAATATTGGTTAAACAAACTTTGAAACTTTGTAAACATACTTCCTTAGAATTTCCTTTTGCAGCGTTGAGCATTATAACCAATCACAGCGTTTCTGGCGAGCGTGATGGCCAATCAGAAGCGTGCAGATTCTCTGTCTTCATAATTCTCCGTCATCATAAACAACAAAGTGCAGATTGGATGTAAGAGATTCATGTCGCAGTGTCGTCAGCTTCCGTGATTTTAACGGGAGTGTATGTGAGCACACTTAAACTCGCGCTAGACCCAAGTTATGGACAGCCTCACGATCGGTCACACTCTCAGCTGCTCCCTTTCTGTATAGTTTATTCCGGTTAATATAATTTATTCATCATGCTAGTAAGATCATATGAAGTCTCAATTTTCTAATGCATAAAATCAAAAGCATTAAAATAATTAATAAATGGTTGTAAGATTGTTTAATCTGTGTAGTCAGAATATGACGTGCAGTTTCCCCAAACAAAACATTTTTTCATTAATAATCATTATTACAATATCAAGAGCATAAATAATGACTCTATAAGTTCCTGTTAATTTTATAATTTGAGTAACATTGAACTTTTAAAGTACAAGTGGCCGTTACTGGGGTACATTTTTTACTTCTAAGTCAAGGGTAGGCAAGTTGGGTCCTAGAGAGCTGATGTCCTGCAGAGTTTAGCTCAGTTATACGTTCCCCAAGGAACAAAATTGTACCTCTACTGTACCTTTTTTTCTGAGAGTGTACACAGACGTTTCATGGAAGCTTAGGTCATGAATATTTGCCTAAAAGTCATGGAAATGTATTTGTAGAAATATGTATGAATTTAGCGAGTGAATTTAGTCACATTATTTAGTCGCCAGAGTGAAGTAGGGCTGCAACTAACGATTATTTTGATAATGGATTAGTTGGTTGACTATTTTTCCGATTAATCGGATAAGAAGTCCCCCCTCCCCCCTTTTTTTGTTGACAAAACACACTATTCCACATCCTGCCCAATGCTGTCCTTCAAACAAACTAAAGCAAAAACCATGGTTTTGCCTCAAATCCATAGTTTGCTTCAAGTCCAATTGTGTGTGGTTATACAAATGGTAATCAATACGCCAAAAAAACATTGTTTTACTATAATGTTATACGTAACCCGTTTAAATAGGCTATAAATGTCTTAAATTTATATTCAATTACACGCTGTTATCCCTTTACAGTTACTACTCTCGTAAAATACTCTAAATTTAACATCCAACAGCAGATATTTCAGCTAAATTAATGTTTTTCTCCCTCTCGACTGAGTTCATTGAAGTTTAAACCTGTAAGGACGCGCTCTCATGCAAAACGGAAATACTCTTGTGAATTAGTAACATTTACAGATAAGAATATAACCTGTAAAATGAACGTTGCGCTGAGGACGCACACACTCCTGTAGAAGTGCATGAAAGGGTATTTTAAACGCTAATGCATTTTGTTTTCGCACTTGGATCACGCACCTTTCTGCATCAGCTCACTTTGTTAACACGCCACTATTTCTAGATGCATTTTGTCCATAGAAAAGTGTTATTCAGTGCTGTAATTTGGAGTGACTGGTGGAAGCTTTAAGTACATACAGCAGACCCGACTAATCGATAATGAGAAAATCAATGATTTTCATTATCGATTTTATCGACTAGTTGTTGCAGCCCTAGAGTGAAGATTTAGTCGCATTGTAGAGGGTTGATAAGAAAAGCATCAACGTGGATATGTTTGCATGAGCTCTGCAATTCGGCACTCTAGTAAAGTCATGTCACGTTTATTTATATAGCACTATACAATGTATTGCTTTAAAGCACGCAGCTTTACAGTATTAAACATGAAAAACAAGTGCCAGTGTCTCATTGCATCAGAAGTACAATTTAATTTTCTACTATAAAGCGACTCTCCAGGTGCTTGTGTTTTTACCTGTCTGACCTCGACGGACTAAACAGGAGAAATAAACCAGAAAAGATTTCTACGTGTAAGAAAGCGGAGCCTCAGCGCACACCTACCTATTATGTAACCACCCTGACCAATGGGAATTAGAAGGTCTTTACCAGCTGTAGCAAACTTTTGCAGAAAGTTTGCTTTGGCAAGCCGTTTCGAACTCCTGAAATGAACACAAATCAAACTTCGTTTTGGCTTGATTTTGTTCGAAATTGTCATATCAGTTCGTTCTTCGATTTCACTTGAAGTTTATTGAGGACTTAAGAAATTAAAAGGTAAAAAAGGCCAAAGAAACATTTTCACACTGAGGTTCATGTCACTGTCATGCAAATGATCTGATCTACATTTTGATTTGAATGTTGGTGGTGTCAAATCAAAGTAGCCCAATTTAGTATATTCAAAAGCCACTTCCTAAGCGCTCTGAGAGCTTCATTGTCAGGCTTTTCTGAAGAAGGGATTCACACCAGCTTAGAAATGAGGATCGAGATGAGGGTCCGCCAAAGGCTTAAAAGAAGAAGTTTTAAACCTCCTCTACAGGTAATCACCTTATCAAATGTACGTTCCCTGTGGAATAAGATGGATGAATCGGTAGCTAAAATCAACTATGACAGAGACTTTAGGCAAAGTCATCTGTTATGTTTTACAGAGACTTGGTTAAGAGAAGACAAATTGCTTTAAATGGCTACACAATGATTAGAGTTGCATCTCGTAAGACTGTGTTTGTGGAACACATTTTTGGATTAATTAACAAGTATGTACTATAGACTATGAACTCCTGTCAGTGTCTTTCAGACCTTTTATATACCCCGGGAATTTGGACAGATTACTGAATAATGAATAACTGAATGTGCTGAATAATGAGGAAGACACAAACAAAATAACAGACTAGTTATAATGATGCCTTGACTCGCTCATCTGATCAACCAATTTTAATTCTTGGAGATATGAACTTATGTGATTTATCAAGTTATTTGCCTACCCTCCATCAGTATGTGGACTACCCCACTCGATCAACACGCATTTTGGATAAATGTTTTGCCAACATAGTAGATGGATATAAGACCCGTTGAACACTGTGTCGTCCTCCTTTTGGGGAGGTCAGATAATAATATTATACATTTGCTACCCAAATATCGAGCTAAGTTTAACCAAGAGAAACCGGTGACTAAAGAGATTCAACTGTGGACAGATCAGAGCAAAGAAGAACTGCTTTGAGGACGCAGAGTGGCAGCTGTTCTTTGATGCATGTGAAGATGTACATGAGATTACCGACACCATTACATCCTACATACGTTTTTGTGAAAGCGATTGTGTTAAGACTACAACAATTCAATTGTACTCGAATAATAGGTAATGGTTTACTAAAGATCTCAAAAGGTGTTTAAATGAGAAAAAAGCTGCCTTTTTAAACGGTGATAGGGAACTGGTTAGAGATAAAAGGAAGGAGTTTAGGAATCAAATAAAGAAAGCTAAACTACTATATAAGGATATGATTGAAAATAGGTTTAGGTTATATACAGGCATTTCTAAGAAAGCATGGGATGGGCTTATTAGTATTATGGGAAGAGAGAAGATGATACAGGTGTTTTCTTTACAAGGGGCACTTTCTTTAGTCTTCTTTACTAGGGTTGATAGAGGGAATGTGCTACTGAATGTAAGAGTCTTAATATTCCAGCATGTGAACCTTGTACAAAATTACATATTTTAAGTTAAATGTACAGTGTAAGAAGACAAGAGGCTAACAAGGCTAATCAATATTTGTGTAGCCTGCCTGACATGTTTTTTTTCACAGACTAACACGTCACATCTCTGGTACAGACTACAGTATTTAAAATAGCATTTATGCATTAGTTATAATCTCAATTTAATTTACAGAGCAATCCCTGCAAAGATTTTAGGTTAACTATAGAAGAGAATAGGATTAGTGTCGCTCTCTCAAGACTTGCAACGGGGGGCGTGGCATCACGATAGTTGCTCTCCATCGTGATGTCGATCAGCGTCCATCGGCACAACCCTAATTTGTGCCAAATGGGTTTCGAATTTTAAATACTGGGATCTGAGTGTGAGGGGTGATTGTGCTACTTGTTGTCTTTTTGTGTGATGATATTGAATGTGTTTCTTTGTGGTGAAGCCAAAGACACATTTCCACTTGTGGACAATAAGTGACTAACTAACTAAAAGATCAGTTATTTGATTTTGACCAATTTGAAATCACTGTAGGTTTATAAAAAGTGATTAACAAGATATTTCTGCCTGCTGTCATTAATCTTGTAGAAAAATGACCACTGTTCTAAACACTGGTTGCATTTTGGGTAAACGTGAAATATGATATGCATTTAAAACGGATTGAATGAATTCATGTTTATCTTGATTCTTTGATCTAAAGACTTCTGTCCAAATACGTGCAATTAATTTAGTAGGTGTCAGCAAGGGTGCATTAAATTGATCAAATGTTTTGTTGAGACCCGTTCCGTTCTTCTCATCTTTCTATTCAATAGATGGTGTCCTACGCATCTGCCTGTGGCCATCAAAGTGTGCAATGCATTAGTTTTTTGTCCGAATCCATGAGCAAAACAATATGGATCATATTTAGGGAGGTTTACAGATGTACAGAGCAGTTAAAGGACAAAAACAATGAATTCTTTCCTGATTATGCTTTTTGTTATTGCAAATTGCTTGACTGCTATCGTGCATGTGGTGGAGAGGTGGATGCATGTTAGTAGGAGAGATGTGTGTGTTTTATGAAGCACGTTTGAGCAAGGTGTGTTCGGGTTTGGATCTGGCATTGACTGAACTGCAGCTGTCGCGTTTGGGAGTTGGGAGTTGGTATTGATTCATAGGGAATTTGATTGCAACGGGTGTATGTGTGTGCGCTTGCGGTTGGCAGATTTGCCTGGCAAGCATGCATACTGCAGCACGTCACGGGAATAGTCTGCAGTGTTTGCTTCCGTGCCTTGGCTTTGCGTGCATGCGTGTGTGTGATGCATAGAGAGAGCATTTTTTTTAAAAAGGTCAACGTAAGGGCAAAAGTGAAGAGAGTAGTTCAGTTGCAGGAAGTTGCCATTTACTCTTCATGTGTCTGTACATTGAAGTTAAGTACAAAAAGTAGCATTTTTCACCCATGTAGATATTGCTAATATTACCTTCAAGAACAATGAGGTCGATGCTTTTTAGACCCCAGAAAGGAAAGGGTTACCACGGAGACTGCGTGTTTACGTACCCGCTTCCCACAGCTTGGTCCCGAGCCTGTTGCCATGACGACGGCCCTGATTCCAGCCCGCTTGCTTTGGAAAGCATGTGATTCATTGACATTATCCCCATACCTGCCTGCAGTCGCATGCTCTGTCGGGGAGTGCGTATGTGTGTGTGTGTGTGTGCCTGCACATGCGCCCGCTGTTCCACGTGTGCACTGCAACACTAAGGCGCAGTTAAAAATAAATGTGCTTCACGGAATAAGAGGTACGGGGCTAAATGTGTACCAGAAACATAAAGCTCACAGACAACAGTGGATTCTGTTTAATTCATAAATGTATTTTCCTTTAGAAGTAGAATATTTTTTTTTTATTTAGTCTGCCCTATAATGTGTAATTGCTTGGGATTTTTTAATGTTAGGGCACACATTGTATGTAAATAGGAATGAATAAGGAAAGCTTATTCACTTTGTGCCATAAAATAGCCTGTAATACATACATTACCCTGCTGATAAAAACAGCTTAGGGTGTATTAAAACTTGAGTGCTTTAAAAGAGCTGTAAGTGGATTAAAGGCACAATATGTAACATTTTTGTTATTTAGAACTTTGTTATTTGTTGACTTGTGTACTTACTTCATCCCAAATGTATCCAAGAATGGGTGAGTAAAATTCTGTGAAATAAGCAATTTTAACCGGACACGGACCATCGCTAATCAATGACAACATAACCGCGTTACCCTCGATTTCCAGTTTTCTTTTGTATAAACCATGGAAACACCAAAGACGCTTTAATATCTGATGTGTTTTATTAGACAGGTAAGCAACTGTTTGGATCATTGATGGACAGAAACGAATCATTGTTCTCCAGCTCAACACAGTTAGTCTTATTGTTTAAATCTGCTGTTCTTGATTTACCGCACAGAGTGCCATGTTTTACCGCCTAATATGATCTCGCTCACTGCAGTGTGAACAAGTGTCTCATAGTAGCGCCGAGCCAACGCACAGAGTAGCATTATAACATCACTTTAACACACTCACATGTGTGTGATATGATAAAACAGCGCTGCGTTACACACACACGCATGAGCGGAAGAAGCAGAAGAGCTCGTCTGCGGCAGAATAAAAGCTCTCGAGCCGTGTGTCGCGCTCGTCTCTCATTAGCAATCGCTCCAGAGCCTCGTTCAGCTTCACCTGCTTCATACTACAGTAACGGTAATACATCTATAATACATGAGCTCATCCATGAATATGATTTCTGCTCGAGTCCTGTCAGAATATTTTCCACCAGCTGTGGAGGTGAACACAACAGCTCCCATGACTCCACAAGGCATCTTCAAGCTACGCCTTTGTTTTGTATAAGCCTCCTAGTGGCAAAAATTACTTATTGTGCCTTTAAAAAGTTACAGTTAAGTGTCGCATTTACACTGTCCATGGCCTTAAAAGTGCACATGGCTAAATGTTTGTCAATGAATACAAGCAGTCAAATATGTATGAACTCCCTTTTTATTTTATCTGCTCCAAGAAAGTACAATTCCAAAATGTAGCAAACATCAAACACAGCAGATGACAGGACCATTTAGAGCTAATAAACACTAGTGAGTACTGAAAGTGCATGAAACTGTAGTAGTGTACTTGAGTTTCAATAACGCTCACACGCGCTTGCACGCCACACACATGCCTGTGCACACACACACACACACACACACACACACACACACACACACACACACACACACACACACACACACACACACACACACACACACACACACTGCCCCTGCCCCTAAACCTACCCATCACATGAGCATCAGCATTTTTACTTTCTCAAAAAAACTCATCCTGTGTGATTTATAAGCCTTTTGAAAAGTGGGGACCGCTGGCTGGAAACACAAACGCTGTAAATGTTAAAACAATGGGTGCATTTTTTTATTACTCGCTTTTGTGTTTCGCCTCCCTCCGTCATTTTATGCTAGCGCAAGAAGCGCATATGCAACGAATGACGTCAGAGAAACATCAGTAGGCTATAATCAATTGTGGTCTATTACTGCACCGATGTAAAATCGCTCACGTCCGCATCGCGGTGCATCGTAGAAACGATTAATTTCCACACCCCTATCAGTATATCAGGGCTTGACATTAACTTTTTTCTCATCAGCTACTGTGGCTAGTGGTTTTCCAAAGTTACTAGCCACTCAGCATTTGCACTGAACAGAAACTTGTTGTTGGCTATATGTAAATGACCACCCTACACACCCATCAAGTCTACATGGAATGTATAATATGACAGGTCATCAAATAGGCACATTTAGCTCTGGTACGGTTGTGTGTAAAGCTCCTTAATCTAGAGTTACTTGTCTGAAAACATATAATGTATTGTATTATATATAATATTTATTCTCAAGCAATATTCTCATGTTAAGCCCATACAGTTGCCTATGAAATACATATCCATATTTTAATTTACAGTTTATTCTATTAAATATCAGAAATGTAAAAGGTGCATCATACCTGCCACCTAGATGAACACTTTACAGCTGGTTTTCAGTCATTCTCTTCAAATGCTATTTATGTTAGAAACGTGTATACCAATGTCCCTAAATTTGCGAATATCGAACGTCCAAGGTCAAGCCAACTTTATGCCAGTCACATCAGATACGCGATGGTTCTGCTGAGATTTTTCTTGCTGAAATAGAGCAAAAGTAGTCAATCACTGTATGATTAATGAATCTCCTGCATACAGTGCACGTACATCTCTGCTTTGTTGTTTATGATGAGAGTGCATATTTCAGTGAGTTTGAGCATGCTTTTGATTATTAGACATTGCATTCATAAGCTCAAAAGAATCGCATGTGTTTGGTTATAATGCGCAACACGATTATAACAGATGCCTTTTGTGGAGACTCCAATAAAATTCAACCCGCATAAGTGTCTAGTGGGATTGACTGAGTTACACACCGCAGATGAAATCCATCCGCAAATGGCGGTTTGGCAGGTGTTAATGTCAAGCCCTGTATACAATATATGATAAACCAGCATGAAAGTGCCCAAAACATATGTTCTATTGATAACCAGCAGATGGTTTGACTGGTTGGGACAGTCTTAGTGTTTCAAACAACACAAATAGTGTTTAATTAGGGATGCAAAATCTAAACTGTTTTCTGTTTTTCCAGGTGTCTGCCACCCATGTACTAAAGCACACTCCATCCGCCGCTGCCTCGAATGCCTCTGACCAAAACGCACAAACTACATTTCCCATCGGCCACTTGGGCAAAGAACAGTTACGGATTATCGGAGGGCCGCCCAATCATTGCATGACTCACACAAAGGCGGGGTCTGCGGCCAGCAGTCACAGTCTCCGGCCTTCATCAATCAACAATGAGGAGGACGATGGAGGGGGCGGGACCAGGGTGAAGAAGAAACGAAGGAAAAAAGACAAGACGGAGTCAGAGTGGAACAAAGATGGAGAGAGCAACGCTAAACCAAAGAGAAGGGAGCAAAAGGAAGGGAAGGAGCTTCTTCCGAGAAAGTCAAAGGCGGTGAAGGAACAAAAGGATCACAAGAGGGAGGCGAAAGGTCAAAAGGAGGTCAAAAAGGTCAAGAAAGGTCAAGATGTGAAAGTGAAAACACAGCCCAAGAACACTGCAACACATCCGCCCTCCAAAAGAGGGAGGAAGCCAAAGTGAGTTGGTTAAATGATAACAGAATTGTCATTTTTGGGTCTGTAAATAAACATACACAACTGTTTTTTGTATATGACATGAATGTTTTAATATTCACTCAGTATTTTTGGTCAAACACTAGCGTTCTATATGTGCTTTATAACCAGACCATAATGACAGCTATATGTAATACGCTTGGTGCCTAGTTTACTAAGAGACTAAGGCCGCAAACTTCCCTAATGCCAGTAGATCATTTTTAGTTGCTGACTAACAAATGTCAACTGACAAAACAGTCTAATTTCAGTAAATTGCATCTTTTGTATGTATCGTCTCAGCGCTGTTCTTGCTACGCTCAATCACAGACCTTTTCATATCTTGATTGGGTGAAATGTGATCCAGGGATTGTGGCTGTTACAAGGTGAATGCAGGTGCTTATGGGTTTCCAATTTGAAACCAAGGTCAAAAAATGAAACCTGCAACCATTTGAAGGGCTATCTGAACTTATGGTTATTTTATAGCGTATTTGGAGAAATAAAGGTACGTTTTTAATGCTTGCATTCAGAAGGTAATTCACCCCATAGTTGCAAATAAACAATCAATGACACAATTATGGCTCTTAAAATTACCCTCCAGCCTCATGAACTTGTAAAAATTATGGCAATTATTTTTTATGGGATGCATTCCCCCACTTCCTTATCCATTTTGTGGTTCCCTTTCCACACTTATGTCTCCAACATTTAAAGCAATGAATTGATGCGATTTTATTCAAGTGCAGTGCTCCCGCAAAACTCTAGTGCTGCTTGTGTAAGTTGTCCACTTATAACCCAGGAAGTGTCTGCACAGCAGATGTTTTGTACCATAATATGGCCTGATATTTGTCAGTCAAAGGAGCCCTTGCATGGTTTGCTATAAGATTTGTCAACCTGTGCAAAGTAAGATGGATTTTAAAAGCATTTGTCGCTGTTATGCAGAGAGCAGGGTGCCATGCCTCCGGAGAAGAAGAAGAAGGGAAAGAGGAAAAGTGATGCTGTACTTGAGATGGTGGAGAGTGATGACACAGCCTCTCTCAGCACGCTTGCCACCGGCGGTGAGGAAAGCACTGACCCTATGGATAACACTGTGAGTTTTCCTGAACCGTTCTACATCAGGGCTTCGGGTTTCTCCTGTGATGAATACTTATGCATCCTGCAAAATGCTAAATATTTTAGATCATGTTCAAAGTTCTGCATTTAAAGGAATATTACAGTTACACTGGCACGTTATTAAAATAATTTCAACTTGTACGATTTTGCTTCCACGATCACTAACTGCTATTAGTGATCGTGTTTTTTTGGTTGATATTGTGTATTTTGTTTATGTCCGTTTACTGATATTTTTTATATTCAGTTTACTTTGCACTTATTTAATGTGTATTAATTTAAAATGCTGTTAAAAATATGCTGTTAAATCTTTAGAAAATCTCAAAGTGAATATCTGTCTGCCATACAGTACAGTAATATAATGGCTAAATTATTTAAATATATATTTTATATAACTACATGATATATATATATATATATATATATATATATATATATATCTCCCTTCCTTCCTTCTTTGCAGAAGAGGCGATCAGGGCGTCAAGTGAAGCGGCGGAAGTACAACGAAGATCTTGATTTCAAGGTCGTGGATGATGACGGGGAGACCATTGCTGTGTTGGGCTCGGGCCGAATTGCCGCCATGTCTTCCTCTACCCTCGCCTGGCAGGCTGAGGTAACTGTGGCAACATCTGCCATTATGCCACATCACAGACCTGCCCTACTTCTGGAGGGGCGGAGCACACACACACTGGAATAATTCCCACCTTCTTTCTTCCCAGGAACCCCCTGAAGATGAGGCTAATATTATTGAGAAAATACTCTCAGTGCGAACAGCCAAGAAAGAGGTAAAGTGATCACAATAATTTAGCTTGTTATATAAAATTAAGGAACAATATTTCTTATTTGGCCATGAAGTCTGCTATAAAGTGTGTATTAAATGTATTGCACAAAATGTGTTGTTTTAAACATTTATATTTTTCCACCACCACATCGAACATTTGATTAAATCCTTGATTTACACCACAGTGCTATAAGAACAGAGTACTGAATACACCTAAATGCAGTACTCTTTACACCTGGGGGGCAAATCACATCTGCCTAAAAAGAATATTCTCTGTGTTTGAGTGTTTGATCTATGGTTTTCATTTAGGCGTCCCCTGATGAACCACCAGAAGAGTTGGAGGAGTTTTACGTCAAGTACAGAAATTTGTAAGTGTACTCATGCGACTCAAACTGCTGTTACCTTTTTGTGCTCTCAAACTCTCGAACACTCGTCTTGTCAAACTGTCAGAGCAAACGCATAACTCACCTTTATTGTGTAATGCATTGCTTCAAATCATTTATGCATTAAATTATCCATCTGGTAGAGTAGCAATACACTCTGCCTCATGAAATGATTTGCTGAATTAACAATGAGGTGATTTACAACCTCTTTTTCTGGTGTAGTTTTGGAAATTACAGCACTACAAATAGGAACAAGTTACCGGGTCAAGTTTTGAGTTTAAATGTGACTTAGACATTTTCTTGACAAGTTTTGTGTAAAACACACAAGTATGGATGGAGAAATGCTACAAACACAATACTATTTTAATTCAAATGAATGCATGAAAAATACATTCAGTGTTGTTTACAGCACACTGTCAGCTATGAAAGCATTTTCTCATTGCCAGCTCCTATCTGCACTGTAAATGGGCGACCTTGGAGGAACTGGAGAAGGACCCACGCATTCACCAAAAAATCAAGCGCTTCAGAAACAAGCAGGCGCAAATGAAGCACATTTTCACAGAGGTGTGTCTGCTAAAACATGATGCAGTCTGTTTGTTAACCTGGAAATGAATCAAATACAATTATGATGTAAAAGCTGTACTTCACCTTTAAATCTATGGCTTTGTTATAGACCACTTTTCTGTCAATATGTGTATTATTTAGGGATGCACGATATATCGGCCACCATATCGGTGTTATCGTTATCGGCCCGATAAGAAAATTTGTCCGATATATTAAAGACGATAAATAATGTATTATTTCCTTCATCTGAAACACTTCAGATGCATTCCTTGGGTTTGAATTGCTTGAAATATGATTGTAATCATCTGCAACATGAGAGCAACATGTGCAAGTCAAGTCTGTCATTATAATTGTGTGCTTGGGACATGCCTTTTAATAGTGTGACTTTTGTTTTTGTAACCAGCCTCTCAAAAATTAAATAAAAAATTGGATTTAGATGTATCGACCAATATATTGGATATCGGCTTTCAAATATTGGTTATCGGTTTCAGACAAAATATTTATATCAGTGCATCCCTACTAGTATTATCTCCCTAAATATGCTTGAGATGATGTTGTGTTTCTCCTCAGCCGGATGAAGACCTTTTTAATCCAGATTATATTGAGGTTGATCGGGTTTTAGAGATCGCCATCACCACCGATACAGAAACAGGAGAGGTCAGGCACTCTTCACATGAGCTCTAGAAACAAACCTGTGCTTGTAGTGCCAGTCTTTTGATGTGTGGTTTGTTTGCATGATAACAGGAAGTTACACACTACCTGGTGAAATGGTGCTCTTTGTCATATGAGGAGAGTACTTGGGAGCTTCAGGAAGATGTTGACCCTGTGAAAATCCGAGAGTTTGAAGAGCTCAAGAAAATACCAGAAATTAAACATGTGGTAAGCACTCAAATGCAAATGAATGGTATGTTTTCCGATTGTTTTTATTAATATAATATTTATTGGATGCGATTCCAGAGCGTATGTTTGCACATGGTTCAGTTCTGTTTTATTGTATTATCCAAAACATGTTTATGGTTCGTTATAGTATGTATCTTGAAGGAAGTGATGCTTGTCTTGTCTTTTGTAATAATACAGGAAAGGCCTCTGCCAGAACAGTGGCAAAAACTGGAGAAGTCCAGAGAATACAGGAATGGGAACCAGCTCCGAGAATACCAGCTAGAGGGAATGAACTGGCTTCTTTTCAACTGGTATAACAGGTAAAAGAGACTTTTAAAATCAGTCTACACAAAATAATGATCCTAGTTTAAGATATACAATGTTATAATAAAAAAAGGATAACATAGCAGAATCAGAAAGAGCTTTATTTGTAATAACAGTAATACAGCACCAAACTATATATTTTAAAATTAATTGCATGCCATTTAGACCCACAAGTTGGAGGGGGAGGAGGAAATGCTAAACATAACTTTAATTTCTAACTTTAATTGTAAAATATGTATAAACAACAATACGAAAGGAGCGGCAATGAATCACTGCAGAATATAGGCAAAGGCTCCCGGCCCCGCCCTGCTTCATACCACAGTAACGTTAATAAAACTTTAATACATTAGCTCAACCATGAACATGATTTCTGCCCCGTCGGATTTGCTTTCCTTTAGCTGTCGGGATAGCAACTCCCATGATTCAACGCTCATTCACAGCGTGAATCAGTTCAAGCTACGCCTTTGTGATTGTTTTGTAAAATCAACCTCTAGTGGCGAAACTTACATTTTGTGCCTTGAAATGTATTTGTAAAATAATATAAAATAGGACTTAAAATCAATACTGATTAATCTATTTTGTTTTTTGATGAATTCAAAATGTCAATTTAGTCTTTTTATAAAAAACACAAAAAAAATAAAACAAGCAATATATTTGTTTCAAAAGCCACTTTTGTGTTTAAATAAGGATTTTGTCAATAACAATGCAATGTCTTTATCTTTTATCTGAAGTCTTTTCTCAGCAAATATTGTATTATAATTAACACATTTAATGAATTTGAAAGTGTGATGAATTTGGTTAATTTATAAGCAATTTTTTTTATGGATTAATTAACAGCCCTAGCTCTAAGATAATGCAATTAGCAACAATAAGCATATTTATTATTAATCTCATAATCTTATGTGTTAAGTGCTAATAAACACCCTAATAAAAACTACTGCATATAAAAAAATTTGATCACAATTTTAGACCTCAGAAAGATGCTCATGCAACCAAGTCTAAATCCTGCTCCTCATAACTGCAATCTGTTGTGGTTCATGAACACCTGACCATGTTTCTCTTGCTGTAGGAAAAACTGTATTCTGGCTGATGAGATGGGGCTTGGGAAGACCATCCAGTCCATCACATTCCTCTTTGAGATTTTCCTCATGGGTCTGAGAGGACCCTTCCTCATCATCGCCCCGCTCTCCACAATCACCAACTGGGAGAGAGAATTCCGCACATGGACCGAATTGAACGTCATTGTCTATCACGGCAGCCAGATCAGTCGGCAGATGATCCTGCAGTATGAGACGTACTACCGAGATGAACAGGTGGGTCCAACAGAGTGATTCATTTTGAGTTATGATTTCAGGGTCAATAGTTGGTTGAACAGAAGCACAGTATGGTTAGATTCACCAACATAATCAAATAAATATTTAAAGAAATAGATTAGTAAAGTCGCATTAAATCAAGGATGGGCAAACTCAGTCCTGAAGGGCCACTTCCCTGCAGAGTTTATCTCCAGCCCTGATAAAAACTCACCTGCCTGTAGCTTTCAAGTAATCCTGAAGGCATTGATTAGCTGGTTCAGGTGTGTTTGATTAGGGTTGGAAATAAAACTCTGCAGGGCAGTGGCCCCCCAGGACCGAGTTTGCCAATCCCTCATTTAAATTGAACAAAATGCAGCAAATAAAACATTTATAATGTTACAATTACAGATTTCTATTTCAAATCAATGTTGTTCTTATCTATTTTATTTTCTATTTTAATAATAATCAGCACAACTGTTTTAAACATTGGTAATAATAAGAAATGTTTCAACTTATTAGAATGATTTCTGAAGGATCATGTGACACTGAAGACTGAGTAATGATGCTGAAAATTCAGCTTTCATTACAGGCAAAGCCTGCATATTCAAATAGGTTATTTTGAATTGTAATAGTATTTCACAATATATTTTTTTCTTGGTGAGCATAAGAGACTGTCAAAAACATTTAAAAAATCAGTAACACTTTACAATAAGGTTCTATTAGTTAACATTAGTTAATGCATTGGTTAACATAAACTAACCATGAACAACACTTCTGTTCAGCATTAGTTAATCTTTGTTAACGTTATTTAATACAAATCCAGCTGTTCATGGTTTGTTTATGTTAGTTCCCAGTACATTTACTAATGTTAACAAGATTTTAATAATGCATTAGTAAATGTTGAAATTAATATTAACAAAGATAAATAAATGCTTATTAGTGCAGTCCATTATTAGTTCATGTTAACTAATGAACCTTATTGTAAAGTGTTACCAAAAACTCAAACTTTGAAATGGTAGTCCGATGTATACAATCATGTCTTTCTCTTGCTCCTTCAGGGAAACATCATGTCTGGTCAGTTTAAGTTTCATGGTGTGATCACTACATTTGAAATGATAATGGCTGACTGTCCAGAGCTGAAGAAGATCAACTGGCGCTGTGTGGTGATTGACGAGGCCCATCGCCTAAAGAACCGCAACTGTAAACTGCTGGAGGGACTCAAACTCATGAACCTGGTCAGTTTAATATGTTTGTTTTATGTATTTCTTTTGCTCATTTGTGGACCAAAAAAACCTGTGCAGACAATTTTGTCAAGGGGTTCAGGTTTAAATGCAGAAAAGGGGAAGTGAAGCCATCTGCGAGCTAAACTACTGTGCTGTCTCTCTTGCACACATCTCATTTAGCTGCCGAGTTCTGCTCCACTGCATTTACATACGCACATCCTCTCTGGACACAGAATGAGTAATCTCATCTTACTCACTTTACATATCACTGCAGCGATGGCCAGTGCGTGCAAACTACATTTGACGCAGTGCTGTTTTGTTTTTATTAGGTGTCCACAGATGCATTTTGATTGTGTCCAAAAAGTATTTGGACACAAAAGGCGCATGATGCAATATTGAATGACAACCAGAAAGTGTCTTTATTTTTGATATATTTAAAGCTGCAGTATGTAACCTTTTTTAATTAAAAATGATCCAAAATCCATTTTTGAGCAAGTACATAACCAGGCAGTGTTCAAAACAATCTCCTTACCTTAGCCCGATTCACAATGGTAAGCTTGTAATAATGTGTTATAATTTGAGTGGCACTGGAAACTTTCCACGGGAAATTCGAGCTGTTCATCTTTGCGTCATTACGTTACATCTGAAGGAGTCTGGCTAGTAGGCTATCACATGTGAGGATGCTGCAGGTGGCGGATCATTTTTAGCCTTTTCTCACAGCAGCAGGAATAATTAAACATATAGTTTTGATGGTGGATTGTAATCCAGAAAGGGCCAACGACAATCATCAGTGACAGTTGGAAATTCACCCGTAGTCAAAAGCAAAAGATTAGACTGTACAGAAATCTACAGGTAACACTAATACACACTAAATACACACAGTCACGCAATGCTGATGTTAACATTAACAATTTGAGAACAAAGTATAACAATATTAATAATTTGTATGGTTTGATGTGATACGAGCTAACGATCGTTAGATTTAATCACCGTTGCTAGCGTGATTTATTGTAGAATGCTTTTTTTTCTCAATTGGTCAGAACAAGTGGCAGACATGTTACTACTTGTTCAGATTATTTTGGTCATACTACCAAGATGTAGAATCTGTGATTCTGAAGTACAGTATCCACACCGGTGCAGTGACTGACTGACTGTCGTCAACACAAAAGACAAACTGGTGCGAGGACTCAAGTGCAGAATAATGAAGATGTATTACTAAAATAATACATAAACACAAAACAAAACCCACGAAGGGGGGAAAAACATAAACTAGAAAATACATAAACTCAAACAAACCAACAGAGATCACAGGGAACCGGGAGACGTAGACAATACAACGATCCGAACAAAGACTGACAAACACAAGGAGTATATAAAGGGAACAGTGAATATAAATCAAGCAGTGAATACAGGTGGAGCAAATGAAACCAATAATCAGATAATAAGGGGGAGGGATCAGACAATGACAGGAGCACATGCTCAACATGACAAAACCCACATGTGCACACAAGACAGGACAAGCATGTGACACTGACAGCCACACACACTCCTCAAAACATTAGATTAATCTGCGCTGAGGAGCACAACCCACATAAAGATAATAATTCCACAAAAAACTGCAATTGCAGGTTTCAAACAGAGATAGCGACAAAGAGGCAAAACTTACAGACTTACAAACTTACAAATGGTATAGAAACCCAGGAAACAATAGCCGTCATTTTCTGTCTCAGTTAACTATATAACTGATATAGTCCGGCTATGAGTAACCCACTTATACCCAAAATAACCTTACTTGCGAGATGTATGATATTCCATCATGTAAGCAAAATCAACCGTGATTACAAGGTGTTTGGTTATGTTCATGTTCTAGATGACTAGTCTATTCTTGGGCTATGGTTAGACATGTATAACATTTTCACTGACAGCCCAAATTTTGCCTGGTTTTAGCCTAGATGTCAGGGCTGTGTATGGACGGCTATTAGACGTCTTTTAAATGCAAAATTGCTTGCTGGGAATATTCCTTCTTGTTGGAGCCAAAATAAGTGAGACTAGATAAAATCCAGTTTATTATTTCCCAGTCTTGTTCCTCCATCTTCTCCCCAATAATTTCCTGTGCTATCTTTCACCATTCATATAGATAAAAATATAGTCCAAAAATAGAAGTATACAGTCGCCTGAGAGAGTTAGTATAGATATCTTTAAAATGTACACATTTTAGTGAATCAGTAGGCTGAACTTAATGTTTCTATGTCTTTTCTCCCTCAAGGAACATAAAGTCCTTCTCACAGGAACCCCTTTGCAGAACTCAGTTGAGGAACTCTTCAGTCTGCTTAACTTTCTCGAACCCTCACAGTTCCCTTCCGAGACCACATTCCTGGAGGAGTTCGGAGACCTAAAGACGGAGGAGCAGGTGAGAACTAATCCTCAAATGCTTGATAGGAAGTTTGTGATCGTGCCTAATGGGCTGTATGGACTAAATAAACATTTAAACACCTTCACCTCCAATTATCCGAGCCACCTGGAGGATAGTAGGTAACATTCTTGCTAACATCCTGATAGGGCTGCCCTCGACTAAAGATTTTTCTAGTCGACAAGTAGTCGTTCATTTAAGCGATTAGATAACTAATTGTGTGTTTATATTAATAAGCCATAAATCATGATAATGAGCTGTGCTCAAACCCATGCATAAAGCTTGCCACAGCGTGCCGGCAAACATAATGATTATGAATGGTCATGAGAAAACAGAAGTAGTCTGTCTAAACATTTTAATAATTTATTGATAATGTTTTTTGTGTTTTCGGCTGCAGAGATGAAGTCTCGTCATCTCTGCAGTCTGCAGTGGACGCGTCTTAATTCAAATTACATAATCTGAGAATATTGTTTTCCACTTGAATTGCTTGACAATCGCTTGTCATTTCAAACTTCCTATAGATATTTTTCTTAAGTCTGTGAGGCAAGTATACGCTGAGTTTCGGTTCATTTTTGTTACATGCTCAAGTTCACTGAGATCGAGACGGCAGAAAGCGTGTCCTGTTAGTTTTCTTTACCTGTAAAAGTAAAACAACTTGTGTTTCAAGTGTTAAGTCACATTTAAGGTTGTCACTTCCTGTGGAGTTTATTTTTTCTGTGACTAACCAACTAATAAAATTCCGGTCGACCAAGCCTCTTTTAGTCGATTAACAGTTTGATTCGAGTTCGAGTTTTGACTCGGTTGCACAAAATCACTGACAATTTTCGTGGCGCGAAATCGGCACATTTGCGTAACGTAGGCAAACTTTTTTTTCGTTTTTTGGCCTACGTCACGTGACCTTTCCACCGTGATTGTGTTTATAATTTGCAAGAGAGCACGAGTATAAACACAACAAGGTTGTACTAGTGGACTAGTGAGTGGATGATTTTACCTGTTTTCCGCAATGATGTTTAGCCACTCGTTTAGCTACTTGTTAGCAACCACCTTTTTTAATACATTTTTAAGTAAAAACTTAAAAAAACAAGTGGAGTATTTATTGATGTATTTATAGGATAAAACATGAAAATATATTGAGCTTGTGTTAACCACAGTCTTTATTTCAGGCATTTAACCAAAAACCCTTTGACTTTGGGATGATGGAACCAGAAGTGCAAAAGTGCACGGTCTGATTATTGCTGATTTAGGTGATGATAAATGTGCCCAGCTTTGACATGAGAAACATCAACATTCCCACAGGTAAAGAAACTGCAAGCTATTCTGAAGCCCATGATGTTGAGGAGACTGAAGGACGATGTGGAGAAGAATCTGGCCCCTAAAGAGGAGACAATCATCGAGGTGGAGCTCACCAACATTCAGAAAAAATACTACCGTGCGATTCTGGAGAAAAACTTTGGCTTCCTTGCCAAGGGAGCGAACCAGCACAACATGCCCAACCTCATCAACACAATGATGGAGCTTCGCAAGTGCTGCAATCACCCATACCTCATTACAGGTGACATCTGTTGTTTAGATCAAGTGTGAATATGACATTTCTTGAAATATCTTGGTTGCAGTTCTCTACATCTCAGTAGTCACACCTCTAATTTGTAGTGCTGACATAGTCTCCCATTTACCCTTTGTCAGGCGCTGAAGAAAAGATCCTTGAGAGCTTCAGGAAAACCTACAGTTCTGACGCTGTGGATTTTCAGCTGCAGGCAATGATCCAGGCCGCTGGTAAACTAGTGCTTATCGACAAGTTGCTGCCCAAACTGCTGGCCGGAGGACATAAAGTGCTGGTGTTTTCCCAGATGGTTCGATGCCTTGATATACTGGAGGACTACCTCATTCAGAGGAGGTGAGACGGCTGGTTATCATCCAGTGACATTAGTCATACTTCTATAAAAAAAAATTCAGCTGTATTTGTGGCCGTAAGTGAATGAGAAAATAGACTGAAAATAGAATGTCAACATGAAATAAAAACCCGGTTTACGTCACTTGATGCTTTTCTTCAAGGATAGTCATATAAAACAGAATTTTAAAATGGATATTTCCAGGACTAGAAAGATTGTGGAAATGTATAAAATAGTAAAAAGTTACTGAATTTTTAAAATATGAAATTGCTATTTATGCAAATTTCTAAAATTTAGAAATGTATTGGTCAAAACATATGGGATCTTATTTTTACATTATTCCACAGAAAAAAAGGATGTTTTTTTTCATATAATTATTTTGCTTCCCTGTCGCATATCCCTGCTTCAACAAATATCTAGTTTACTCTATTCATTACAATATTTATGTACATAATGTAAATATACACTACTGTTCATACATTTGGGGTCAGTAAGATTTATGTTTTTGAAAGAAATTAATATTTTTATTCAGCAAGATGCATTAAATTGATATAAAGTGACAGTAAAGACATGAATGACATGAATTGTTATAGAACATTTCTATTTCAAATAAATGCTGTTATTTTGAAAACATGTATCATAGTTTCCACAAAAATATTAAGCAGCACAACTGTTTTCAACATTGATAATAAATGTTTCTTGAGCATCAAATTAGGTTTGTGAAGAATCATGTGACACTGAGCACTGAAGAGTAATGATGCTGAAAATTCAGCTTTGATCAGAGGAATAAATTACATTTTAAAATATATTCAAACATTTATTTTAAATTATATAATATAATAATACAATATAATTATATAATTATATATATAATAATATTTCACACTATAATTACTGTATATCAAATAAAATCAGCCTTGCTTAAGCATAAGATACTTCTTTCAATAAAATCGAACCAGTCCCAAACTTTTGAATGGTTGATTACATTCATCACAGTATTTCAAGCGTTGCGCTAAACAGCAAACAAATATGAAAACTATGATTTAGAAAGAGTGGAGTAGATGCAGGAAATGTCGGTAACATGACTTTTGCCTCAATAAACTCCTAATTTACTGCTTATTAATAGTTAGTAAGGTAGTTTTTGTAGCATTTAGGTGTTGGGTAGGATTAAGGGATGTAGAATATAAGGTCATGCGGAATCAGGCATTAATATGTGCTTTACAAGTACTAATAAACAGCCAAAATCCTAGTAAAATGCATGCTAATAAGCACCTAGTTAATAACGAGAATTGAACCCTAAAATAGTGTTACTGAAATTTCTTATCATCTGAAATGTGTGTGCTGCGTGTAGGTATACATACGAACGGATTGATGGGAGAGTTCGGGGAAATCTACGGCAGGCTGCCATCGATCGCTTCAGCAAGGTGGACTCCGACCGCTTCGTGTTCCTCCTCTGTACACGAGCAGGAGGTCTGGGCATCAACCTCACCGCCGCGGACACCTGTATCATATTCGACTCGGACTGGAACCCGCAGAACGACTTGCAGGTGAATGTACAGCGTCTCTTATACAGTGGAACGGACTCTCTCATTTAGAGCATATATAATAAACCTTTTATCAACGAACAAAAAGCCTTTCCAAAAAAACACAAAATCATGTTTTTTTATAAACATGCTTTGAACTTTACAGGCTCAAGCTCGCTGCCACCGGATCGGTCAAAGCAAAGCGGTGAAAGTGTATCGACTTATCACACGAAACTCGTACGAGAGGGAGATGTTTGACAAGGCCAGTCTGAAACTGGGATTGGACAAGGCTGTTCTGCAGGACATCAACCGCAAGGGCAGTCTCAATGGGGTGAGGGATCCACAATAAAACTATTTATCTGCCAGTGTTGAATTGATAAATTGTATCAGCCTTAATCAAAAAAAAAAGAAAGAAAGAAAATGATATATTTCCCAAACTGGGGTCTGCGAACCCCTTGGGGTGATGAAAAGCTAATCATTAATTAAATTATAAAAATGAAAAATGACAGTAAATACATTTTAAAATAACAACAATCAAAATAAAATATTTAATTGTATTTGTTTTGCCTGCGTGTAATATGACCATTAAATGACATTGAGAACCATAAACATGCAAATGTGTTGTTCAATTTTTGAAATATTAACTTAAAATCTCAAGGGAACTCTGATAAAAAACTTTCTGCTTTAAAGTCTCCAAGAAACACATCTAAGGAAAACATCAAGACCCATTGTGATTTTGGAAAGTTTTGCTTCCTTTTTTCCCACTGAGATAAAATAGTTAGAAATCAAAAAGATGCTATTTAGCTTTTAAAAGACTGTGTATGTCTTTGATTTTGTTTGTTCACGTAAAAAAAAAGAAAGTTGCATCAATTGCCAAGTCTTATTTCTTCCTCAGAAGTGTTATATTTTGTTTATGTCATGACTTGCTACACTGACTAGGACATTATTGGCTAATTACTGTACCTTCCTCTTTCAGGTTCAGCAACTATCTAAGATGGAGGTAGAAGATCTTCTCAGGAAGGGGGCGTATGGGGCGCTCATGGATGAGGAAGATGAGGGCTCTAAATTCTGCGAGGAGGATATTGATCAGATCCTGCAGCGCCGCACACAGACCATCACAATCCAGTCTGAGGGGAAGGGATCAACTTTTGCCAAGGTATACATCTTGGTATACACTACCATTTAAAAGTTGTATTTTTTTATGTTGAAGGTCTCCTAATGCTCACCACGGCAGCTTTTATTTGATCAAAAATACAGTAAAAAAAATCTGTTTTCTATTTGATATATTTTAAAATGTTATCTATTCCTGTGATGCAAAGCTATATTTTCAGCATCATTGAGTGTCACATGATCCTTCAGAAATCATTCTGATAAGCTGATTTTCTGAGCACAATGTTGCAATGTTGAACACAGTTGAAATATTTGTGGAAACCATGATACATTTTTTTTTAATTCTTTGATGAATGGTTAAAAAAAAGCATTTATTTGAAATAAAAACCTTTTAATTATGAATGTCTTTACTGTTGATCTATTAAATGCATTCTTACAAAGTATCAATTTCTTTAAAAAAATCTTACTGTGTGAGCGTGCGTGTGTGTGTCTACACATCCACAATCCATCTCTATGTACAGGTCCTTCACAAAAAATTAGCATATTGTGATAAAAGTTCATTATTTTCCATAATGTAATGATAAAAAATAAACTTTCATATATTTTAGATTCATTGCACACCAACTGAAATATTTCATTTGGTGTGCAATGAATCTAAAATAAATGAAAGTTTAATTTTTATCATTACATTATGGAAATTAATGAACTTATCACAATATGCTAATTTTTTTAGAAGGACCTGTATTAATGTCTACAAATGTTAGATTGGTACTTTATGTGCTAAATTGAGATCGGTAAACATTTTGTGAGATGTGGTGATCAAATCCAATGATCAGTGTTTTTTCTTGGTCTGTAAATAGGGCTGTTATGCACATGTAATAGATAAATAAGCATTGCATGTATCAGTAAAACACAGGCTTTTAGATGTGTGATATTTATCTTGATAAAGTGCTTATAATTCTTTATTATTTACCAATTCCAGGCGAGCTTTGTGTCTTCAGGGAACCGTACAGACATCTCTCTGGATGATCCAAATTTCTGGCAAAAGTGGGCCAAAATTGCTGAACTGGAAATTGACTCCAAGGCAGAAAAGGTAAAAAATGGTTTAAAAGCTGAAGCTTTGCATATGAGCTCACTGTGACTCAGGTGGTGTAATGCCAGAGAATCAGCTGAGTCAAAACAGATGGCTTGCATTAATGTGTGATTGTGAATGTGTGCGCTCTAGACTGTTTGCATATTGGTGGCATTTAAGGAGAGAAATATTGAGACGGCAACACTTTCTGACTCGCTTCTGTGTCTCTGCCAGGAGAGTCTGGTGATCGACACACCTCGCGTACGGAAGCAGACGCGTCACTACAATTCGTTTGAGGACGATGAACTGATGGAGTTCTCTGAACTAGACAGCGACTCAGAGGAACGACCCTGTCGCACGAGACGTCTCAGTGATCGCAACAGACGCTACCTCCGAGCAGAGTGCTTCAGAGTGGAGAAAAACCTTCTTATTTTTGGGTCAGTGTTTCATTTGCTTTCGGCTGCCCACTCATTCCTTCTGGGACACCTTCTGTTGCCCTATAACAGGCTCTTAATCATATGACTGTTAAACTAGTATTGTTACTAAAAGAAATCAACATAGACAGTTTTCTGCATTTTCAGTTGCAGATTTATTGGAATAAATATTGTAGCCGTAAAGCTATATTATATACATTTCAGACTCTGATGAAATGTCTTTGCTGATTGTACAGGTGGGGACGCTGGAAGGATATTCTCAATCATGGGCGTTTCAAATGGCACCTGTCGGAGCGAGACATGGAGGTGCTGTGCAGGGCTCTCCTGGTCTACTGTGTTCGCCATTATAAAGGAGACGACAAAATTAAAAGCTTCATCTGGGATCTGATTACACCCACTAAAGACGGACATAATCAAGCACTGCAAAACCACTCAGGTTATTAATGGATTTGTTCACAGCCTCAGTCATTTTTTGCATCAATTCATTAATTTATTTTGGGATGACTTTATTGGCGATTAGCCATAATCAATTGACATTTAAATAAAACAATAAACCAATCAATGAATAATTAACATTAATACTACAATTGCACCATAGTCTATTTTTTAATGGTTTTTATAAAATTTTAAAATGTAAAAAAATTGTGCTGTCAAATTGATTAATCGCGATTAATCGCATCCAAAATAAAAGTTTGTGTTTACATAATATATGTGTGTGTACTGTGTATAATTATGTATGTACTAACTACACACTCACTCATTCATGTATGTGTATATATATATATATATATATATATATATATATATATATATATACACATACATATATATATATACACATACATGAATGAGTGAGTGTGTAGTTAGTACATACATAATTATACACAGTACACACACATATTATGTAAACACAAACTTTTATTTTAGATGCGATTAATCGATTCGACAGCACTAAAAAATGCAAAAATATACTTAAATCATTGATTGATAAATACTATTTTAATTTGTTTGCTACTAATTCAATTAATAATTCAATTGATCATTAGTTTAATTTAGGTTAAATTTAAACTAATAAAAGTTTTACAATGTAAATTATCTTATTAATGTCCATAAATAATAGTGAATACATCCACAAGTTACATCATGAATACTTTCACTGCTTTAATGGTCACTGAAAACATTTGAGCTGAAACTGATCGACAGTCAGTATGTTTAATCAATAAAATGTATGAAATTTAAACGTTGTTTAATCATAAACATTCCTACTTCTTGATTATTTGTTTATTTAAATTGAATGAACTGACTGCATTTCATACAACTGTTGCATCATGACAAAAAAAAGACATTAAAAAAATACAGATTTGTCATGAAATACTTGTTTCACTTTTCCAGGTCTGTCTGCTCCTGTCCCGCGGGGTCGTAAAGGTAAGAAGCTGAAGAACCAGTTGAGTCCACCTGAGCTTAAGAATGCCGACTGGCTGGTCCACTGTAACCCAGAGGTCGTGCTTCAGGACGACAGCTACAAGAAACACCTCAAACAACACTGCAACAAGTAAGACTTCATAAAGGATACAAGCATGCTCAAAATAACATTCTGTAATGCATGCAGATAAACATGTAGAGATTGTGTAATGTTATTGTAGCAAAAGTACATTTTGCACCCTACATAAATAGTGAGTACTCTAATCGGGGCGCATAATTAAGATTTTCCTAAATCCTGCCAGTCTTAAAAATATATTTGCAATATGTCTGATCTCATAATACTGAAATAATAACTATTTATATACGAGTTTTAATTGTGTAATCACCATGCATCCTGACATGAACAGGGTGCTACTGAGGGTACGGATGCTGTACTATCTGAAGGTTGAAGTTCTGGGGGAGGCTGCTAATCAGGCTCTTGAAGGGATCCCAGCCAGGTACTACATGGCCTACAATCCATTTTAACCTCATGAATACTCACTGATTTCTGTATAAAGCAGTTGTCATTGTACAGTAGCCTAATATGTAAGGATCTGTGTGTTTTCTGCAGTAAACTGGAGGTAACCCTGCCTGATATCGACTACATTGAGATCCCTACTATTTGGTGGGATGCTGAGGCGGATAAATCGCTGCTTATTGGAGTTCACAAACATGGTGAGACGTCATCATAGAAGAATGGGTGCAACCGTCAAACCTAGTTTTGTGATGCAACTCTTATGCAAACACAATATTGCAATGGAAATCTGTGCAAATACACATACATACAGTGCATTTTTTTGACTTTTTAGCTAAATGTGATGCATTTGAATGCATCTTTTTAAATGCTTTAAATGTCTATATGGTTCCTATTGACTTCTGATTTTCATCATGTGCACTAACTTGTAGGGTATGAGCGGTATAACGCCATGCGTGCTGACCCTGCTCTGTGCTTCCTGGAGCGGGTGGGTATGCCTGATGTCACTGCGCTGACAGTAGAACAAGGTGGAGCAGAAACTGCTTCAGATGCACCTGATAGGTAATATCCTTTGAAATGAGCAGCTGAGATAACATAGCTGTATGTGGGAATATAACAATCGCACCTTTTGATTCTTTAAAATCATAAACATACATTTCTTCTTCTGCAGTATCAGCAAGAGTGATGAAATTAAAGAGGAAAACGACATAAAGTCTGAGGAATTAGAAGAGAAAGTAGAGATCAAGGTAATAATTGGAAGTCAAAAGAATATGAGGTCAGATGAATTTCGCTAAGCGTTTTAACCAAATGCTCAGACTGTTAATTTAAGTAAAGTTTTCTTTTACAAAGGAGGAGCCCATGTCAGAGGAAACAGGGAAAAATGACACTACAGTGACAGGTATTGAAACACTCCTTGTGTATTTATTCGTTCATGTTCATGTTTTGAATTGTAACTGTTACTGTTGTAACTAAACCTTTAATTGTTTGTTAATACTGTTAAGGGATGGTCACACTAGCTTTTCTGCATGCAAAGTTATTTCACACCACACATCAAACTTAAACAACAGGATATGATGTCACACTCCAGGAATTCTATTTTGAATATATTCTAAATTATTGACTTTTGTAACACTTTCCAATACTGGATAAATTGAGAACATTTACCCAGTCATTAACTATAAATAAATAGTTTGCATTCTCTTGTATATTTATGCCAAATATGAGGACTTTTTGTTACTTGCAGAAATGCCACTTTATCTTGCCGTTTGTGCCATCAGTTTTGGTTCTGAAGTTTTAAGACAATAAACATTTTGACATCCTACCTTTCTTTAATGATACACAACAGCTAGTGATCCTTAGTAGATCTTTTGCATCTCATATGCAGACTGTAACTTTTGGACCCTGCTGGAAATAATTTTTCTCCATTTTCAGACTTGAGCTTGAATCCTCTACTGGACAGATATTATAATTTTACTTAAAAAAATGTACAGGTCAGAGTTCTCAAAACTTAAACTAGTATGCAACAAAAGCACCGACATCCTAATGCATTGGCATCCGTATGAATCCAACGCAAAACCTAATGTGACCTCTCCTTAAGATGATCTTACTAGTATGCAACAAAAAGTAGCATTTGAGTAGCATTATTTGCTTTAGCTATTTGAGTATCTGTATTTGCTTTAGCTTTTTGAGTAGCAGTCAAGTCTAAAGTCTCATTTCTTTTAAAGGGGGCTTTGCAGCATCTCTCGCAGGAGACCTAATTACGGAGATGATGGAACAGGGGCGGATACAGTGGCCGGCAGGCTCGGCTCTTACAGCACGTCTACGCCGCCTCATTACTGCATATCAGCGCTACACACGCCGTGAGCCGCTTCGTCATGATTTCCTCTTACACGATGGACTTACACCTGTGACATGGCAAATTGGAGAGTTTAGGCACTGCACAACTGAGCCTGACCCGCTCTTTTTGGAGTGGCAACGAAGGTAGGTGATGTGACGGCAGTTTAGTTGTCATGGTATTGCTGTTACTAATGGTTCAAGTCATGATCATGATAGACGATGAGCACACAAGGTCTCAGGATTTTTTGTTAGACAGTTAGCGCAATAAAATCCTCTTGGAGAATATGTTTCTATTAATTCCTTTCCTTTAAAACATCACAGCTATGCTGTTTTTGAGCATCCTGCCAGAGCATTGTGTTTTTAAAAAACCCTAAATGTCACATTAAAATCTATTTCATTGCACCCCTTGCTGTTTTTAAAATGTGAGTACATGTCTTAGGTAAATGCCCCCCTAAAGGCTCCTGATTGAGGTGAGGTCAACCTGAAACCAGACTAATTTTACAGGGCTTTCATAACACTAATTAGCTAGCAACAACAGCAAACCCTAGAGGATTACTGGCTAGTATAAAAAACAGTATAAACAATGAAGCGTGTTGCAAGATCATTGGAAGAATAGTTTTTTGGTCTGCATCAGGTAAGAGGTTAATAGTGTATCCTAAAAATCTGTTAATTAGTATTTGAGGCAGATTTTAAGGTTTATGTTCTGCTGAGATAACACATTGCCTTTAACACAGGTGGACACGTCGTGAGCAGGCTGACTTCTATCGCACAGTGTCCTCGTTTGGAGTAGTGTATGACCCAGAGAAGAAAACCTTTGACTGGGGCCAGTTCCGTGCCCTTGCTCGATTGGAGAGGAAGACGGACGAAAGCTTGGAGAGATATTTCCACAGCTTCGTATCAATGTGTCGCACTGCATGTAGACTGCCGCCTAGAAAAGATGAAGGTAAAATGGATATTTGAGTTGATAGTTTGTAAAAAGATTAATAGCAGCTCAAGCTGTCATAATGTATACACAAATTCTTGTCTCATGTAGGTACCGTTGATCCTTCACTGTGTGTGGAACCCATTACAGAAGAACGAGCTGCTCGAACTTTGTACCGTATCGAGCTTTTGAGAAAGGTCCGTGAGCAAGTATTGCGGCACCCACTCCTGGGGGCACGACTGCAACTTTGTCGCCCAAGTCTGTACTTGCCTGTCTGGTGGGAGTGTGGCAAACATGACCGTGATCTTCTCATTGGTGTCGCTAAGCATGGCTTGAGTCGAACTGACTTCTACATTCTCAATGACCCACAACTATCCTTCCTGGATGCCCATCGGAACTATGTTCATAAAGAAAACCACAGATATCCAGTCCCAGGCTTGCCCCACCATCATTGCTGCTTGTATGAGGCCAACCTTGGACATTGTCAGTCCCCACAACCTCCGGACTATCACCACACACCTTCACCCCACACTCCAACACAACTTGTCCATACACATGGGCATCACCAGCCCACAGAAGTGGTGGCGTCAGAGCCAGGAAGTTCCCTGGGGATAGGTACAGGAAACAGGGAAGGATTTTTGGACTGCCCTCCATTAGATGACTCACTGGAGTTGGGGTCTTTACAACATGAAGGCTTGACATCAGACACACTACATAGCAAATCTGGTAAAGAGGCCTTCAATGGATTCCCGTTCAATTCTGCAACTGGTGGGCAGAATATGTTAAATTCGTATGGTGTGCAAGGGGAGCTCAATGGGGCTCAAGGAGACATGGCGGACTCCATAGCTGGGAAACTTCGCAGCGATGTTCTGGTGGGAGAGCAAGGGTCCTCGGAGGAGACTGGCTTAATGGCTCCTTCTGTGGAACTCGATGAACTTCAAACTCCATGGGAAAGCTCAGACCATGTTGAAACCTCTGACATTTTTAACGAGACAGATCCCATTTTGGGAGCACAAGCTTTGGAACCCAGCTTTCTGGATGCTCCTCAACCAGACGATGGACGTGAGGGTGATGAAACACTAACCGACTGTTTGAGCATGCCCAGTTCGGACTCTCAAAGCAACCCTGTTGAGCCACTGGCACCAAGCTTCATGCTATTCAAAGATCTCAATGTTGGAGAGGCATCCGTGGATCAGACAGATCTATCAGCCAGTCTTCCAGACTATGTTCCACCACCTCTTGGTCTCGCGGATGTGAGTCTCGACCAGGCAGATCCCATTAGTGAGGATCAAGAGGACAAGCTTAGTGATTCCAACATCACACATGGTGTTCCCAGTCCGGGAGGAGCTGAAAGCATAGGGTTCCATTTTGAGAAAGAAGACCTTTCTCCAGTCAGTTTGAAAACTAAGGATTCTCAAGATGAAATTGACAAGATGCCTTCAATAGAGTCTCCAAGCGAAAATTGTCTTGAGGATTCCCAGAAAGGGGACTGCAAGGTGACATTTGATGATTCCAATGAAGGAGACTTGAAAGATCCTTGTGAAGTGGCCTTGGAAGAATCTTACGAAAAGCCTCTAAGAGAGCCAGAAAAAGTGCCTTTAGAGGAGTCATATGATTTGACTTGTGATGAGACCCTGCAGGAACCTTGTGAAGGGTTTCAGCAAGACGCAGCGGAACAGCAATTGGTGGAAGAACCCTCTGAAGAACCCTGCAAAGAACCAATAGAAGAGTGCAATCTAACTAACACTACCCTCTCAACAGATTACCCATTGCCTTCTTCACTCCCATCATCTCCAACTACCTTACCTGACACCTCTGTATCTCCGGGCCTTGATGCAGTCCCAAAACCAGAGTTTCTCATGGATCCAGTGGTGTCAGATGTGAAGCCTGAGCCAGACAGCACTACACAGACTCCTCACCTTGAGCAAACTGAGGTTTTGGATGTAAAGGACAAGATAAAAGACGAAGGTGCAAAGACACCAGGTATTGTGGCTGTAGACTTCAGCTTTCTACCTTTCTTGATTCTGTTGAATACTGATGGATATAGGAGTTTCAGATCTGTTGACCACATTCGTGTTTCTTAAAGGGATAGTTCACCCAAAAATGAAAATTATCCCATGATCTACTCACACTCAAGTCATCCTAGGTGTATATGACATTCTTCTTTCTGACAGAAACAGCCATTCACTGCCATTATAAAGCTTTTAAGAGCCAAGACATTTTTTTATATAACTCTGATTGTATTCGTCTGAAAGAAGAATGTCAGATACACCTAAGGATGACTTGAGGATGAGTAAATCATGGGATAATTTTCATTTTTGGGTGAACTATCCCTTTAATGCTTTGCTACATTTTCCCCAAAACTAGTAATGGACTGTTTCCCTTTTTGGTGAAGAACAGCTTAAACCAGCAAAGCTAGTTTGCCTGTCTTAACTGGTGTAAGCTGGTCTTTCTGATCCCCTGGCCTGTCTAAGCTGGTCTGGACATCTGTTCTCCAAGTGTCCAAAAACTAGCAAACCAGATCAGCTTGAACAGGTTGAGAGGCTGTTTAGGCTATTTTACTTGCTTGGTACCATAAGGATGTACAAACCAGTTTTAAGTCTGAAATGCAGTCCATTTAAGACAAAAATCAGAACAATTAACTCCTGACTGTTGAATTATTTACAATTGTGGATGTTTGTCATTAGTTATTTATAATTGTCAACAAACACTAGACAGATTTGGTTGATAGAATCATCACTTAATATTTTCCATGCTATGTTACTTGACCAACTTATTAAGGCGATTGTTGTTAAAATGATTGTTTCTCACTATGTTTTTAAAACCCAAAGAAAAAACATTGAAAGGGAGTTTTATTTAGTCTCTTTGTCTTGCAGCATGCTTTAAATAGTCAATCCTTTTTTTCTAGCATTATTGGGAGATGTTGATGCACCACGCTTTGCGCTGCCCATGTGTGAGATGGCGGACAATGCCCATGAAATAAGGGAACCAACCATAGCTCAGCTTTTACAGGAGAAAGCACTCTTCTCCTTTTCAGAGTGGCCTAAGGTATTGTCATGTTTCCTGCTTGTATTATTGTCTTTTACCATGATTCAATAATTAGTTATACTGAAAATAGATATTGAATATTTTGCATATTCTACAGAACATGGGAAAATCTTGTCTTGAAATGCAAATGGTAAAGTTGGTTTCAGCCCACAGCATACCACTAGACATGTATCAGTCACATATTGCTGCAGCTTGATCAATTTCACACACTGTCTTGTGTTTTGCTCTCTACAGGACAGAGTGATCATCAACCGTATTGACAGTATCTGCCATACTATCTTAAAGGGGAAGTGGCCTTCCTCTAGTCAACAGTATGACTCTCCCTCCGCATTGGCTAACACCTGCATGCCCAGCAGTGCCCACCAGAGGACAGGATTTCTGCCTACCAGAATGCCTATATCTCAGAGCCTTAACTTTAACCTTTCACACACAGTACCCCACTTACCAAAGGTAAGATCACATCCACAGACAGGACGTTTTTCAAGGTGTCTGCAAATCTTTAAAGTATTAAACATTGAAATGTCTTAAATTCAAAGCAAGTTTTGGAAATAGTTTCCAAAGTGTGATTTTGAGGACTTTTCAAGATCTCATATATACATATATATATGGTGTATGCATTGATGTCACTTTCCCACCGGAATACACCTCCCTCAGCTGGACTGAGTGGCAAAAGAGCTGGTGGATTTAACAGGGGAAACTGCAAAAAGCGAAGACAAACAATTATCAGTTTAAACTAAAGGCTGGAGTCAATTTAGTGTTCCTTATAACTTACCAAAGATCCCATGATCCATGGATATGGACATGCAACCAGGATTGTGTTTCCTGACATTTATATGAGCCTGATTTTCGACGCTGGGGAAAAACATTAAGCAGATTTGTCTTTGAATGCTTTATAAAAATACAATATAGGTATATCTAAATCTGGATGATTTACTTAGATTAATGTAACATATATCGTCATATCGTCCAGCTCTAAAACTTGTATAGTTTTTGTCAGTGTTTATTAAAAAACATCCAATCAAGCAGAATATAAGATGATAAATATTTAATTGATGAGTTGTCAATACAATATATAACAATACAATATATAGGGTATGATTTCACCCTAAAATTCAGCATATTGGCACAAAATGATAACTGTAAATCCATGTTTCACAGCCTAGTGTCCAGTTGTTTCTGTGAATTGCAGTGATCCATTTGCTTCTCTTTTCTGTAGCTTTCGGCAGTCTGTAAAAATATACCTCAGATTTCTTGTCAAGTCTGTTTGTAAAGTCAATCTCAAAGCTCTTTCCCCTTTTAGATGCATTTTGTGGGTTTTTTGGGGCATTCACGCTGAAAACCACTGCTGCCACTCAGTGTTTTTGCCACTCAATGGTGACGTCACGTGCATATCCTCTATACACACACAGTCCCATTAATTGACAACTCTTGTCCCCAACAGGAGCGGTTAGTTGCCCCAGCATTTCTCCCTGAACTCAAACGCCCCAGACGTGGGTTTGAATTTGAGGCAGAAGTTCTTGCCAAACCAAGCCATCTTGGAGAAAAGATCCAGGTTGGCGTGCCTCATCGTGCGAACGCTCTCCTCCTTAATGGCTGGCAGGACGCCGCTATTGACCTCTCCAAACCAACAGAACTAACAGTTGGTGGAGACAGTGGGCCAATCAGTCATATGAGCCACAGTGTCCAGTCAGCGCCCCACAAAATAACCGGGATAGGCTCCATACAAGGCTCACTGGGATTGGATATGGCTGGCATTTTGCAGGCTGGATTGATTCACCCTGTCACAGGGCAGATTGTCAACGGCAGTCTTCGTCGCGATGATTCAATGTTGAGACGGAGGAGAGGACGAAGAAGAAATGTAGAGACTCCTGATCTCGGCTTTATGAAGGGACGAGCCATGAACTTGCCTGAACAACAGGTTTGTGAAACCACATATCACTGAAATGGAAATAAGACACCCAAAAAGGAAAATGTTCCCATGTCATTCTAGCCTCATAATATTAGTTTTGTGAAACTATTCTTGCCAAGCTCAAAAGAGTAAAAAAAAAGCACCAGCAAAGATAAAAGTCTTCATCAGAAGTCGTATGGGCTGCTTTCATGTTACTTTTTGGAGTTTATATTATAAGTAAAAAGTATATATCTCATGATACAGAGATGGTATCAATAGCAATTTTTTTTATGTTTTTCTAAAGTTTTATCCGGAAAATATTACAAATATGAATTACTGTTATTCTGAAAGAAGATTATTTTGAAAGAAACTTTTATTTTAAACTTAAACTTGCCATGAAAATAGTCCTTGATGCTGATATGACACTAAAATACATTAGTTTATAGTTATTATTTAATATGATTCATTATTGATTTAACATTATTAATGCATATTTAATATGTTTTATATTAATAATATTGATTATTTTCATATAAATAAATATTATTATTAAAATCACAGTCTATTGATGTGTTTATCTTTGTAAATCACACAGTGTGGGTCAGAGAGCATCAGCCAGCCTGTTGTGTCCTCAACATCCTCTCAGTCAGAATGCCCTCCATCCACCCCGACTACACTTCCTACTCACCCTCCAGCATCCTCTCCAGCTCCTTCTCCAGCCTCAGAGACCCTGAGTGTGAGCGTGGACAGGGAATCGGCCAATAAAAGCCTAATGGAGTGGCTCCGACAAAACCCCAACTACAGCATGGAGCTTTCTGCTTTTCCATCGGTTAGTCAGAAACAGAACAGTTTTATGTTGTCAGACTAAAAAGTAATATTTCTGTGGCATTTTCTTTTGCAAATTTAAAATATTCTTGTTTAAAGAAAACATAAAATAAAAATTGACCCTATTTCCGAATTCACGTCGCTTTTGTTTTTGGGCATAATTGCGTGCACACTATTTCTTAGTTTACACAAATATATTCCAATTGGATAAAATTATTACATTTCTTAGTAGTGCTTCACTGCTATAATAGATGCAAATGCTGTTTAGTGTTGACTTTAATAGTGTCGTCTCTTTATTTATTTGTAGTTTAAAGGGATAGTTAACTCAAAAATGATTTACTCACCCTCAAGTCATCCTAGGTGTATATGACATTCTTCTTTCAGACGAATACAATCAGAGTTATATAAAAAAATGTCCTGGCTAATTCAAGCATTATAATGGCAGTGGATGGCAGCCCAAAATTTGAATCCCAAAATGGGTTTCCATCTATTATAAACGTAATCCACACGGCCTTCTGAAGCGAATCAATGGGTTTGTGAAAGAAAAATATCCATATTTAACAAGTTAAATACAAATAAAAAAAAGTGTAACGCTGCATTCACACGGGGCGACGTCGTGCGTTGCTGAACTGAATTGTGGGTGACGTCATGCGCCGCTTCACTCGCGTTGCAAGCGGCAGAAGTTGAAGATTTCTCTACTTTTCAAGTGCCAATGCAGGCATCATCCAATCAGATCGCCCTATGCAAATACCCAAATAGCCAATTGTGTTCATGTAAACCTAGAGCAGACGTGTGATTGGCTGTTGTCTCTATGACGGCCGCATCACCGCCAAGCTTCAACCACACCCTCCGTCAAGCGTTAATGCCGAAGCCCCCTGTGAATGCAGCGTAACGCTTCTCGCAGTTTAAAAGGTTTATGTTACATCCGACGATACATAGTGCCAGTTATGCGTTTCCGTAAGTTGTATACAGAAGGCGGTACGCCGGAAGCTTGACATTTTACTAACGTGTTAAATATGGATATTTCTCTTACAAAACCCCATCGATTTGCTTCAGAAGGCCTTTATTAACCCCTGGAGCCGTGTGGAGCACTTTTATAATAGATGGATGCACTTTTATAATGGATGGATGCACTTTTTTTTACCTTCTTTGTGGGAAATGTTAGGCTACCATTTACTGCCATTATAAAGCTTGGAAGATCAAAGATGGAAGAATGTCATATACACCGAGGATGTCTTGAGGGTGAGTAAATCATGGGTAATTTTCATTTTCAGGTGAACTATCTGTTTAACTTGCTTTAAAAAGGTTGACAACACAATTGTTTCATCCAGAAAGATATTTGAATGATCCTAAATGTAAATGTTAAATGTATGCAGCTTATACACGCCTTAATATAAATAATATAATTGATATTTAATACATTACTGTAACCTAGTTTATATTGTATGTCTTTCTTAGTCTCAGAATGCAAGCATGCTGCACGGTTTCTTGGAGCGTCCAAAGCAGAGAAGGCATCGCTGCAAAGACCCCACCAAGCTCGACGTCAGCTCTCTAACTGGAGAGGAGAGAGTCCCGGTAGTGCACAGAAACACAGGCCGCAGGGTAACAAAAACATGCATACCATTTTTTTGTTTTTGTTTGTTTCCTCAGATTTGTTTCATTTAATTGTAATGCCACAATTCCTCTGGTTGCAGCTTGGAGGCGCTATGGCTCCGGCCATTAAAGAGCTCTCCCGATGGCTGGATGCAAATTCAGAATACTCTGTGGCTCCTGATTGGGCGGATGTGGTGAAGCATTCAGTGAGTCATACATATTCTGTCTAGAAAGAGACTGTAAGATGTGGATCAGAGGCTGATGCACTGAAGCCACTTGTGAATATATAGATTGTAGTATATATTCTACAATATATGTGTAGTAAACACATCCTTATTATCAAGGTTAAGCAGCTAAATGTTGCCTAAAGTTTAGAGGTCCAGAATAGAGTTCAGACAGAATCGTAATAAGATCAGTCTTGCTCAAGCACCAAAAAATCCTTATAGTTTGCCTTGGATGAAAAGCCATGTCTGCTAATCTCTTGATACCATTTCACAGATTCTGTGTCCATTTCTTCTGCATGAAATTCCTCATGGGGTGTCTGTAATTTAATACATGATTGATTAACTTTTTCTAACATTTTTTCTTTAACATTCTCTTTCTAACATTTTTCAATGTACATTTATAAAATACACTTTCTGTAAAGCTGCTTTTAAACAATGGGTATTGTGAAAAGCGCTATACAAATATATTTGCATTGAATTGAATAGTCTATGTTATAGTCTGCAATACTCTATTGTATATTAATATGGTATTTGGGTAAGGAGAGTAGGTTTACGAATTCTGCAATTGAGCAATCAGAAGAGAGAGTTATAAATTGTGTTGTAGTAATTAATTTCTAATTAATTAAATGTAATTATCTTTAAACTTGTGTGCAAATTTAATTTAAATTCATTTAGGATATCAAAGATTGTATTAATGAACTATAACACTTATTGTTTTCATATCCCAGGGTTTTCTACCGGAGGGCAAATTTGCTCGCATCCTCACTGGACCCGTGTGTCGGGATCCCGGTCCACGCAGAAGAGGCAGGCGACCCCGCAGCGAGATGCCCAAAGCCCCCGAGCTTCCCGCTGGCATGGGTCCGCTCTTCATGAACGGTGGACTCATTGGCAGTATGGACCTGGTTAGTTTACCCAATCTCCGCAATGTCCCTGGCATCCCGCTAACCGGTATCATGGGCTTTCCTCATGGTTTCGCCACTGCCATAGCATCAGGAGATGATGCCAAGAATGGACTCGGCATGCTGCCCATGATGCTCCACGGCATGGCGGCCGTGCAGCCGCCCATGTATAGCGCTCACATGAGTGGGATGATGAGTCAGTCACTGTCCACGGCGACATCCACCATGTCCACCGTAACCGCATCCTCCACTTCAGCGAGCGTGACTTCTACGAACTCTGCAACCGTAACCTCAAGCCCGGCGGATAGTTCGGATACTGCACCTCAGCGGGATAACACGGGCTCTCCGATGAGCACGGAGAACTGGAGTAAGGAGGATGCAAATCAAGGAGGGGAAGAGAAAAAAGTGTCCGCTTCGGTGTCTACGGCTGCAGCCACGAGCAGCAGTAGTAGTAGTAGCATCACAAGCACTGGCAGCCATTTGACCTTTAACCCCTTTCTAATCCCGGGAATGTCACATAGTCTGTTGTATCCACATATGTTCTTGCCACCAGGCAGTATAATGGCACTGCCCACTATGCCTGCAGCAGACAGCACGGGCAGCCCTAAGAGGAAGAGGAAGAAGGTCAGGGAGGAAGGACTGGTGGAAGCAAGCGGGAACACTGGCGTGCAGACGGACGGCGAGGAATCAAAGGGGGTTAAAGTCGAACAGACACCCGAACGAAAGAGCCAAGAGGGCGGAATGGACGATGGACGTGATGTAAATTTGGCTGTGGTCAAAGATCCTTCTAACCATATAGAAGATCCTTCCGAGGATAAAAGTACTGAAGAAAAGGAAAAAAACGAAATGGGAGAGGAACCTGAGCAAGATACTCAAGGCCCGTGTGATGGTGGAGACTAGAATGCATCCTCACGTTTGGGCCGCAGTACTTTTGTGTGTGTTGTGTCGGTAAAAGTTTGTGTATAGGACTTTGATTATCAATGTATTATTGTTTATAGATCTGCCCTTGTAATTTCACTGACATCTACTCTACCTTCTGGGTGTGTGCTAAAGAAATAGACACTTGACGCATGCAAACGCTCAGAGGTCTTGAATCCTACAAAGGGACAACATCATCGTTGGTGTTAGCGTGTTCCTTTTGCATCATGAAAATGGACACTCAGACGGTTCTGTCTATTGACGGAGAACGCTCTTAGTGACCCCAGCATCCCCCCTTCGATTAGGTGTTATTCACTAGCATCTTTCACAGATTCTCAGAAAGTGGTAGGATGTTGATATTGTGCAAAAAACAGACAGCAGTCTCACTCCATAATGGTGGTTCGGATCATGCTCTTATAGTTGCATAAGACCTAGATTCATGTTTTGAGTCACTTCGCGGAATAATGTAAAGGAAACACTCATCCCATTGGTAGATTACCAGCAGTGCTGCGTCTGATACGTTCTTGATGGACCACAGTATTTTGTTCTTAGTTGCTTGCTGCTATGTATTCATTTTAGTGAAGATTTTAACCTAAATCTTTTACAAAGCTATAGATGGCATGAGTGCAACATGGTGAGTGCAATGGAAACTCAAAAAAAAAAGAGCAAGGCTTGAAGTTGATGGCAAAGAACAATCCAAAACAAATTATGTCGTTTTGTTTGTCTTATTGTTTTTGGTATCGTTTCCACATTTTAGCTTTGATAAGGTGCCCCCGTTGCGATACTACTAATCATTTTTATAGATGGTTATGTATACTTGGGGGTCCTGCAAGTCCAAGGGCGAAGCATTCGTGCCATAGATGAGACTCGGTTCTAAAAGGTTTTGGCAAAAGCCTGACACAAAGCGTTTGTAGCAAGAATTGTGTTTTAGTGAATTTAAAGAGATATCATCATTTAGTCACCCTTCAAACATATATGACCGGCTTTCTTCTGTGGAGCACAAAAGCATAATGCTCACGTTGCATTTTTCCATACAATGAAAGCATAAAGTGGCTGTCAAGCTTCAAAAATAACAATGCAACTACACCATACAACCACTTTTCCTCATGCGAAGCTGTTATGTGACTGGGAATATAATGCATCATTAATTTGGACTACTTGCCCTGGTCATTGTGCTTTTGTTTAATGGGGAAGTGCATCTCCCTTTTTGTTTCACTGAGAAAAGCAAGTCACACAGGTTTGGAAGTGAGTAAATGATGCTGGAAAGTTTTGTTTTGGGTGATATATTTCTTCACCCCAAATAAGACCAAAATATCTCATTTGTTTGCATTCACTAAAGCCCTGTGGGGTTGATGGGGTTGAAAGGAAGACTTCAGACCGCCTCGTTCTCCTCATGGGTTTAATTGCTCTTGTTTTCTCTGGTTCATTTGAAAATACTGTACAGTAAAACCGACCGAGATTTTTGAAAACATGTAAATCTAACTAGCTGTATATTGCTGTTACTTTTGTTTACAAGCACACAATGTTATTTTTTTCCTTCCTTGCCAGTATGTCTCATATTGGGGGGACGTGTAAAGAAAAAAATCAGCACTAGTGTTTTTTTATTTTTGTTTGAAATACTTTACACTAGTTGATGATAACCAGAGATAATTTAACTTGTTTTCTCCCCCAATCGCAACAGGGTCTCTCTTTTGTGGGAGTAGTCATTTTCCACCTTCTCATCTTACTCATGTTTTCAGTTTTCAGATGTGAAAACGTTTTTGCACAGTCTTTTTGGTGAATGTTTACCTGTAATTGTGTTCCGTCTTGTTTGTTTGTGT
Organism: Gobiocypris rarus; assembly: GCA_023029165.1. Lineage (NCBI taxonomy): Eukaryota > Metazoa > Chordata > Actinopteri > Cypriniformes > Gobionidae > Gobiocypris > Gobiocypris rarus. The sequence continues at coordinate 36,242,620 of CM040921.1, read as the reverse complement.
GTTTGTGTGGACGCATGCGCACGCTTGCACATGTCACTTCCTGTACATTTTGACCTATGTAAACCTGTACTGTATATTTCTCGTCTAAACAAAAAAAAATCATGGTCACCTTCTAAAAAAAACATGCTGTTGTTGCCTTGTCACACTATTTGTGACACCATGTAATTTATTTTGCTTTTATTTCTCTTTTTACTTTGCCGGATTCACCTAATACTACATTTCCCTTTTCTCATCACGTCTATCTTATTGTGTTCACTTTGCAATGCCTTATTTAGCATTTTATATATGGATGTTTGTTACATCTTTATGTTGGAAAATATATATCAAAGTACTTGTGTACAGTGTCAACGTTTTGGGAAGCAGTCTCGGTCATACAAGTTAAAACACAGATGCTCTAGTTGTACAGATACTGGCCTCTCAAATAACATAACCAGGTCTATTTCCTCTCTCAACTCATTCGAAACAGTATTGCAAAGCACAAAGTCTATTTGACTTTCAAAAATGTCTCATTGTTACTCTGAAAGCTTAGCTCTGATCTTTCTCTATTGTCCCTACACTGCTTTCTCAGTAACATTTGGTGAACACAAACCCACAGACCTCGTCTAGATGATTAGGTTACCCTCGCTTTTTGACGTTTTGATAAGTCGTAACTCCATTAAAGGCCTTCGACACTTCAAGGAGAAGCACAGCCAGTATATGTGCAACTGGAGAGTTCAGACTGAGAATGCTGCATTGCTGGTTGTAAGTGTATTGATTTGATAAGTGTACCGTTTGTTGGAAATGTATAGTTCAAAAAACCCAACAATATTGTTGGAAACTCAAAAATGCTCCCGTTTAAATCAATTTGAAACATGGTGCGGTATCTGTCCCCATTTGAAGATCAATGAATTGAATTCTGCGTCCTAATAACACTCCAAATAACCATTTTTGTCTTTCTCCCCTAGCTCAAACTGTTTGGTAATTCATCTAAAGGTCTGATCAATTTCAAATTTTACCTATATTTATTGTGTTTTACTGTCTCAAGTTGTCTCCTTGTGTATTGCAATGTGTACATAAACTTGCTGTCTCCAGGTTTTGGATGTTGGATATTAGATTTCAACACTGATTCATTTTACTTTCCATAAAAGCTGAACTGTTCTGCAAATGGAAATGTTGACTGTATCCATGTGTATAAATATGTCTCTGGATAATTGCTCCTGGAGTGCAAAAAGCCTTGCCCCTCAGCCCCTACCTCCATCTTTCATGGATTAATCAAAGGGAGATTATTGTAGTAGCTTTGCATAGTGCATTTCCGATGGGGAACAAGAGAATTGTTGGGTACCACACGCCAGTGTCATTTGGTCAGACTCCGTCTGCATTCAATATTTCCAATGCTTTTAAATATGCACGCAGTAGGAGACAGGATTTTGCTTGGCCACTGTCAGTGTTTGCATGCCAGGACCTGCTTATAAGACCAGTCACGACATTTGAAGCCCTTCCCATACCTACGTGTATGCAAGGCGGGCTACTATGGGGTGTTTCATATAACAGAGCTGCTTAGCCAGACCGAATAAAATCCAGGGTCATGTCCTCAGTGTTCAAGACACATTAGAGCATCATGTACCGTGTAGAACTGCGCTTTCATCTCTGTTGAGCCTATGTTGGAAGTTCTGTTCCTCAAGATCTTGTAGAATAACATTGAATGGATTTGATACAACTAATAATGGTCAGTGTTCATGACAAGGAAGTACTGTACGTTCGTAGTTACATTTGAAGCAAGTGCACTATATTGGGATGATTACACAAGACAAAAAAAAAGTGAACTTAGACTCTCGGTATGAAATCTGCAGCAATGCTGAGAGTTGTGGGTGTTTTTATTATTTTTATTTTTTTATTTGGGATATTTGTTTTGTTTTGTTCAAATAGCTCCTGTACACCGATGTGGACCAATCATATAATTCAAACCATGGTATGTGATCTTTTATTGTGCAATAAAAGATGACTTTCAACTTTCAAGTCAACAAGTCTGATATTGATCAGTTAGTTGCATGCACGTTTCTTTTTTAATATCCAGGCTTTTTCTAGTTTTAATTGTAGATGCTCTGATATTCATTGTGTCGCATATATGATTACACATATAACAAATGCTATATATATAGGTTACACTTTATTTTAAGGTCTCTGTGGTACAGTGTGAAACAATTAAGTACTAAGTAATAGTAATTAACTACATGTACTTACTATATAATTAGGGTTATAACTATAGTTGCACGTAACTATGCATAATTGAATGTTATTACTACCTGTAAATTGTGTAACAGGGGCACTGTAAAATAGTGTTACCTAAATATAAATGTGACCCTGGAGCACAATCATACGTCTTAAGTCTCACAGGTATATTTGTGGCAATAGTCAACATATATACCTGTGACAACAATACATGGTAACACTTTACAATAAGGTTGTATTAGTTAACATAAGTTAACGCATTAGTTAACATAAACTAACCATGAACAACACCTCTGTTCAGCATAATCTTTGTTAACATTAGTTCATAAAAATACAGCTGTTCATGTTCGTTCACAGTGCATTAACTAATGTTAACAAGATTTTATTCATGCATTAGTAAATGTTGAAATTAACATTAACAAAGATAAATAAATGCTTTATAAGTGCAGTTCATCATATGTTAACTAATGCATTAACTAATACAACCTTATTGTAAAGTGTTACCCAATACATTGACAATGCACCGATAAATCAAAATTATCAATTTTTCTTATGCCAAAAATCATTAGGATATTAAGTAAAGATCATGTTCCATGAAGATATTTTGTATTTTTTTTTCGGTAAATATATCAAAAATGTATTATTAGTAGTAATGCATTGCTAAGGACTTCATTTGGAGAACGTTAAAGGCGAACTTCTCAATATTTCGATTTTTTTCAGATTCCAAATATTGTCCTATCCTAACAAACCATTCATCAATGGAAAGCTTATTCAGCTTTTAGATTTAGATTTTTTTCTAAATGTACCCATATGACTGGTTTTGTTTTCCAGGGTCACAAATAATTGTAATTAAAATATACAATTAAGTATAAGTAATAGTAATTAACTACATGAACTTACTATATAATTAGGGTTATGGTTAGTTGCATGTAACTATGCATAATTGACTTTTATTACTAAATGTAAAATGTGTAACAGGGACACTGTGAAATAAAGTGTTACCTAAAGATAATTGTAATTAAGTATAATGAAGTATTCACGGATAAACATCCAATAATTCAAGACAAGTATAAGATTAAAGCAAAAAAGTTGTGAAATTCACAAATAGTAGGCCTATTGCATAGATAATTCTCATTATTACATTTCTGCACTAAGTGTTACAGAATATCACACAGGGGATAAAGTAAAACAGCGTGTTTTTATATCCTTTACATTTTGTATAATATAAACACTGGTGGTTTAAATTCTCAATGTTACCTTTTTTTTATTATTGCATAACAAGAACAACATACAGAGGATCACAGTGTATTCAATTATTGTCATTCATCAAAGGAAACAACAGAATGAATAAATAAACTATACAGGGGAAAACTTGTCAAAAATATATCCGTTCCGCTTTTTTATTGCAAGTAATATGTTTAGATGTATTTGTCCATTTCTGTTTGTGTATATGGTATTTTTCTTTCATAATTATTAAGTAATCCACCAAATTTGGCTCCAAACTCTTATTTTTGCATAACAAAAATACATATGTTCCAGAGAGTCGAATCTTTAATGTTGTGCATTTAAATATCCTCCATGCTACCTCGCTGTCGTCTTTGTTGTTGTAATGACGCCATCTCGTCCTGTTCACCCATTGGCTGAGAGGGGTCCGTTTTCGCGCCATTCGCATGTCTCGGCATTGTGGGATAGCATCAGGAGGTCAGCGGCGCTCGGGGTCAACTCCGTGTTTTACCCAAACACTTTTCTTTGGATATTAACGGATTTTACGGATTACAGAAATGCGGGGAGATGAAACAGATTCGGAGTCGGTTAAATCGGACGATGGCTCGATACGGAGGAGTCTCGAGGCGCTTTGTCAAGAGCTCAATATGGACGAGGAGACGGCAGCAGAAGCGCTCCAGAACTTCAGCTCCATCTGGAACACGTACACGCTAGAGGTTCGACGTTAATTCACATTCAAACAACAACAACAGCTGACATCTCGCGCTCTGCCTTCAACTCGCCTGTGTTTTCATGCAGATATATAGTCAAAATAACCAGTTCCAGTTAGTAGAGATTCCTTTACAGTCCCTACAAACACTGGTGTTCTCTCAAGTACCATAACATATACCATGTTATTTGTATGGCACTTTCAAGAACACCATGGTACTAGCATAGTACATATAACTTAACGTTACGTTACATAATAATACCAAGGTACTTTGCTACATGAATTTCAAAGCGACGTAATATTGTCGTCTGATTCCATCGCTTTACCATGGTATTAACGTTACTTTACCATTGTACCCAAAGTACTTCAAACAATACCACAATATCCAAAAATATGTCAACGTTATGATACCATAAAAAAACGTCTACGTTCAAAATGACAGGCTTCCAGGATATGTCACATGACATAAACAAGGATGAGGAGGTCATTTCAAAGGGAATGCTGGGAAAGATACATTTGTCCACACATTTATTACTATCTAGATGTGAGATCTTTCATATACAGATTATCTATGTATAGTAAACGTTTCTATACGAAGTGTTGGGTAAGTTACTCTAAAAAAGTAATTACTAGTTAGTTACTAATCTTCAATTGTGTAATTAGTTTACTGTACATATTACTCTCTCCAAAAAAGTATTAATTATTGCTAATTACTTTCTAAATCCTATATCAACCTCGACTTGTATTTAGTTCAGTTACATCAGAAGTAACTAATAAAATACATAAAATATAAGTGTAATCCCTTACTTTACTTTTTCAAGGGTGAAGTAATTAGATTACAGTAACTAGTTACACCCAACACTGCATGTAAACTAGTGGGGTTTAGTCCAGATTAATCCTGGAAAGATGGAAAATATGATTTATTTTATAGCTGAACAGTTTATTGACCCTTTAGACATAATACCAAAGAAAATAAATGTTTTATACATCATGCTAATATTGTTAGAATATGGAGCTCATAATCAAGTGAACATAAATTGCTTCAGTCCAGAAAATGTTTATCTTGAAATATTACTACTAACAGTATAACAGCTTTTCTTATGTTTACTTATTACAAATAATCATTTATGATTTCAACGCAGAAAGACACGTCTACCATGACCGGGTGGACGTTTATTTAGCATGATTATAAAAGACCTTTTACGTGCTAAAAAAGTTTGAACCGTCAGTTAGAGGGCTGGAGGCATGTAGAAGATTGTGCACAAAAAGTTTTTGTCATGTTGGTCATTTTTGCATTATATTTTAACCATGAAATATTTTATAAATAATTTTGTATTATATGAAATAGCATAATTTTTTGTAGGGGTACTGAGGGAAACATTGCTATATGGCAACACTGTACCACAATGGAAAATGTTTAAAAAAGTTTAAAATTAAGATTTTCTATTTATTTAAATGCACATTTCTTTTAGAAATTAAAGATTTATATACTTGTAACTCATGCAAACCAAAAATAAATAGATCGCTATCATTTAACATTTCAAAATGTCTAACTCATTCTCATTTTCATCACATGGAAGAGCGGCACTCCCTATTGCCCTTTCTGTAAAATATTGCTGCGTTAATTTTCTGAAAAGAAGAAATTATTATTATTTTATTTATAGATTACATTTTTTAATCGTGATTAATTGCACACTTATCGTACAGTTAAGGGCACGCCGTTTATCTCATTAAACACATTCATTTTGTCATCATTTGCTATATCCAGCTAAAGTAAATCAGAAAACTCAAACATTATCCTTCCTGAGTGTGTGTGGAAACAACGTGAATGTACTGAAATATGTACATGAATGCAGAGTGCGATCAGTGATCGAGTGCATCAATATAACAGACTCTCATGTGCATACTGTCGACACCTATAAGACACCAAAATTGCGACAGCTGGTGTTTTAAAGCAAAGCACAAACAAATGAATAATTTCACAAAAACGCAACGTGAGTCTCCATTCTCTCAGATATGTCTTACCGTATTTTCCGCACTATAAGGCGCACCGGATTATAAGGCGCACCTTCAATGAATGGCCTATTTTAGAACTGTTTTCATATATAGGGCACACCGGATTATAATGCGCATAGAATAGAAGATACTGCGGTCAAACGATTGCGTTATACATCCACTAGATGGAGCTGTGCTAAAGGGAATGTCAACAAAACAGTCAGATAAAGTCCAACTTTATTAAGTGTTCTGACAACTCTGTTCACTCCCATGGTAACGTTGTTAAAACGTTGATGTGCATATAAACAATATCTCCCAGCCTTGCTAACTTTTCTCCCAAACGTGGAGGGGAACTTTTCTTTAATTTAGTAAACACGTAGCCTAGTAAAAGAAACAGTCGGATACCACTAAATCAAACGTTTGTGCATAACTCCACATTGTTCAGTTACGTATAACACGTAAAGCTCACTTTTTCAGTTCATCACCCGTCCACGAATCCCTCGAATTCTTCTTCTTCAGTGTCCGAATTGAACAGTTGGGCGACTACGGCATCCGACCTGCCCGGCTCCCTCTCGTCATTATCCGAAAACACAGTACCGTAAAGTAAAGACTACGGTAGCCGTAATGCTGCAAGCGGTGCGGCTTTGTAGTTTACCAGTCGTACTGAAACATTTTATTATTATTAAATTGCTTTTATTGGTTTTTCATTCTGAAACATTTTGACAGAGCGCCATGATCCATATAAAATGCGCTCCGATTTATAAGGCGCACTGTCGTTTTTTGAAAAAATGAAAGGCTTTTAACTGCGCCTTATAGTGTGGAAAATACGGTAGTTATTTTCAAACTGTAATACATTATAGATTATGTGTTGCTGTTATTTAAAAGTAATTATTTACACTACAATATTACTGTCTCAGAATTGTAATGCGTTACATTACTCCTGTATTACTTTTGAGTTACTTTCACCAGAATATCTACATTCTAAAATTACAAAATTTAGGCTACTACAAAGCAATTTACATCCAGTTGAAGGCGATATGATGTAGCATAATGACTGTGTGCTATCCAGGCTACTAACAATATAGCATATATTTGGCAAAGTGATGGCTCAAGATAATGCAAGAAAGGACGACAGACAGAATCACAAACGATCCAAGTCTGTTATAAGTATGGTAGAGGTAACCGGTGTCTTCCGTGTGAGGGTGACCGGGGGAAAGAACGTTTTGGAGGGACATTCAAATATCATTTGACTTAAAAACAACACATCATTGGCTACCTTAAGGCAGTGTTTCCCCATCACGATCCTGGAGGCACACCAACACTGCACATTTTGCATGTCTCCTTTATCTGCCACACCCATTTCAGGTCTTTGAGTCATCATTTGAATCAGGTGTGTTTGATTAGGGACACATGCAAAATGTGCAGTGTTGGTGTGCCTCCGGGATCGTGGTTGGGAAACACTGCCTTAAGACCTGCCCTGTTAATTCAAAAAATATTTTAAATTGTATTTTTTTCTGAAAAACAGTAGAAATTATTTTTTGTCATTCAGCAACTCCATCCCATAAAGGGTTAATGGTCTTGAACATTCATGTATTAATTATGATGCATTAGGCTTTACAGGGTTAATTCAGCTGTATGAACTATATTACGCTGTAAATCTTAATTAGTGTCATGTTTGTTTGTCTCAGGGTGACGTCGTGCACTGGCTGGCCTGTTCTCTGTATGCTGCCTGCAGGAAGAGCTCTATCCCTACAGTGGGGCGGGGCCTGATGGAGGGCAACTGTGTTTCCCTTACAAGGATCCTGCGCTCGGCGAAGCTCAGGTAAGGACCTCAGACAGGCATGGACAGATGCCTGCGGGATGGGAATCCTCCGTTTTATTTTCAGTTTATATAATGGTAAAGTTTCAGTTTTAAAGAATAAGACAGAAACAATATGATCAATGTCAAGAGCATTTATTTCATACATTTAATTCATGGGTGTTGTGTTATGTTTTTCCTCTAGTTTGATCCAGTTCTTCAGCAAGATGAAGAAATGGTCGGACATGTCGAACCTCTCTCAGGATTTCCGTTGCCGCATAGGTCGACTAGAGCGCAATTTCGAAGTTTCAACAGTGATTTTTCGTAAATTTGAGCCAATATTTCTGGACATGTTTCAGAATCCTCAGGGCGAACCTCCTCGCCTGCCTAGGAGCCGCAAACACCGGTAAATCTGCCTGCCTTTTGACTCCTTACTCAGCTTTCTTTTGAAAAAGAAAATGGTTACAAATATATTTCTTTCCTTGTAGGCGTCTTCCATGCCACATCAGTGACGTCTTCAAGTTCTGTTGGACTCTCTTTGTGTATACAAAAGGTAAGCTGACTGAAAGAAGCCTTCCCTGTTCGAACTATAGACCATCATCATAGTTTAGATAAGACTATTGGCACAGTCTATGTCAAATAGACAGCATAAAAGAAATCAGTTCATTAATTCACAGTAATAATGAATGCATAAATTGTGTGATGGTGTAGCATCAATCATAACTCAATGCATGAAGTATCTTATGTTCACCAAGGCTGCATTTAATGGATCACAATTACAGAAAAAACTTTTACATTTTGAAATATTATTGTTTCTGTGATGCAAAGCTGAATTTTCAGCATCATTACTCCAGTCTTCAGTGTCACATGATCCTTCAGAAATCATTCTGATATGATGATTTGCTCCTCAAGAAAGGTAGCAATTTATTTTTACAGGACGTGCACCTACATGTACTAAGTATACTAGAAAGTAGTAGGCAATACCAGGTAACTACATGGGTTAAAGATCTCATGGCATGACATTTTCTTTTTATGAGGTTTTTCAACATTAATATGAGTTCCCCTAGCCTGAATATTGTCCCCAAGTGGCTAGAAATGTTGATCAGTGTAAACCGAGTTATGGCTGTTTTTCTCTGCCTTTGAGAAAATGACAGCCCAGATGAGCTGATCTGAAACCGGTTATGACGTGAACACCGGAGAGGTTACCTCCCCTTCCTCTGCTTTGCCCTCCCATAGCATTCGGAGAAAATGTATTCAGTTTATGTCTGCACAGGCTTTACAAACAGACTTTGATATGGATTCAACAGCACCGCGACAAACAGTGAGTAACAGTGTTCATCAGAGGTGGAAAGAGTACTGAAAATTTGTACTCAAGTACAAGTACTGTTACATTGCTAAAATAATACTCAAATACAAGAAAAATTACTGGTGTCAAAAAAGTACTTAAGTAAAAGTACAAATTACTCTTCTCAAAAACTAGTACTAGTTACTAGTTAGAGTACTAGTTACTTTTTAGCCGGCGATATTTAATGAAGTACCAATATATATTTAATCAAATCGTATATCTATTTAGGAAATAGCTACTTTCAACAAAACACAATTTTAACTTTAATAAATTAGTGGTCATGATACTGGAATTTCTAAGTTCAATATGATACCTTTAAAAATATCAATATTCAGTATAATATTCAATACCATGGGGGAAAAACCTCTGAATACTGCATACTGTAATTTTGATATCTCTCTTGTCAAGGAAATCATTATTTTCAAGCTTCAAAAAGCACAAGACTCATTGTAACCGTAATCCATTTTAATGGGGGGAATCACATCTCGGATGGCCTTATGGTGTCAACAGCAAATTTTCATTATTGGGTGAACTATCCCTTTAATTTCTAGTTCAAGAGAACTAGAGAACTGCTGTTGCGCTGCAGGCTTTTTCACTTCAAATATCAGGCTTTTTATTGGTCCGTTTGATCGGATCTCTTATTGGCTACCGAAATGCCGGTGGTCAAAGGTTTAAATATTGATTCAAATTGTAAGGGTACTCAGTAACGAATTGTGATTTTAAAAGTAATGAAGTAGATTATTAAGCTTAATTTGTACTTGAGTACAAGTAAAATTACATATTTAAAAATGTACTCCAAAAAGTACAAATTCCCGAAAAAACTACTTAAAGGACCTGTATGTAGGATTGTGGCCAAAACTGGTACTGCAAACACTTTCAAATTACTGTAGAGGTGTATCCCCTCTCCCCCTTCCCCCCTGACTCGAGGTTGCCAGATAGGCTGCAGGATCCAGCAGGAACGTAGGCTGCTACATGGAGCTTACAATGGCAAATGACGAGTCCTACACAGTAATTTGGGTTTTTCTTTCTGTTAATTATGTCTATGCTTCATGAGAGGTATTTTAGGTTTCGTAAAGTTAGATATTTTTTATCCAAAAAGTATGTAGCTGCAGCTGTGGTAACTAAGACAGAGCTGGCAACCCGGATGCCCAAACACTACTGACTTTGTGATTGGTAGATCGGTGGAGGACGGCCCTTCAGGCCAAAACTCAACATGTCAACATCAACATCAGTTGAGGGCTGCAACTTCACTTTTAAAATGACAATATCCTGGCCAGACTACTGTTGTCAGTGATATAAGTATTTGAAATTAACTTGATTTCTTAATATCTAGTGACATATCAGGGCCATTTTATGATTAATTGAAATACATTTCTTACATACAGTTCCTTTAATTACAGTAACATGAGTAGTTGTAATTCGTTACTTCCACCTCTGGTGTTCATTAATGCCTGATCTGTGATCAGTGATTTCTGATGTGTAGCTAATCATTCAAGTTCAGTCAGACTTTCTTTCTAGATTGTCGATCACCGTCTTGATGCCCTAAGTGTAATGCATCAGTGAATCAAGCCAGTGACTAAAAGGATCGTTTCTGTTAGTAGCATGAAACAAATCCCTTATTAAGTGATTCAACTACAGAGAGCGATCAGCACTCTCAGATACAAATAAGCTTGCGCTAACAGCACAGCATTATTTTAATAACATCGGTACAATAAAACTTCCTCCAGCTCTCCATGATTCATGAGTGCCCAGCAGTCAGCCTCTCTCTCTCTCATGCATGCAGTCGCTAAACCACGCCCCCTCCGCAACATAATCTAACACTCATTTTAAATGCAAAGATGTCAGCCAATCACAACAGTGGGCGTTTTCACTGAAGTCTCACAGCAGACACGCCCCTTGAAACAGGGCATTCAGCCAGAGGGGTAATAACAGGATAGAAAAAATGTTTTATTTCTAAATTATGACTTTTTTAATGTAAAAATCATACTAACAATATAAGTACTCCTCAGGAAACATTATAAAATAATAGAAAAATGCCATGCCATGGGACCTTTAAGGTTAGGTTTAGGGGTAAGTTCAGGGATAGTACCTAGTTGTTATAATTACTATAAGAAGTATATAGTATGTACATGTGGAACAGGACTGTAAAATAAAGTGCTACCCTTTATTTTACATTCCTGTTTCGCATGAACATACTAGGGCTTTTCACACTTGAAATGGTTAACCCTGGGTCATTCTAAACCCTGGGTTAACAGTCCTGGGTTATCTGTATTCACGTTTCACACTGCTCATACTATACCCGGGGTTAACAGTTAATCCTGGGCATTCATAAACTGCTGTTTCCAGCTGTCAGTGTTGGACAAACGCAGCACGTGACCTGTTTACATAAAGGCTCTAGCACTGTGCATCCTCATATTACACATTGCTAGATATTTGTCTGGCATCAGCGAGCCTCTTTGATGCGTCGTTGAATAGTTCACACATATAGATTGGCGAGCGCTGATCACCCACTGATAGAAACAGCTCGACCCTGTTGGCGAGCTCGTTGACTTGCAAATCGGGCTTAAAATCCTGTAGTGTGAACTTGGCATAACTTAAAAATATCTAGGTACTAGCCCTGATACTACCCTCTAAACCTTAACTTAACCCATGACGTTACCTTACACTTCTCAGTACTTTTGTGGGTTAGTACATTGGAAGTGCACATACTCTAAAATTAGGTGCAATTAACATTTCATATTTTTGTCAATGTAGAACAGTTTTTGTATGACCTGTGATGTACTTGCATTCATTTCTTTTAAAAAACTAAATCTTACTGATCCCAAACTTTTGAACAGTTGTGTATTTTAATCTGTTTGGCAGATGTGGCCTAAACTTTCTTGTTGACTTATCTGAACGCTAAAGTAAACTAATCTTATTATTATTACAGGTAACTTCCGCATGATTGGAGATGACCTGGTAAACTCCTATCACCTCCTGCTCTGCTGTCTGGACTTGGTGTTTTGCAACGCTCTCATGTGCTCCAATAAGAAAGATCTCATCAATCAGTACTTCAGAGGTAAAGTTCCCTTCACCTTGCTCTGGGAGAATATTTTTCCTTGATTGATTGTTTGTTTTCTGTTAACAAATCTTTATCCTTGATCCTTAAGAGTTAAAAGTGAGCACAATGATTGCGTTACTAGTTACTAGCCAAGTTAGTGCACTTAGTTTTGAGATATTTTTGATTATTTGTAAAGTTAATGTGCATTTGACTGAATAGGTGAAGGTGTAGTGCATTTAAAACAGTACAACTTATTATAACTCCTAATTAATGACCATATGTAATGTTTCCAAGCTCTATTTTCTTTCCTGTATTAGTAGGAAGATAGAAAATATCAAAGTGCTTATCCCCCAACAGCTTTAGTTTATGTGACTATAACATACTTGACAGTTTCAGTCCACTTTATTTAGTCAACTTTTAGGTGTACACTAGCATACATATGCCACAATTTAGGACTAAAACGTGAACAAAATCTTGAGTTTAATTTCAGGTGGTCTTAAAAGGTTAGTTTATAATCAGATTTACATGAGCAAATGATTTGGGGCACTTGCATTATATTGATTTGCTAACTGACATTTAGTGGTTTAAAACCTTTTACAACAGAATACAACAATCCTGAATGAATCTGTTACACCCGTCATATTACTGTATTTTTTTTTTTTTCATCAGGGTCGATTAAAGTCTTTTGTAGGTTGATTTGTGTCTGAAAAAGAAACATGTAAATGCTTTGTTGAGAGTCTTGCTCACTTTGTGTAGGACTACCAAAGGACACAGAAAACCTGGAGGAGATGCCCTGTGTCATTGACAAGTTGTGTGAACTGCATGATGGTTTGGTGGTGGAGGCCAAAGGCATAAAAGAGCACTACTTCAAACCCTACATAAAGACACTGTTTGAGAAAAGAGTGAGGAATACACACTTTTACAACCAATTCACACTGCGTGAACAACACAATTGCTGGTTTACAGCTTGGTCACACTTCCCACATTCTTAAATTATTCCCTTGTTGTTGTTTTTTCAGATATTAAAAGGTGATTCTGACTCTCTGACTGAATTACTGGACACCCCTAATTTCCAAGATAACAAGTAAGCAAATGCCATTAAATTCATTTAAACACAAAACAAACACATCAAATTGATTGTCTTTTTTTCAGTATGCACCTGTATATTAATCTTTTTCTCTTTTCAGTAAAGCCGTAAATCGTGAGTATGAGGAATATGTTCTGACCGTGGGGGATTTTGATGAGCGAGTGTTTTTGGGGGCGGATGCAGACGAGGAGATCGGCACACCTCGCAAATCTGCCACTGAGCCTCCGTCAGGTCAACTATCCGCCCGCATGCAGGTGGAGAACAACCTTCAGCAGCACTTTGAGAAGGTACTGAAGCTTTCTCTCATGTTGCTACATTAGAGTAAAATTTAACATCCTGATCCTCACATATTTAGTATTTCATATAGAGTGATATGTAATCTTGCTCATTGTTTCTGCCTTAAATTATACATTGAGCATGTTTACATGCACACCAGTACACTGATTACTCGCATAAATCAGCTTATTGAAATACTGTTATCCAGGTTTACATGCAAACCAATAAACCGATAATGCACGGAAACCGTGTTTACAAGACTTAGACCTGGTAGTGCCGTCAAAGCGCAATAATTTGCTTATATGAGTCCACGTATTTAATTTGTTTTACCGGTTGTGATGGAAAATAAAGACGCTTTCCTGTCACATATCACACATGTGCACTTCAATAAGCCGACAGAAAGCAGGTTCATGCATTTACATGTTAGGTGAAATCGGCATTAGGGGCAAAAATCTAGCTGTGACGATTGGTTCATGCCATTTATGACCTTACTCCGATAAAGAAAAACAGCTTAACGTGTTTACACGATAACGTGCATTGTCAGCTTATTAAGCATAATCGGGTTAAGAATGTTCATTTTTAGCTAAGTTTGTGATTTGTATATGTACTTTTCTGAAATGCATTATTTGGTCACCTCTGATAACAGATCACTCTAAATTGTAATGTGCACACATGCATTTTCTGTAAAGCTACTTTGAAACGATATGCACATTTTAAAAAAAGAAGAAGTTTAAAAGAAGTAATTTATTCCTGTGATGCAAAGCTTTATTTTCAGCATCATTACTCCAGTCTTCAGTGTCACATGATCCTTCAGAAATCATTCTAATAAGCTAATTTGGTGCACGAGATGCATTTCTTATTATTATCAGTATTAATTCCTTAAAAAAAAAACTTTCTGACCCCAAATGTTTAAATGGTGGTGGATGTCCTTTGACCTATCCTGCTGTGTTTTTGTGTAGACACGGTCCCTTGCTCCCTCTACACCTCTAACGGGTCGACGGTATTTGAAGGAGAAAGAGGTGCTGGTCACCCCCGTTTCCTCCGCCACCCAAAGTGTGAGCCGACTGCAGAGCATGGTGTCCGGCCTACGAAACGCACCAAGTGATGCTCTGGTCCAAATCTTTAAGTAAGTATCAAAACCAAAACCTAAGTATGCATGTCCATCTGGGCATGCATCATCATGATGGCCCTCAGACTTCGACTTGTTGTCTTATAGAGATTTTGTGTTTTATTTTCACCATGATTTTATAGTTCCTGCTCTCGAAATCCCACTGAATCCATTCTGAACCGAGTGAAGTCCATGGGAGACAAATTTAAACAGGCCTACACCAAACCCACAGATGACCTGCCAGGGGCACACATGGGTCAGATATACTACACAACTAAGAAAATATGTTTAATAGAGTCAACTGTTATGAAAAGTCCACAGTTTATCATTTAACTAAGTGCAGGTTCTTGTGTGTAGATTTTGCAGAGAATCGTCTGAAGCTGGCAGAGATCTTGTACTTCAAGATCCTGGAGAATATCATGACTCTGGAGATGAAGAGATTACAGGGCAAAGACATGGCGGTAAGGCCCTGTGAATGCTAAATTTTATAAATATGCTAGTATCTATGCTGTTTATATCACCAAACAGAAAGAGGAAAATTTTTGACATTTTATTTTAGTCTTCTATATCTACAGCTCTCACGGTATGCTTTTGTGTGATATTGTCACCTTTTCCTCTCTCCTCCTGGTCTCTATCAGGTCCTGTTAGAGCAGGAAGTGCTCCATTGCTCTCTGTTGGCGTGCTGTCTGGAGGTGGTGCTGTTTGCGTACAGCTCTCAAAGAACCTTCCCATGGATACTGGAGATCTTTCAGATCCCGGCGTTCTACTTTTACAAGGTACTGAACGATGTCAGCTAGAGGTTAAACGGATCGTAGTTGATCCACGGCCCGGCACACGTGATTCGTGGATTAATTACAAAGTTCAACCATCATAGAGTAAAATGTTATCATTTCGCACATGTTTTGTCTTGACATTTTACACATTCAAGTGATTTAAAACCATTCCAGTGCAAACCGCAGCCGCAAACACACAGTGAGGCGTTTCAAATTCACATTGCGCTTGATTGGACACGTACACACAAAATAAGTCTTCTCGTAAACACAGTTATGTCTTAAAGTGAATGTAAACGGGAAATCTGATGTGTATCATATTGGATCTGTGCATTAGGTCTTAAAGTGACAGCAGCCTATAAATACTTGTCAATAATGTTAAAGGGGTGATGAATTGAGAAATATGAATAGGTTTTTGATATATGAAAGGTCATGCTAATATAAGAATATCCTGTAAGTTTCAGAGAAGAAAACTTTCTTGTTAGTCAAAGAAAAGCTTTTACAGACACTAGGGCCAGAAAACGATAGTGTGCTTCATCCTGACGTCATTGCGCGACGAAACACCGCCTCTACAGAATAATAAGCACGTGTGATTCACTAGCCCCGCCCACTAACTCATCGGATCTCGCAGGCCAGCAGCAATAAACAAGTCGAAGACGACAGCAAGATATTGTGGAAGAACTCAGTCGTCCGTGTGTGTGTGCATGCGGTTCGTGCTTATTGACCAATCGGGCGGGGGTAATACAGAAATAATTTTCCAATCAATCTCGGGTGGATGAGAAATAAATCATTGTGTTTGTTTGATAAAGACGTTTACGAGCCCTGTGATCGAGAGAATCATTCCGGTTGCCGCTTTCAAAACGATCCCTCCATAATGTGAACTGAACTGACAGGGGAGCTGAAGCTCATTAAATATGCAAATCTTATCCAATCTCAGTCGTGGGTGTTTACTTCCAAGTCTCCAGTGCGGCACACCCATCGAAACCCAGCGTTCAGGAGAAGGCCTCAAAACCAGTGTAGAAAATAGCCTATTACTTATTCATTATGATGTTTTTGAATGTAAAAACCACACGAACGTCCTCAGACAACAGTATAAAAAAATGGGGGGAAAAAGCCAGTTCATGACACCTTTAATCAAACAACAGAAGACGGCTTCAACATAGATGAATCTTTATTTAATTTATACAGTGAATGCTATAGTGTTGTTTTACATTTAGATTTAATTATTACATGTCTGTACTTTAATACACTACAGTTAGAACTTTTATTTTATTTGTAACCGATCCATGACTCAAAAACTGTATATGATCAGAACCATGAGATTTACATGAAACCACTAGTGTCAGCTCATATTATCTGCTAGCAGAGGCACGCTTCAGTTTGAGGATGTGGTTTTTAGTCTTGTTAGTGTTTTTAGTGCATCACATTGCAGGGACATTGGATGTGTCTCTGAAGCTCACAAACAGTTAAGTGCTTTTGATGGAAACTGAAACTAAATGTTCATGATGTGTTTGTGTAGGTGATTGAGGTGTTCATCCGCTCAGAGGAGGGTTTGTCCCGAGACATGGTGAAGCATTTGAACAGTATCGAGGAGCAGGTGCTGGAAAGCAAAGCCTGGACTAGAGACTCAGCCCTGTGGAACGCGCTTAACAAAACTAACAATAAAATCCCTACTGTGGAAGAGGTATACACACACTCACAAACTGCTTTTTAGGGTGAACAGATTGTAAATTCCTCTATAAGCGTTAAAGGGGTCATTTAAATAACACATATTAACTGTTTTTGTGTGTGTGTGGGTGTTTCTTAGGTGAATTTTCCCAGTAATTTTGACACAGGCAATAATGCAGGCGGTCCCACTCACTTGCCGTTGGTGGCGCTATCCCCCATCATCCACCCTCGCATCAGGGAGGTCCGCACAGGCCTGGGCTCCAGCGCTCGCAAAGGTACTATACATCTTAAAATGAAGCTGGCCTCTGTGATGCTTGGCTTTAAGACTCTGTGAATGTTTATAATTAAAGGGTTGGGGGTATTCTAGAGAGCATTTGATTGGATAAAAACTGGATTATGAATATTTTTGGTCCATTTACCATTTTAAAATGCATATATAAATATTTATATATTAGGGGTGTGAAGATTACAATTTTATTGTTAAATGTTATTTTTATTTAATATTATTATGTTTTATTATTTTTCATAATTATTTGTATAATGTACAATGTAAGTCAGGCTGTGTCTGTACATGTGTTCCAAGGAGAGACATGCATGAGCTGAAGTTTGCATGACATATTACTTTCATATGGCAGGGAGAAGGACACAGGCAGATAATTTTGGTCATACAAAGAATGCGTGTCCATGCAGGAATGTGCATACATGTATATCACTGATGCATACAGGCTTATATTTTCTGCTGATCTATTTGTTTTGTGATATATCTCAACATATGTAAGCAAGAAGTATACGCTCTATTTTAAACATAGGACACAAGTTTCTCTTCCTTCTAAGGAAGTTTCTTCCTAGTGAGATCCTCTGTTAATAGTATATAAGATCCAAATTGAGTGTACTCCATCAGGTGAGAGACGGGACAACGGGAGACAGAGAAGGGAGGATGGAGAAGGGAGAGGGTAGAGAAACGGAGGAATGGAGAAACATATACAGCTGGCACGAAGACAACAAGTTTCTCTCCTATGCCTGATACTTATGGCAATAAAGAGTTTTTTGACAAGGCAACTGGTATCCGGTCCTGTGATTCAATCATAACGGGGACAAAGCTGAATTTTCAGATCAACAGGGTGTAACGATACCCATGTGTCACGATACGATATATATCACGATACGATATTATTGCGATACTCCAAGACATGGTAAAGGTTAACAAAAAATTTAAATGATTAAAATGCTAAATTTGGTATTACATTGGGGGTGGAAATGGCTTGGACTTGAAGATGGTAACCCAATGCACAGGACAGGACAAAAGAAAAAGATTCTGAAGCTGAAAATACAAAATAATTTTAGCCAAATATGCTTGCTCTCTGTCACTGACTAGATATATTTAAAATAATGTAGGCCACTTTTTACTGGAAATGTAAGACATTTGTCCTCCATCAGGACCAACAAATATCCCCCCATTGCATTATTATACATTATATTCAACATTATTTATATATATATTCAATAAACAGAGTTAAAATCTCAAAAGAGGCCTCTATCTTAGATTGGCTGTGATGCTTTGTTTGAATATTGAATCAGATGTACTCATTTGAATAATGCTTCTGTCCTTTCTCTCTTAGACATCCCTCAATCTCCCATCTCCCTCCACGACCGCTACAGCTCTCCAGCGGCTGGCAGCGCTAAGAGACGCTTGTTTGGTGACGAAGCTCCACCTCAGTCCCCAGTGAAAAGAATCTCAGTCACTCCTATCAAAATCATTCCCCACACCATGGAAAACAACCAGAACAACACCACCACAACGACTGTCCTCTCAATGGCAACCATAAACGGCCAGCAGCTCACTATTCCACTGCCGAGTACCACTCTTATTTTTTTCATCTTCTTATAGCAAGCAAAACATTTCCCAAAAAGATGTTTGTTCGATTTTGTTGTTGATATGCTGGTGTTCTGCATCCTTTAGTGATGAAAAACGAGACTGGCGGCATCACAGTCATCCAACTTCAGGCCAATGAGATGAACCCTCTCACCGCCCAAGTCTTACTGACTTCCTCCCCCAGCCGAAACGCAGCTCCACCCGCAAGCTCCGACACACAACCTCCGGCAAACAACAAACCCCGCCGCACCGGATCGCTCGCACTATTCTTCAGGAAGGTGTGGAAAAGTGTTCTTGGCTTGAGCTTTTTTACGTCTGATATTGAATGAAGATCTTTGTTAGCAGTGCATATATTCTGTTGCTCGTTCTTTCAGGTGTATCATTTAGCCAGCGTGCGTCTGCGAGACCTGTGTCTGAAGTTGGATATCTCATCAGAGCTGCGAGGGAAGATCTGGACGTGTTTCGAGCATTCTCTGCTGCACTGCACTGACCTGATGAGGGACAGACACCTGGACCAGCTGCTGCTCTGTGCCGTCTACATTATATCAAAGGTACATCTTTTAGAACTAGAAATGTAGAGAGAAGGACTTTTGAAAGTGTCCTATGCCAACCATGGCTGCAATTATTTGATCAAAAATATAGTATAAATGCTAATTCTTGAAATAATACAATTTTAAATTACATTTTTCTTAATATGTAATTTATTCCTGTGATCAAAGCTGAATTTTCAGCATCATTACTCCAGTCTTCAGTGTCACATGATTCTTCAAAAATCATTCTAATATGAGGATTTGCTGCACAAGAAACATTTATGATTATCAATGCCCTGTTTTCACCTGGTATTAAGATGCGTTTTGGTCGATCGGATCACAAGTAGATGAGGTAGAGTCATTCCCGTTTACACCTGGTGTTTAAATCCGTCTCTAATGTCCATTTTCGACCCTTCTGTCCTGATTTTTTTCAAGTCGACGGGTCAATGTATGGGTATTTTTCAGAACTGTTGATCTAATGGACCTCGCGCAGTTTACATATGAACGCAACCGGAGGTGATGGAATACCATACCTTTTTTGCTCTGATAGACACAAGACCACTGTGTGTGTGTCTGTGTGTAAGAAAACAGTGTGCTTGGTACATTTAAAAAAAATCTTCAAACCAAACTTGGATCTCCAGCTGACACAATCCCATCTGGCTAGCTCGCTTCCCATAATATTTACATGTTAGGTGAGTAGGCGGAAAGCAGGCGTCTTTTGTGGCTGTTCAAATGCATTCGATCACATGAGTGTTTACACTATGAAAGCAATCCGGTCGAATGTGTTTTCGACTACCTCTGGAAGTGCTCAAAACATTTTAGACCCCATGTACACCTGTTTTTAGCATCATCCACTTGTGGAAATATAACAGCATTTTTGTTAAAATGTTCTTTTTTCATTTGCTTTCTTCTTCATCAGATCACAAAAGAAGAGCACACTTTTCAGGACATTATGAAATGCTACCGAACCCAACCTCAGGCCCACAGTCACGTGAGTATCAACAGTCTTGGTCTTTATGATCCTGTGATGTAGCCTGACGTGGTCATACTCTAGTCAGAATATGAGTCTGATACCGCTCCATTGGGCTGGGATTATTGGGGCGTGTTTCAACCTAACCAGGAAAGACCTCAATTGGATAGACCTACAACCAATCAGAGCAATGGAGCGATGCGTAAAGTTAGTTGTCAAATGTCAACAGAACTCAACTGCACTGTGTTGGCAAGTCTGTGTTTTTCCCACGGGTTGTTCTCCATGTCCGCGGGGTGAAGCGACCCCAATTATGTGATATATAGACCCAGGAATGCAAATTTTAGCAGACAACCTCCGATTAGGATAAGAGCAAATTCAACCCAAGCGCCTTCGATGACATGGATGATTACGTTACTGTTGATCATCTGTCCATCATCGTCTAAAGCCTGCCCTGATGATTGGATTGGTCCAAACAGTTTTTAGGGCATAATTACTCCTCTATGGATCAAGTCCAGACCGAACTGCCCGAGCTCAAATGTTGTGGGCAGGGCTGAGTTCGGCTGGCATCCAGGCTACCTGTGATGTGGAATTGCACAAAATTTTCAAAATGTTTAAAGCTTGAAATCTGAGCTGTGATGCGAGCACATATGAGGCATCCACAACATCCTGTTTGTGTTTGTAGGTATACCGCAGTGTATTACTGAAGAGGCGTCCCAGAGAGCAGCAGACGGATGAGAACATGGAAGTGGATCCGCCAGCAGACCAGTGTAAGGATGATGTGGACAAAGTCCCAGATGCCTCTTTGGCTTTTTTTAAGCACAATGTACTGTATTACACTACTGTTCATAAGTTTGGAGTCCACATGTTTTGATTTTCCCCAAGAAATTACTATTTATTCAGAAAGGACACATTAAACTGATAAATAAAAACTTTCTATTAATCAAAGAATCATATTTTTGATAATAAACTGATGATAATAATGTTTCTTGAGCAGCAAATCATCTTATTAGAATGATTTCTGAAGGATCATGTGACCCTGAAGACTGGAGTAATGATGCTGAAAATTCATCTTTGATCACAGGTGTATTTAAATACAAAACCTGTATTTTAAATTGTAATATTTCACATTATTACTGTTTTGTACTATATATGTAATCAAATAAATGCTTTTATGAGCATAAAAGACTTCTTTAAAAAACAAACACAAAATTCTCACTGATTCTAAACTTTTGAATGGTTGAGTATATGTACAGTGTGTGTATATATGATGTTTTCATTTATATGCTTCTGTTAGCAGCCAATGAGAGGATGGAACAGCCTGACCGAACAGAGGCTGACAGCGAATCAGAGGAAAGAGGAGACCTCATCCAGTTCTATAACTCTGTTTACGTGTTAAAAATGAAATCATTCGCTCTCAGATATGCACATTCCACGCTTGATAACAAGGTTGGTGAATTGCTTTACTTCGATTAAAAATGATGTCTTTAAATGTATGTTTGGAAACAAGTATTTCACTCTTTCTCTCTGTTTCTCTATAAAGATGGAGGCTCCTCCATTATCTCCATTCCCATCGGTTCGGGCTCAGCCTCTCTCTCCTCGCCGTGTGTCTCAGAGACACTCCATCTTTGTCTCTCCTCATAAAAACGGCTCGAGTCTCACCCCCAGTGCCTACACGTACAAGTTCACTGGCAGCCCATCAAAGGTTAGTCAAACTTTAGGATGTCACAACTAGGGGTGGGCGATATTCCTGTAGACACGATTAACCGGTAGAAATCTGTCAACCGGTAGAGATCTCTATCACGGTTGCGCTCATGTGACTTTGCTGTGCTGCACAAAAGCTTATCTTAAAGACAACTCATTTCAGTACATACGCGTCTCTCTGAGAGACTGTTACTCGGAGAACTCGGAGAACTGAGTGCTTTTTGCCCAATTGAGCTCTAACAGTTAAACAAACATACATATGTGTCAAAGTGACATGTATGTGCATGTAAACTGTCATTTATGTCTTAAGTGAACGTCTTACGAACTGAGAAGGAACAACATTGCATCAGTGCAGTTGGTCTTAAAGTGACAGTGTCCTAATTTACCTGCTGTCGTTATTAATGCTAATCAAACAACACCTGCTCTCGACTGAATCACTTTTGTAACTTTAATAAGAATAAATGTATATTTAATTTACACAGGAAAGACTATGCAGTTTTATTTATACATTTGATTAATAGCTAGTGATGCTGATATGGCAATAAACTTAACATTTGATTAGCTTATACAGTTTATGTAGTATTAGCGTTTGCCTAGTGTTTTTCGGGTAAGTCCATTTCATTTATCACTGTTTATTTTAGTCTTCAGTAAGCTTGAGAATTTTTTTAGGCTAGTATTAGTTTTTTAAATTAAATTGAAAATGGTGATAAGAATTATGATTTTTCAGTGGAATCAGCGTTTTTTATATCATAACCTTATTTAAAGCAAAAATAACTATATTGTGTATCTTGTAATCGGTATATCGTGATGTAAGACTTTGGTCATATCGCTCACCCCTCTTCAAAACACACATCAACACTAATAAGTCTCTTATAGGAATATATCATGAAAAAAAAAATGGATAATACAATTTCATGAAAATAAAATGTAATTGTTACAATTTATTCATCCTTATGTCATTCCAAACCTGCATGCCTTTCTTCTGTCAATCACAAGTTACAAACCTGATTCCAAAAAAAGCTGGGACACTGTATTGTGAATAAAAAAGGAATGCAATAATTTACAAATCTCATAAACTTACATTTTATTCACAATAGAATATAGATAACATATCAAATGTTGAAAGTGAGACATTTTGAAATGTCATCTCAAATATTGGCTCATTTTGGATGTCATGAGAGCGACACATTCCAAAAATGTTGGGACAGAAAATCCCAACATTTGGGATTTTCAGAAAACAAGATGGGCAGAGGATCACCAATTTTCCCAAGGCTAATTTAAAATCATCTGTGGCAAAGTGGAAAACTGTTCTGTTGTCAGACGAATCAAAATTTGAAGTTCTTTTCGGAAAACTTGGACGCCATGTCATCCAGACTAGAGGACAAGGACAACCCAAGTTGTTATCAGTGCTCAGTTCAGAAGCCTACATCTCTGATGGGACGGGGTTGCATGAGTGCGTGTGGCATGGGCAGCTTACACATCTGGAAAGGCACCATCAATGCTGAAAGGTATATCCAAGTTCAAGAACAACTTCTGCTCCCATCCAGACATGGACTCTTTCAGGAAAGACCATGCATTTTCCAACATGGCAATGCCAATGCATCATTTACAACATCTTTTAACATTTGGCGCATCATAAAGAGGAAGATGCGACAAAAAAGACCTAAGACAACTGAGCAAGTAGAATCCTGTATTAGACAAGAATAGGACAACATTCCTATTCCTAAACTTGAGCAACTTGTCTCCTCAGTCCTCAGACGTTTGCAGACTGTTATAAAAAGAAGAGGGGATGCCACACAGTGGGAAACATGGCCTTGTCCCAACTTTTTTAAGATGTGTTGATGCCATGAAATTTAAAATAAATACATTTTCTCAGTTTCAACATTTTTATGTCATCCATGTTGTTCACAGTTTGTAGTGTCCCTACTTTTTTGGAATCGGGTTTGTAGATCATTTGAGAAATGTCCACAGAATGAAATACACACAATGCAACTGGGTACTATTATTATAGTCACTATAACTGATTATTACATTTTTATTACAGTTAAAATTCAGTTTTCATGTCAGATTCCTATTTTTTGATTTGCTAATGACCTAATGACCTCTGTAATATAGCTAGATTGAAGTTTTTCAGTTAGGCTGTGGTGAAAGCCTTCTTGCTCTTTCTCTTCAGGAGCTGAGCGACATAAACCAGATGATCCGTCAGGGCGGGGTGAGCAAGAAGCGGGCGTTCACAATGGACGGCGATGAGACCGAGTCTCCGTCTAAATGCCTCCGACAAGAGAACGACGACGTGCTGCTCAAACGCCTCCAGGATGTGGTCAGCGAGAGAGCGAGTCTCTGACCTGTGCGACGCCCAGTGTCGTTACAAAGCCAAAAACTCTTCCTATGTGCTGCTCAACGACTCCAGGATGTAGAGAGAGATGCGACAACAATCAGTCTCTTACCAGTTTAGAATCGAGCACATTAATAATGTCACAGAACAAGAACAAAGCCAAAAACCGTCACATGCAGGTCCTGTATCATGACTGAGTTTATCAACCTCATGTGGGGTTTCCTAAGATCAGGGAGATCAGTACAGACTTACATGATTTGTACTGAATCACAGAAACATTGATCATCCTTTCATTATGAATCATTTCTTTATTACAGAGGTATTCTGTAGCTGTCTTTCTCAATCAAGAGTCATGTGACCAAGTTTTTAAAGGAATCTTAGTTGATTATCTCCCCTCACATTCTGTAGCAATATAAAAGGAAAATTCAATCAAATGTTTTTTTTGTTGCTTTTATTCAAATTATATACAATGTACTGGGCAAATTTAACAGTGCGTGTGTGTGGGACAGCATGTGTGTGTGTGTGTGAGCATTGCTGAATTCAGAAGTCAGAACTGCATACTAGTTTACTGCTCGTACTACTTTTACCACATCTTTCTATGGCAGAAATAGTAAGAGGAGTATGCGATTTCAAATTCTCTCGCTGTGTGTGCGTGCGTGCGTGTGTGTGGTGAACCAACACAAAGGTCATTTTAATGTTATGCAATCATCCTGCAAATGCTCTGTATTTAGATGTGTGGCATCTACACCTCTCAATTAATTATGTATTATAAGGTTCATGTTTTTTTCTCTTGTCAGAACAGTTTTTTGTTTTCTGGGCATGTTTACAGGGCATTTTAGATATTACATTTGATGATGGATTTTTCCATTGTCTTGTGTGAGGTGTACAATAACTTGCTTAACACTGTTTATCTAACAGTTGTTGCTGTTATTATTGTATTATTTGATTCTGCTCATGTTTCTTCAGTCGAGTTTACTGATCACATGCTCAAAGGGGTGGCCCACCCCCCCCAAATCATGTGACTCTCCAGTGCTGTCCACAGCAAGCCCTGTCTGTATTTCTCAGTATTGACGGTTAAGTTGGTATTGAAATGAATTCCTGTACAAACCTTCTGTTCTTTTGCCTTCATCTAACTTGATCTCTGATGTCCAACACTGTTGGTGCTTTGTATTGTAGCTCTGGAATATTCACTGAAATATTTCTTTCATGTTTGCTTGTAAACTCCATATTTTAAGTTTAGAAATAATTCATCACATTGTATGTTTTCCCACAAAAAACCTGCTTTTGTTTCATTGACTGTCTGTAATTTATCTTTTTTGTATTTGTTGGTTTGACCAATCAGCTGTTGGTCTGTTCTACAGTCAGTGCCTTAGCATGTACATAACAATAAAACATCTTATTAATTCTCAAATGAGTTTTTTCTTTATTTAAAGGACTTGACACTTGTGCTTCAGAAGATCACGTGTGATTGTTTTCAGGCTCTTTTCTCCAGGTCTGAAACAGAGATGTAGGATATGGTCTGGAGAGCTGCAATCCAACCATAAACCCAGGTTAGATGATATATTAATTTATGTGCAATTCAACTTTGGCAGATGCTCAATGAATTGGGCTCTAAGGGTTCATGTTCACCTGAACATCATACTTTAAGGAAAATAAATGTAGGTTTACCTGGATTTCTGGATAATGTCCCTGATATCCTTTAACATTGTTCACCTCTCGTTCAATGGTGGCCCAAAGTCATGTCAGGGGGGATATTTGGTTATAATGACCCTACAAGCTTGAAAACAAAATATGATATACACACACTGATAAAGCATAACATTATGACTAATATTGGCAATGTGCTGTGGCAGTTTGAGCTCCAGTATCTCGTCTGTTTGATCGGACCACACGGGCCAGCCTTCGCTCCCACGTGCATCAATGAGCCTGAGCCGGTTCACCACTGTTCCTTCCTTGGAGCACTTTTGATAGATCCTGACCACTGCAGACCGGGAACACCCCACAAGAGCTGCAGTTTTGGAGATGCTCTGACCCAGTCGTCTAGCCATCACAATTTGGCCCTTGTCAAACTCACTCAAATCCTTACGCTTGCCCATTTTTCCGGGTTCTAACACATCAACTTTGAGGACAAAATGTTCACTTGCTGCCTATTATATCCCACCCACTAACAGGTGCTGTGATGAAGAGATAATCAGTGCTATTCACTTCACCTGTGAACAGTGTGTGTGTGTGTGTGTATATAATATATATATATATATATATATATATATATATATATATATATATATATATATATATATATATATATATATATATATATATATATATATATTAGGGAAGAACAAAACACTAAACATGTTTTAGGTATTTATCTAGCAGAAAAAGAAAAAAACCCTACAGTTACAGGTTTTATTTTACAATGCAAGGAAGCATAGAAACTTTGACTACAACATAATCAGTTATTAATATTTTGCTGTTTCTCTCGTTTTTGCATGTGTTCATAATTTATTAATGTATCATGTTTCATTGCCTTATCACAAATAAAACTATTAACTGCAAGCACAACTACACAATATTTTAACAAAATGTATAATACAATTTGAATAAAGGATGAAGATCTCAATTTCTCAACAGGCTTGGCCGGACATCACTTTTGGCCATTTCTGTATGTCCAATTAGTTGTAATTCAAAATAAATGTTTTTACGGTATCTTCTTATTTCCCAAAAAGCGCACTGTGTTTATTAAATTGAAAACCGAAGTATTGTTTAAAAAATAAAACACAATCCCAAAAATTCTGACATAATTTTAGCATAAACTAACATCTCAAGGAAAAACGCATAATACCAATATGTAACTCATTTACACAAATGAAAGCACTTAATTAGGCTATTACTGTGTGTAACTGAAATAATTATTCTTTTACTGTGAGGTTACTTCTAAATTTCGGTTTGATATACGAACAATTCCTCCTATAACGTAACACGTGTCCTTTTTTGTTCAGTGTGATTTAAATGTTTAAAAACATAGACATACCTTTAAAATGAAACAAAAAAGCTACCGAATCAAAAACAATACCTATATTTAATTTGCTACAAAACACAATAGGAATCAATAAGAAGTATTAAGACTTAATAAACAACAGTTTGATAAAATTAGCATTTCCCCCTCAGCAGAATTTAACCTTATTGTAAAGTGAAATGGGAAAAAATTTTTATTTAAATGTTTCAGAGGTTGAAACGCCTCAAAAACATTATAGAAAGTCTGAAACTTTATTTCTCTGTCAAAATATTTATTATTTATTTATACCTGTTTGTTCTCACCTATGCTCGTTTTCAAATTCCTTCTCAAATCTGTCTTACGTACATTCTGCAATAAAAATAAATTAATAACTGAAACATTAAAAGAGTCGTGACATTTCATGTTCTGCCGCTAGAGGGCTTCCGCGGCCCGTCAGTCTGAGCCAATCACAAAGTTCAGAACGAGTGACGTACATACGTCACGTACTTTCAGGCCTACGTGCGCGCGAGTCTAGAACCAACTGATGTTTTGAGTCAATGAATCCCCAACGTGATTCCCCAAGGTTTCCACGCCGCGAAATGTATGAAGAAATGTCGGTAGAGAGAAACTGGACGGACACCGAGACGAGGGCGCTGCTGTACATCCGACAGGACGAAGAGATCAGCAGGCAAATCAGCGGGACCGTTCGCGATTCTCTTATTTACGCCGAAATATCGAGGCTCCTTCGGGCGCAGGGCATCCACAGAACCAAGCGACAGGTCACCACCAAACTGAAAACACTCAAGCAGAAGTTCCTGAAAATACACGAGCATCACAAAAACAGCGGCCACGGCAGGGTGTACTGGAATTATTATGACCTCTGCAAGTCCATATGGGGCAGCAACCGCCCTATGAACACTTTAAACCTTCACAATAGCGTGAAACTCGAAGAGCCCCAGAGTACATCCATCGAGGACGCGCGGAATGAAAGCACGAGCACTGACGTCGCGGTGTCCATCAGTCATGACGCGGAGACGGACGACATGACAGAAGGTGCGTTCATGCGTGCTATGTATGTTAAAGGGATAGTTCACCCAAAAAATGAAAATTACCCCATGAATTACTCACCCTCAAGCCATCATAGGTGTATATGACATTCTTCGTTCAAACGAATACAGCCGGAGTTATATTAAAAAATGTCCCAGCTCTTCCGAGCATTATAATGGCAGTTTCTGTCCATAAAAGTGCATCTATCCGTCATAAAAGTGCTCCACACGGCAATGCCTTCTGTAGCGAAGCCATGTGTCTGTGTAAGAAAAATATCCATATTTAACACTTTACAAACTTCCGCTAACTGTCGTACGCACTGGCTCGTAGTGTAAGTTCCGGTGACGAACGTGGAAACGCAGAGGATAGAGCAAAGCAAAACTTGAACTGCGTCTGAAGTGCGCATACGATGGACACTTTACTATCCCATGAGGCCACGGGAGATGACTTATGAATGGAGGTGATGGGACACAACCGATGCTGGTTGGTCACATGATAACAACAGCATGGCGAATGTATTACGTCCGGATTACATTCATACTATAGCGAAGTTACTTTTTTAACGATCGCGAAATTCGTTTAAATTCAAATATACCTACTCACATAGTATGCGATTTCGGACGCAGCCCTGGTTCTCCCGAGAATTAGCATATTCTCCCCGGAGCGCCATACGTGAACACGCGGACACAGCGGAAGTTAGAGATTACAGTTTGTAAAGTTTTAAACATGGTTATTTTTCTTACACAAACGCGCCACTTTGCTTCAGAAGGCCTTTATTAACCCCCCGGAGCCGTGTGGAGCACTTTTATGATGGATGGATGCACTTTTACGGACTTCAAAACAGAAACTGCCATTTTAAAGCTCGCCATTTTAATGTAACTCTGATTGTATTCGTCTGAAAGAAGTATGTCATGTACACCTAGGATGTCTTGGAGGTGAGTAAATCATAATTTTCATTTTTGGGTGAACTATCCCTTTAAATAGAACGCAGTATGCAAGACTGTATACTACTTTATTGTCACATGACGTCACCTGCATGCTTAATTAGGGATAGTGCGTACTACATACTGCATTTCGCTTACTACAAAAGCTGTGAAACAGTGATAAAATATGGTTGATTTACTTTTTAAATGGTCCAAACAAATAATAAGTCAAGAGGAGGCTGTGTTTTGCGTACAGTACTAGCTTTATACTCCCTAGTGTATAGTGTACACTTTGAAAATGTGTTTAAAATAGTTTAAGTATGCAGTATGTAATGTTACTCAATTAAATAAATAGCATGAAACATGCTATCTTGTTGTCATACGACCATTCCACACACAGTGTCCAGTTATCATTATCTCCGATGTAAATAGGGTTGCAAAATAATTCAGGGAATTTTCAAAGTTGGAAACATTCCATGGGAATTAACAAGAATATATGGGAATTAATGGGAATAAACTGGAAATGTGCATAATTGCTGGTTAGCATATAACAGGAACATTAAATGTAGTTAAAACATTATAAAACAACCAGATTTAATGCAAATTCGGGGGAATTTCCTGTACATTCCTCAATCACGTGCACACTACTTCCTGCAGGGCTATTGAGGCCACGCCCCTGCATGCACTGTGCATTCCTCCATCACATGCTCAGATCATTTCTAGAATCACTACAGCAGGACTATTGAGCCACTGCTTCATTTGAGCCCTAGGACTACATCAAGTCAAGTAAGTTTTGATGACTTTACTAGGGTATATATATATGTGATCTGTGGTCTTCTTAAAGTTTTAGCAAATACTGACTTGAAATGTTTTTACAGTAGCAAGCTTGCTAAGCTAATTCAGATATGCTAACTGTAAGCTGGCTAACACAGTTTCATTGATAATTTAAGAAGCTAGCTATATGGTGCTATCTGATGTGGTTTCTTCTGCTAGTCAGTTTTCTGTTGTCATACAAGAACGTAGTAGGTTAAAGTTTGATTTAGCATGTTAGTTGAGTGCTCATCTGTTCATCTAGCCTATTTCTATTCTTTTGTTTAGCATTAGTTGTAAAATAGTTTTACCATTCCAGAATATTCCATTTGTCCTGCCAACTAACTATATATATATATATATATATATATATATATATATATATATATATATATACGGGATGCATCAATATGAAACTTTTGGCCAATAACCGATATGTTGGCAGATAAATCACATTCTTTGAGAGCCTAATTTCAAAAACAGAAGTCTCACCATTAAAAATTATGTCCTCATTATATGTCCTCAAAAATTATGTTATAATTATGTCCTCATTATAATTTTATGTAGTCGATATGACAGACTTGTGTTGCACATTGCATCGCACTCCACTGTATTTTGTTCAATCACATTTCAAGCAGTTGAATCCCATGTGGTGTGTCTCAGCTGAAGGAAATAATACATCATTTATCGACTTTAGTATTTCGGGCAAATTTTCTTATCGGGCTGATAATGATAACATTAAAAATGAACATAGATTGGTATAAAGTGATATGGTGGCCGATATATCGTGCATCCCTATGATATATATACATACACATGGCATTGCATAGTGTTTTTTTTTACCAGTTTTTTTTCTAATCTTATTCTACAGAACAATGCCACGTGCACCATCTGATGTTTGGATACATTTCACCTCAGCCAATGTAGGAGGAAAGGCTGTGTACATTTGCAATTACTGTGCAAAGACCTATGTTAAGAATGCCACAAAGATGCAGCAGCACATAGCCAAGTGCCTAAACTTTCCACAGGGCTCAAAACAAGCAATCCCAGGCAAGAGTTCCTCTACTTCCATTCATCAAGATACAGACTTCAGCTCACTCTGCAATCACAATGTTTGTTTATGGTAGTTTGTATAACTTTAAATATTTCCACGATATTATATGACCTCCCATGGAAAGTTTCTGGAAATGTACCTGAAATCCAGTAAATTTCCAACTTGGAATATTTCCAAAATTCCCCAGCTTAATTTACCATGGAAAGTTTCCCAGAAATCCCCCCACTTCTTGTAACCCTATAAATAAATATGGTTATTTTGTGTTTTTAATACAATTATAAACAAAAAAAAGTTTTGCAAATCGTTTTGAATGAATAATAATAACAATAATAAAAAAATATCTGATTGATTTGGGTTTCCCAAACTTGGGTTTAGAGCTAGTCAATATGTCATTAATTAAAGCATAAACATTTGAAATAAAAATAATTAGAAAATACAAAACGGCTATCCAAAAAGTCAATATTTTATTTGTTTAACTAGGGTGACCAAACGTCCTGTTTTCCCAGGACATGTCCTGTTTTCAAGTCTTGGCCGTCCTGACTGTTTTTTATAAAGTGATGAAAATGTCCTGGTTTTCATTATTTTCCATTGTGTTATTAAATTGACCGGCACTCGAGAATCATTTGAGTATCTCATTGCCGGGCCGAGTTTCCTGGTTGTCTGTGGTCACCCTAGTTTAACTGCATGTAATGTGACAATTAATCAGAGAACATGCAAATATGTTGTTCATTTAATTAAATAACAGCTTAAAATCTTAAAAGTCACTTGCATGCTTAATCATTATAATTAGTGCATACTATACACTGCATTTCGCTTACTACAAAACTGTATGTGAAACAGTGTGCAATGATAAATGTCAAACGCTGTGTATTGCTGTAAAGTAATTGTATGTGCAATACGGTTGATTTACATTTTTAAAAGGACAAACGAACAATGATATGAACATGCATAACTGACTGTTTTTTTATTTTTAGTTGTCACTCAACCTGTAAGGAAGAAAGCCAAGAAATTACAGACTCCCATTACTGGCGTGGTAAGAGATCAAGAGTCTCTCCATGTGCAGAACCAGAGGGAGTATGAGGAACGGTTGCGGAGGGAAGCCAGAGAAGAACAGAAGGAGGAACAGGCGAGTCTGATGGCCATGTGGAAGGAGATGATGGAGTTTCAAGGAAACCTCTTAAGGGAGTTTATCCACCGGCCGTCCCTGCCTTCATCCCTGCCTTCACATCCATCTTCCCACAGAAACGCTCATCACAACCAAGGACGCTCTACTTTTCCGAGCACTAGCTACATGACGCCGTACGCCTCGCCAGGGTATGACCACAGAACTCTTGTCCTGTTTTGTTTCCCATTTATAATCATGTCCAACTTTCTAAATGTAAGCATTTGGCATGATAATGTAGTACACATGAACAGGGGCGGGTCTACATGGTGGCACAGGCTCCCACTGATATCCGGTTGGCCACCCCAGGTGCCCCCCCTACCAGATGTCTTGCAATTGGCTAGTTTTTAATGCTAGTCAGTTTCTAACTGTTTCTGCTGACATTCACGAGTCAAAGAAGTTCAGTCAATGCTCAAATTTGGTGACGGTCAGTCATGGACATCGGATGGAATGTGTAACTTCATAATCAAGCTAGGAGAGATGCAAAATCAGCTGCAGGAAAGTAGCCTCTGTTTGTGGTTTAATATGTGAAATGTAAAGCTCAATCAGCCAGTCGCTATCGCACAATAACTCCCGGTTAATTTCGTTGTGTCTTATATATCATGAAGGGGTTTATTTTGTGATTAAAACTTATAATAATATCAGCCAAGCAACAAGACGCGCAACAATATCAGAATAATCCAGTCAAATTTCATCCAAGAGCGTTGTTTACATTAGTTCAAAGTTACTGTTGGCTTTAAGTAAGGGATAATGTGCATCCAGCCGGTTGTCATCGCAGAATAAACCCCGCAGAGTGATCAGGACCGCGATGTGAAGCGGAGGCTACTTGTCTAAGGGAAATTAGACACACAATATTATTGTTTAAATTGAGTTTAAATATTGTATTAGCTCTTATGCAAAGCTTCCAGGAAGAAAAGCAGTTCCAAACAGCTTTGAGCCTTTATCTATTGCTGAAGATTTGTTTTTACCATATATGTTGAAATTAATGTTATTAAATTAAATTAATGTCAAAATTTAAAATTAGCTCATGATTTGCTCACCCTCAAGTAATCCTAGTATATATGACGTTCTTCTTCCAGACGATTACAATCAGAGTTATATTTAATAAGTCCTGGCTAATCCAAGCAGTAGTTGTAGCTGTTTTAAAAGTCCATAAAAAATACAGCTGTCCATCCAATAACATGCTCCACACGGCTCCGATGGGTTAATAGAGGCCTTCTGATTCGAATCGATGCGTTTGTGTAAGAAAAATATCCATATTTAAAACTTTATAAAGTAAACCCTTGAAGTCTTCCATTGAAACCCATGGCGGTTAAGTGTTACAGCCACAAGATGGCGCCAGACAGTCAACGACAGCGTTAAGCATAAAAGTAGTACCGGTCAAGATAACTCATAGTACCCGGATGAGCGGTGTGTTATTCACTTAGGCGGGTGGTTGTTATCTGGGAATAACACACCGCTGGAATGTGTGATTGACCAATCAGAATCAAGTATTCAACAGGGCCGTGTAATAATGTAATTAACATCACAAAATATAGGCGACATTACTAAAAAGGTCATAAACTCACGCTTCAGCCTTTTACCTCAGTTTTACTATAAATATTTAATATCTTTAATATAGAATATGAGCCTGTGTTCATTCAGATGAAAACTCCTGTACAGTCGTCATGAAAACGTCCCTCAGGGCTTTTACTTTCTGCCTCATTTTGTGATAAGTCGTCACATCGGCTCACAGAAGGTTATTTAAAACGCTCGACTGGCGTTATAAAGTGAGTTAGGAGCTTACTTGTGCTGCTTCATATTTTTGTTGAAACCGTGATACACCACCATTCAAAAAGTTTGGCTTAATACATTTATATTTAATTAATCAAAGAAATAATACTTTTATTTAGCAAGACATTTATAATGCTTCAAAATATTTCTATAAAAAAAGTTTCATTTTTCCTTTATAAATAATTTAGCACTGATAATAAAGCAGCAAATCCTCATATTAGACTGATTTCTGAAGGATCATGTGACACTGAAGACAGGAGTAATGATGCTGTAAAGTCAAACAATGCACAGGCTACTATTAAAATCATCCTTTGGGTTTGGAATAACACGAGGGTGGCAGGACTTGTCATATATTTGCCAATCACCATTTTGCTAAATTAACAGCTTTGTCCTCTCACAGAGCGGAAACTGAGAATGAAAGTGCATTCTCACAGGATGAAGATGAGGCGGAGGAAGAGGAGAAATACATTATTCCAGCTGAGATTGCACCGGTGTTGGACGCTCAGATAGTTAACTGTGCAAACGACAGCCAATCAAACACAGCAGAGACTGTTTCACCCCCTACACAGTCAGCAGGAAAGAGCGATCTGGAGATGTCCGTACTGCGCAGACAGGAAAGAGTCCTAGAGCTTCAGGAAGAGTACTATTCACTCAAAATCAAGTATCTGAAGGACAAGATGGCCAAGGGTTCGGGACAGAAAGAGGAGTGTTAACTGTTTGCTTGATTGGCCAAACAGCTTTCGTTTGCAAACGTAGATCTTCTCAGCCGGACTTGGAGAATATAGTTGTGCTTTGAGTGTGTACTGAAGTGCACCTCATGTTCCTTTACACATTTGTAATCCATATTTCATATTTTGGCCTGTAGATGGCAAGTGGTTACTCGATTCTGGTGTTGTCACTAGACATACACCATTCAGGCATAACATTATGAATATTGTGTTGGTCCCCCTTTTGCTGGCAAAACAGCCCTGACCCATCGAGACATGGACTCTAGACACTAGACCCTCTCAAGTGTGCTGTGGCACCAAGATGTTAGCAGCAGATCCTTTAAGTCCTATATGTTGCGCAGTGGGGCATCTATGGATCGGACTTGTTTGTTCAGCACATCCCACAGATGCTCGATTGGATTGAGATCTGGGGAGTTTGGAGGCCAAGTCAACACCTCAAATTCGTTGTACTCCTAAAACCATTCCCGAACCGTTTTTGGTTTGTGGCGGGGTGCATTATACTATTTGAGTTACGGTAGCTCATCTGTTTGATCCGACCATTTACCTGTATTCCATGACCATGTGGCCGGTTCACCGCTGTTCCTTCCTTGGAGCACTTTTGATAGATCCTGACCACTGCAGACCGGGAACACCCCACAAGGGCTGCAGTTTTGGAGATGCTCTGACCCAGTCGTCTAGCCATCACAATTTGGCCCTTGTCAAACTCGCTCAAATCCTTACGCTTGCCCATTTTTCCTGCTTCTAACACATCAACTTTGAGGACAAAATGTTGACTTGCTGCCTAATATATCCCACCCACTAACAGGTGATGAAGAGATAATCAGTGCTATTCACTTCACCTGTCATAATGTTATGCCTGATCGGTGTATCTTAAAGAGAGATTTACAGGCAGGGCTTGTTTTAATTTAAACATGAATATTTATATACATTTATTCATTGAATAAATGGCGGTTTACTACCAGCTGTTGGTTTTTGATGCATTATTTTGCCTTTGAAATCAAAATAGTCCCCATTTGCTTATTCTAAAAAATACATTTTTATGTAATCTATTCTAATCTTATTCTAAAAAAAAGTAATCTTTTCACAATTATTTCCTAATGGATAAAAGTCTTGCTCTACCTCGATTAAGGTTCTGTTTTACTCGATACAGCAGTAAAATGGCTTGTAGATGCAGTTTGCTGTAGACTGTGGGCGCTAGACATTGTGCTCCGAACATGAAGTCTGTCTGGAGAGTCTGGAGAGGACGTAATGTCTGTTACCATTATTTTTCATAAAGTTAATGAACGTCAGTAAGGTGTCTGCCAGCAACGGTCATTTTCAGAGAAATCTTTAAAGCAGAGATTCCCAAACCCCTGACAAAATATTTCCTTGGAAGTATCCTCTGAGATTTTAGGGTAATATTTCAATAATGAACACATTTGCATGCTCAGTTCTGTGATGTCAGTTGACATGCAAGTAAACGAATAACATCTTTTTTAAATAATTGCTTTATTTGATAGATTTGATTTAAAAGCTATTTATTTTATATAATTTTTATGATTAATTATTACCTTTTCAATATGACACAAAAACCCCTGCAGTTCCTTAGTCACCATGAAATCCAAATGGACAATTCTTGTTTTTTTTCTTGAATATTGTAGTATTTATTGTAAATGATTTATCCATGCACGTCATTTTTTTTAAATTCATGTGCCTCGTAATCTTTCCCCTCCATCTTGCATTGACATCTCTTCTATGAGGACGTGTTTACTGTCATGAGATCCACCAATAGCAAACCACAACCATCCAGTCAATTCCTCATGGACAAAATCAAGTCCTGCCTACTTTTATTTTCTTGCTCGAGAAGCAATTTCCCTCAGATATATGTCACAATAGGGAAGAAAAGATGATCGCAACTTCCGTTTAATGCTGACTTTAAAGATACTGTAAAATCAGTAGTTCTACACCCATGTGCTGTTATTTTTTTCTCCACATAGCTATTACCACATCTGTCAAACTCTAAAAAGGACCAAAAAATGCCATAAGACGGTTTCAGAAGACATTTATTATAGCAGACAAGTGATATGGAGTATTTTGTGTTCCCTTACATCTGTCAAACTCCAAAAGGTTTTTTATTTTATTTTTGTAAGCGGGTCACTTTGAACTGTTGGTGTATCACAAGAGCTTTGGAACAGTTCTTCAAAAATGTCAACATTTGTGTTTCACAGAAGAAATAAGAGCATACAGATTTGTGACAAAAAATAAATCTTGATGTTTTTTTTTTTTTGGTTCATTAACACTCTGTTTCTGTTTCACTCTATATCCGCTTCCATCTCTCTTTCGTTCTCCCTCCTACTATTACTTCTCACACAAAGAAATTACATTTACTTGACACAGACCTCTGCCAAATTGGCTTGGATTTTCACTTTCTTTTTCTTTACTGTTGCACATTTGTCAAGTTCATGTATTGCCTAGAAACAAACCCATGATCTCTGTCTGCGTTTCTAGTGCTGTGATCTACTGTATAAGCTACAGAAATGGAGCTATTAATTTTGGCTTTAAAATGGTTTTGTCTGTAAAGGTACACTGTGTAACTTTTGGCCCCCTAGTGGTGAAACAAACAAAACTGCATGCATTTTCGCCACTAGAGGACGCATATTCAAAACAAAGGCGTAGCTTGAGGACTCATTGGAGTCTTGGGAGCTGTTGTCTTCACCTCTACAGTCGGTGGAAAAGAATCCGACAGGACTCTGGCAGAAATCATATTCATGGATGAGCTCATGTATTATAGATTTATTACCGTTACTGTAGTATGAAGCAGGTGGAGCTGAACGAGGCGCTGGAGCGATTGCTAATGAGAGACGAGCGCGACACACGGCTCGAGAGCTTTTATTCTGCCGCAGACGAGCGCTTCCGCTTCTTCCGCTCATGTGTGTGTGTGTGTGGGAACGCAGCGCTGTTTTATCATATTACACACATGTGAGTGTGTTAAAGTGATGTTATAATGCTACTCTGTGCGTTGGCTCGGCGCTACTATGAGACACTTGTTCACACTGCAGTGAGCGAGATCATATTAGGCGGTAAAACATGGCACTCTGTGCGGTAAATCAAGAACAGCAGATTTAAACAATAAGACTAACTGTGTTGAGCTGGAGAACAATGATTAGTTTCTGTCCATCAATGATCCAAACAGTTGCTTACCTGTTTAATAAAACACATCAGATATTAAAGCGGGTTTGATGTCATTGATAGGCGACGCACGGACATGGTCCCTGTCCTGGTTAAAAGTGCTTGTTTTCTGGATTTAAACATTCTTGGAAACATGGTGGAGCTACCAGTTTAAGGCACAATATATAAGATTTTTTAATTAAATATCCAAAATGTTATACATTTTGTTGACTTGTGTACCAGAGAAGCATTTTAACACAACTTTAAACACACTTAAAAAATGTAGGCTATCTATCTATCTAATATGATAAAACAGCGCTGCATGACATGACTGGAAATAAAATAAAACAATAAAAGCTTTGCGAAATCCAGGCCGTCAAGCTATGCCTTTGTTTTGAATAAGCGACTTCTAGCTGCGAAAAATGACATATTGTGCCTCAATAAAGACGCTACTTCCTTGAAAAAATATTCCAGCACAGCGCTACAAAAACAAATCACAAATCCCTCAGTTCTCTTCATCACTGCCAGCTTTTATTCTGGATATGAGGATACACGCACACGCGCGTGATTGGTGATGTATTGCCTCATTATTTAAATTTAGTTCATTTTGAACAAAAAAGCTTCATGTTGTACAGGGTTGGTCAGTTGCATTTCCACTGTAGTTTATTTGCCTTGAAAAGTCTCACCACTAATTGCATAATTCGAGCAACTTTACAGCTCACATAACATTGAAGAATCATAAGTGCTTTAACAGAAATTTGAGCTGAGCCTACCAGTTCATTCTCCATAGAATATGCTGTAGGCTACACTGAGAGACGAGTTGAAATGGTCTGTGGTAACTGATGGAAGGCCGTAGATGTCGATTGAAAGTTTGTTGGTAGCTTTATGTCTGCAACAGGAAGTACATATTGTAACCTGAAAGTATCAGAGCTTCATAAAACCTGGTACACCACAAAATGGCCAAGGGCCTTTGTGGTAAAGCCAAATGTTCCATGAAATGACACCCCTGTGAAAGCACAGTAATTAATGTATAACTGGAATAAATATATAAGAACCCCACAAGAGTTCTCCCATGGATTTACAGCGAGAGGCTGATGAGAAATGTCAAACATAATGGCCATGATTTCGTGTGAAGCGGCTGCTCTTGGGGTCTTGCTGAGTGGGATTACACTTCACACTTTCCTCCTGGGTGAAGAGTCGGCCTCAGACTCAGAAAGATGACTGACTGTTACCAAGTGCTGCAGTCAAACTGAAAAACATCTTGACTCTTGAGATCCTTCAGCGTTAGTCTAGACTCTGGATTTTCAGCACAGCTAGATCTCTAAAGTCTCAGATTTAATGTTCTTTTAGAAAAAAAACACATTAATACTTTACT
Organism: Gobiocypris rarus; assembly: GCA_023029165.1. NCBI lineage: Eukaryota > Metazoa > Chordata > Actinopteri > Cypriniformes > Gobionidae > Gobiocypris > Gobiocypris rarus. The sequence goes on along the minus strand of CM040921.1, from coordinate 36,202,966 downwards.
CTGAGTGATTTCAACTTTGTGATGTTATTGTAAATTTATGCCCCGTTTACAGGGAATTCCCAGGCAAACACTTCAAAGTAAACGCTTACAGCGTGGGAAAATCCAGCGCTTGGTTAGTTTAAAAAATGCAAATGCATTTCACTTGAGAATGAATGAGAAATTCAATGCTATGTCAAAGTTTATATTAGTGCATTAACACATGCAATTCATTTTTTTCAGTTTAACGCTTTAAAAATATTTAACACACACACACAGAAAGACAGAAGAGAACGCACTGTCTGTGAATGTCCAGACTATGAGAGACACACACACACACACACACACACACACACACATAAGAGAACGCACTGTCTGTGAATGTCCAGACTATGACACACACACACACACACAGAGAAAGACAGAAGAGAACGCACTGTCTGTGTGTGTGTGAATGTCAGGACTATGCACACACACACACACATAGAAAGACAAGAAAATGCACTGTCTGTGAATGTCCGGACTATGACACACACACACACACACAGAAAGACAAGAAAATGCGCTGTCTGTGAATGTCCGGACTATGACACACACACACACACACACACACACACACACAGAAAGACAAGAAAATGCGCTGTCTGTGAATGTCCGGACTATGACACACACACACACACACAGAAAGACAAGAAAATGCGCTGTCTGTGAATGTCCGGACTATGACACACACACACACACACACACACACAGAAATACAAGAAATGCGCTGTCTGTGAATGTCCGGACTATGATTCACTATACACACACACACACACACACACACACACTTTAAGAAAGACAGAAGAAAATGCGCTGTCTGTGAATGTGACACACACAGAGAAAGACAGAAGAGAACGCACTGTCTGTGTGTGTGTGTATAGTCAGGAGGTTGTGGATTGCAACTTCACTGTAATGGGACCTGTGGTGAATGAAGACAGAAATGGCTCAAAACAGTACATTATGTAAGGTCTTTACACACCACTGAAAACATAGTTATGTATTCACTATATTGGATTTCTGTCAACAGATCCTCATAAATACTACAACACACTGCACCTTTAAGTTTATACTTTAATGTGGAGAGTATAACTGAAAATATTATAATATAAAAATATTCAAAACTGATGTTTGTAATGGTGCTCAATTACAGTAAAAATGTGCAGTTCATTTTTTTAATCGCTTGACTAATACATATATATTTTTATTTATTTTAAGTGGCATGTTTTAAACATCAATAATGATACATACAATCTATTTTAAATAAATCAAATATTCAAATAGGCCTAAATATTTCAATAATTTTACTTCTGATCGGTTTAATGCATCTTTGCTGAATAAAAAATAGTAAAGCCTCATTAATATTTAATGTATAAATCTATGGATACTCCATGGATTTATGATCATGCTGTTAGTTCACTGTCCTTTGTTAACATATTCACCCTTACTGAAGTGATACCAAATCCTTTGGATCTTTTATTTTGGTTCTTTTGCTATTCTCATAGCTGGATTCTGCTGTGAAAAACAACTGAGATATTTTGTTTGCTTAAATATTTAATAAGTCGAGGGTATTGAGATGTATTATTGTGTCTGTTGAAGTTTTCCTAGAGGATGGCCCACGCAGAATCTGCACCCACTGAAAGCTCAGCAGAATTGGACCGGCTGTCATTCATAAAGCTCTATGCATCCTCGCCTCCTCCTTTATGACGTATTTTGGAATATTCTGAGCACATTTGACTATTTGAATCCATTGCACAGATGCAGAGAATCTGCCTGGGCCTCATTTAGCAGCTTGCAGGAACATTTCACACGGGTCACCGGCCGCTCTCAGGTTAAACAATGACTACCCACGCATCAGTCTGCCAGAGCCAATGCATTCCCTGGATCTCTTTCCATCACTCTGTTTGTATTCCTATGCGTCTTAATTTCTTTCCGCTGAACTATTCGGGCAAACTTGAAGGACGCCTGATCCGGCGACCCCGTGTTCCCCACAGATCTCTGCGAGTCGTCGGTAAAAGGCAGCACACGCGCTATGCTCATCCGGCAGCTTTAGATGGCTTTGTGACTGTACACGAAGGGATGATATCCGCACAATTTCTTTGTGACATTCAAGAGCCCAAATATAACCGGCGTGCGCGAGCTGAGTCAACTGTCAGAGCGAAGCGTTGCGCGAGAGCTGAGAGGAGAGGCGCAGCAACAATGACTGTAAACAACTTTGAAATCCGCGAGACCCTCTTGTCACATGTGTCCTGCTCCTCGACAGACGGAGGTAGTGACACTTTTGGTGGGGCGTTCCATTATAATGAGGACTATTCTTGTATGTTAGTTTAATTTTTGTTTTTTTCCTGTCCTCCCATACTGTCACAGGAAGGGTTTGACAATCCTTGTCACATGTAAAGGTAAAGCTTTGCCTTCCGAAAGGCCATCTGTATTTAGAACAAGTTTGACGATAGCACCATGACACACAGTTGAATCTGTCACCTGCCTGGAGTAGCGTTTACATTAGCAATATTCCCAATTCATTTTACAATTATAATACATTTTAAAACCCACTTTCCGTGTAGAGGATATGGGATCGTTATAAGATGAAAGCATGTCAAATAAAAACACTTAACCACCAGATTGCATACACTCAAAACCCAGTGACCCTCAATTCTTAAAAAAAGTTGTTTACATTAAGAAAAAGTTAAATTGGAATAATTGGATTAGTTCTAATTGCTATTTGGTCAGACTAAAGTTCTTAAAGGGATTGTTCATCCAAAAATGAATTCATTTCTTTGTTCTGCTTTACACAAAGGAAGATACACCGATCAGGCATAACATTATGACAGGTGAAGTGAATAGCACTGATTATCTCTTCATCACGGCACCTGTTAGTGGGTGGGATATATTAGGCAACAAGTCAACATTTTGTCCTCAAAGTTGATGTGTTAGAACCCGGAAAAATGGGC
>CM040921.1:35902500-36197500 GCA_023029165.1 Gobiocypris rarus | reverse complement strand
CTTGCAGTAATTTTCTTGTCTCATCCGCCTCTCCATCCTCTATATCCTCTAACCGTGACTCTGTCTGTATGCTGCTGTCTTCATCTGTGTCTTTACTGAGTCTTCTTTAAAGTGGTCATGATAACTTTGTGATCAGATTTCTCTCCGGTGACTGATTGTGTCATCAGGACTCGTGTATGATACTGTGATGTAATATTTCAGTCACTGATACAGTCTCGGACATTACAACTTAAGGTGTACTTTAGTGTAACCTTCCTTGGCTTGTTTTTTCCTGTCACTAACTAAATATATGGATAATGTATCAGGTGCCTAAAACAAGTTATTTTATTGCACTATATTGCACAATCCTAAAGAACATTATGTCTGAAACAAAACCAGACAATATCCGATTTTCTGAGCATAATATTTCTTACGATTAATTATTCAAAAATATTGAAGAGCAATATATTCAGCTTTTAGCCCTTAAATTCGTTGGGATTGTGAAAGACTATTTAACTTATGAATGCAATAAAGAAAATAGGAAAACAAATGAAACGGTCTGTGTTATTGATCTTGCATTTTCAAAGACACTATCAAATAAATATTAGAACACCGTATCATAATTTGGAAGGCTGAACTGTGTTGGTCTAGCATTTTCACTGCGGTGAATTTGTACCCAGGAGAGCAGCTCAAAACACATAAACAACTTTTGTGCGAATACACAGAAATCTATGCAAAGTTTTATGCATGAATCCTCAGGTTTGATAGTGTCTCTCTCATATGTGCCTCCAGCCAGGACTGTTTGCAAATGTCCTGCATCTTATGATGGAAAGAAGCTTCATTTCGGTTAAAATGAAATGTGCATTCCATTGATAGAGATAGAAATTTTTATCCTGTCCGGAGGTGGAGGAAGTCTTTTTCTTGTTTGTCAGTGGATTTAGGTTTAGTTGACTGAGCAATTGCCTACATGTCAAGAAAAGACTGCCGCAGTAATGAGTTTCTTCAAGTTCACTGATGAAGTCTATCAGGGAGAGGAAGGAGAGAAAAAGAGCTAACAGGTAAACAATCAAAGCTCAACCATATACACACATGCATAAAGAGGTGTATATATATATAGATTAAATTACTCAATCACGATTAATCTCATCTTCTTGCTGATAATGTGACTCAATATCAATTTTGGATGGAAATAACATCACAACCTTTATTTCCAGATGTGCATCAATTTTTGGTCAAGATCATGTATTGACAATGTAAGAGTCCAGCACTCTGTAAAGTCTCCTCCAGATCATCCCAAAGACTTTCAATGAATTTAAGGTCTGGACTCAGAGGTGCCAATTCATGTGTGAAAATGATTATTCATGCTTTCTCCCAACCATTCCTTCACCATTTGAGTTCCTTCACAATTCCTGACATTGCCATCCTGGAATACGGCCATGATGTGTCTTCTTATATGGTTGTTTAAAGGGGTCATGAACTGAGAAAAACAAATGCGCCTCCAGCCAATACTAATTTTCCTTGAGCTTTTGACATATAAGAGGACATACGAATATCCTGTAAGTTTCAGAACTGAAATTTTCCTTGTTAGTCCAAAAACAGCTTTTATTGTAACCAAGCCCAGAGAACGACTCATTGTGGAATCTATTTATGACATCATAGATCGGTGAAAGACCGCCTCTGTAGAAGAAGATCAACGCCTACTTCATCATTGCAACTTTGGCCCCGCCCACTGGCGTGTTAGTGAGATGACGAGGAGAGAAGAGATACAGGATCACATAACCTTCCAAAGGATCCTTATTTATTGTCAACAATGTGAATGTCTCAGTTAAGACGTATCTATTAGTATTCGGTACATTTCACTGTGGATTCTTTGGGAAATGCAAACAGATGATATGGACTCGACAGTAATGCCACAACATTTAAGTATACGTGTTAAATTTCTCCCTTGAGTGTGTGTTTTTGTCAAATATAAATGAATTTGAGGTTTATTTCTTTTTTTGATATTGGATAGCTGCCTGAAAGAAATGAATTTGCTTCACTTCTAAGATTGTTGGCTCATTTATGTTTAATTGCTTGTGTTTTTCCTCATTTTTCAGTCGCTTTGAACAAAAAGCATGTGCTAAATAATGTAAATATTCTTCATTATTTAACAGTACTAAGTGCCAACATTTGTCAACAATACTGATGCCAATGATATTATGGTGATTGGGCCATTTTTTTACTTTCAAAGAACTGAGAAGTGAGAGCCACTGATTTAATCTCTACCAATGTACAAAGTATTTACCGAGCTAAAACCGAAATACAAAACGAGCCATGAGGAATTTGAACAGTTACACTGCTAAAATATATACACATTGAGCAGAGGCAGAGTCGTGCAGAGATAGGCCATAAAGCATTAGCATATGGTGCTTAGAAGCAGCAGTGAGTGACGGCACACTCCTGCTCCACAGACTGCCTTCTGGCCACAGACTGCCATATCCTCCCTGCTGCTCCTGAGGCTTTTGTGCTCGGCTGTGATCCGTGGATCCGAGATTATGTTCTGTTTGCTCGTTCTGGCTTTAACATGCCCAGTTGTCTCTGTACCGCCAGGGGGTAGCAAGTGGAATGAATAGAGAGCAAGCCCATGTTAAGGTTCTTCCCCTGGGGACTGGCATTGGCAGAAATCATGTGGAGCGACAGCCGCACTGCTATGAACACTAAAATGGTGAGAGCTAGTTTGTTCACACTGTTCAACTATCTAAAATAAGCTTTTGAAATGGTAGTCAATTAGCATTTGAGATTAATTTTATAATTTTTTGAGGGGTTTTCAAAATAAGTCGATGGAAAAGGAGAAAAACAATAAAATAAGCTCAAACTAACTACATTTTCTCAATTTTATCTAATTAAATTAATTTGATTAAAATGAATAATAAATCATTTGAATCTGATTTAAAATAAATAAATTAAATAAATAAATTGATAACAAATAAATCATTTTAAACTGATTTAAAATAAACGTGTTTTGAAATAAATAATTATTAAAATAAATAAACATGTTAAAAATATATATTTTAAAAATAAATAAATAATACATCTAAAATTCAAGTAGTGAGTAGGCAAAACAAAAACAAATTTAACTAGTGCTGGACAATTGACTAATCGCACCTAAAATAAAAGTTAGTGTTTACATATTATATGTGTGTACTGTGTATAATTATTATGTACACACACATGCATGTATATATTTAAGAAAAATATGTTATATTTATATATAAAACATTTACATATAAGATAAATTATATAAATATATATATACACTATATACATGCACATATTTCTTAAATATATACATGAAGGAGTGTGTATTTATTTGTTCATAATAACACACAGCACACACATAAATCATGTAAACACCAACTTTTATTTGGGATGTGATTAATCACGATTAATCGATTGCCTGGAACTAAATTTAACATAATGAAAACTAATATTACAAATAATATTTTACACATATTTCAAATTGTACTGCTTTTACCTATAATCTGACTTTAAAATGGCTGTTCTGTGTGATTTGGCCTGGTCCAGCAGGTGTTTGTGTTTAAAACAGAGCTGTAGGCTTGTTTATCACCCAAAGACTTTCACTTTATCAGTTAATGATAGAGTAGAGGAAAGCCTTTTTAAATGCAAATTTAAAAGTCATTTGCAGTTTTGGGTCGTATCGTATGGTCACTGCTTGCATCGTTTTTGACCAGGAGATCGTTTTTTACGTATCCTAATGGTGATGTTCCTCAAATGTATTGTTATTTTAGTAAATTGCTGCTTTAACTACTGGCCAATGTTTAATGAAAGATTATGAAGACAAAATTGACTTTCTACGTGTATGCATTATGCATTTTATTCAACGCGACTTGCATTGCATTCAAAGCACTGATTCAAGTTCATGCTTTCCCTGCATAGAGATTGAATCCATGATCCCGTGTCACAAGTGCTGAGCTCTACTCGAGCTGCAGGAATGCACAAGAATGAAATAATGTGCACAATGAGAATGCATAAAGTAAACCAAGACCATTTTGATTGTTCATGTTGACCTGAATGCACTAAAATCCAAAGGCAGAGCATTTTGAAAGGCAAATTCTACAAATGACTCCCAATTAATTATTTAAATCTATTGACAGCCCTAATCTTTATCTAAAGCTCTTCGTAAAGTCAGTGCAGGCGTTTTGTCATTTGTCATTATCCGTCCTTTATGATGACTTGACCTGCCTGGATGTTGACGAACTGCGAACTCGTCTAAGCCGCGACAGCACAGCTCAGATGGGATAATCTGTTAATCCATTATCTTCTTAGCCACGGAGGTGACTGGCCATGTGTGTGTCGCTGGCCCTTATTTAATGATGAAGACACTTTTCACAGGGAGCGAGAACTAAGAGGGGGATTTTCAAGGCCAGGTCCAAAAGCCCCGCAGTGCCTTTTCTAGTGGACAGTCCTTGCCTGACCTCTCGACATGATGAAACACTGAATCAGGGTTGCCATTTATGCGCCCTATTATTGACAATAGTAAAGATCAAAGTAGAAAATCTTGTAAATCCTCAGTGTGATTGCTTTCATGGAAAAACATGTTTTCTCAACTACAAAATGCTGCATCTCGCTATTCACCTTTCATCTCCAAATCCATCTCTCCAAAGTTTCATGACAAAAACACTCTGAGCCAAACCGTTCTTAAAGGCCTAACTGTCAAACTAGGATTTTTTTTTTCCTTCAGGAGGGATTTATATCTTTTCTCAAGCCTTCCCTCGTCTTTCTTTCAGTCACACAGTTTGACGTCTCTCTTCCGTAGGCAACTGGAGATGTCTCTCGTTGCACAGAAGTCACGGCGAGAGGTGTGAGCGGGTATTTCTCAGTGAGGAGATTAGTATTAGCATTGGATTAGCAGAGGCCGCTGCCTTCACAAGCTCCTTGTGTGTATCGTCTAAATGTTGCGGCGGACTGTCTTGTGTGCAAAGCGAAAACATTGAGACGCGTATATATACACACACATGTTAAAACTACAGAAGCCGATTGGTTGCATTGAGTTGTGCGACTTCCTCATATAGGTAAAGACTGGATCATGTTAGCCTTTAGCGGATTACTTTGACTAGCTGTCTGTGGCCTGTTAACTGACGTCTCAAACCTAAATACAAATTACATTTAAAAATATTTTCCAAAAGATTTCCTACTTCAACTTAAAAACTTATGTTCATAATAATATTTCAACCTATTACTGTTTTCTATGTATCTTGATCAAATCTTGAGTGAGTAAGTGAGTGCGCGAGTGTGTGTGTGAGTAAGACCACGCAGGGAGTGCGCAAGCGAGTGAGTTAGTGAGTGTGTGCGTAAGTGAGTTAGTGAGTGTGTGCATGCATGTACGACTGTGCATAAGTGAGTCAGTGGGTGAGTGATCAAGTGAGTAAGTGAGCCAGCAATAGTGCGCAAGTAAGTGCGTGAGTAAGCCAGTGAGTGCGTGTGTGCATTAAGTGCATGTGAGTGAGTGAATTAGTGAGTGCGTATATGTGTGCGTGCATGAGTGAGTGAGTGTGTGCATGTGCGTCAGTGAGTTAGTGAGTGTGTGCGTGCATGTGCGACTGTGCATATGTGAGTCAGTGGGTGAGTGAGCAAGTAAGTGAGCCAGCAATAGCATATGTGAGTGCACAAGTGAGTGTGTGAGTGAGCCAGTGAGTGTGTGTGTGCATGAGTGCATGTGAGTGAGTGAGTTAGTGAGTGCGTATGTGTGTGCGTGCATGAGTGAGTGAGTGAGTGTGTGCATGTGCGTAAGTGAGTTAGTGAGTGTGTGCGTGCATGTGCGACTGTGCATGAGTGAGTAAGTGAGTAAGTGAGCCAGCAATAGCAAATGTGAGTGCACAAGTGAGTGTGTGAGTGAGCCAGTGAGTGTGTGTGTGCATGAGTGCATGTGAGTGAGTGAGTTAGTGAGTGCGTATGTGTGTGCGTGCATGAGTGAGTGAGTGTGTGCATGTGCGTAAGTGAGTGTGTGCGTGCATGTGCGACTGTGCGTGAGTAAGCGAGTAAGTGAGCCAGCAATAGCATACGTGAGTGCTTGAGTGAGCCAGTGAGTGCGTGTGTGCATTGAGTGCATATGAGTTAGTGAGTGCGTATGTGTGTGCAAGCATGAGTGAGTGAGTGAGTGACTGTGTGAAGGTGAGTTAATGAGTTTGTGCGAATCGTGCGTGTGCGACTGTCCATGTGTGAGTCAGTGAGTGCGTGTTTGAGCAAATGAGTGAGTGAGCCAGCAATAGCATACGTGAGTGAATGAGTGAGTGAGTGTGTGTGTGTGTGTGTGCATGAGTTAGTGAGTGTGTGCTTGAGTTAGTGAGTGCATGAGTGAGTGCCTGCTTGCGTGAGTGAGCCAGTGAGTGCACGAGTGTGTGTGTATGCGTGCATGAGTGAATGAGTTAGTGTGTGTGTGCTTGCCTGTGTGAGTAGTTGAATGTGCAAAAAAAATCTTAATGAAACCTTTTGAATGGTAGTGTGTGTATATACAGACATTTTTAAAATTATAATATTTATTTAATAAATATGTCATAAATTGTTTGATTTATTATTATAAAAAAACTTCACAATTTAGATCCCCACTTCAGATATTAATTTCTATTCTACTGGTGCAATAATGTAAAATATTAAGAAATTGTTGTCTCTCTCTCTCTCTCTCTCTCTCTCTCTCTCTGTGTGTGTGTGTGTGTGTGTGTGTGTGTGTGTGTGTGGACTGGTAATCCCTACGGTATGGGGACAAAATGTCCCCACAAAGATGGCATAATATCCAAATTTTTGTCCTTGTGGGGACATTTTTTGGTCCCCATGAGGAAAACATCTTATAAATCACACTAAGTGATGTTTTTTGAAAAAGTAAAAATGCAGCATGTCTCCTGTGATGGGTAGGTTTAGGGGCAGGGGCAGTGTAGGGGATAGAAAATACGGTTTGTACAGTATAAAATGCATTACGCCTATGTGTGTGTGTGTGTGTGTGTGAAACACAACATGTGTGTGTGTGTGTGTGTGTGTGTGTGTGTGTGTGTGTGTGTGTGTGTCTGGTGTACCGCTGTGCTATGATGATTTAATAACAGCCCAGAGATGATTTCACTAGCACAGATCAATGTTGAGCGGCCAGAGAAAGAAAATTATTACCCTGCACTCCCAATACCTTTTACTAGAGAAGCCTCTCATAGCATCCCATTGCACCACTTTTATAAAACTGATGTGGAGGGGTGGAAAATCATATAAAAATGCTATTTATTTTTCATCTCCTCTTATATTACACTTGTGCACTTCTCTCCCCTTGTCTCCCCAAAGGATTTGAGGTATTGTTTGGGATGAAATGCAGACAAATGCTGTGTTTTCTGTGTGTGTACGGCGTACCGTCTACCGCTCTAAGAGAGATGAATGAAAACCATATATGTGTTTTGACATGCCATTATAAATTCGGAACCCGTATAGGTTGTGTAGTGGTACAATACACTCAGAATGTACCTTCCATTTCTTAATAGGTCTATAATGCATCATCTGTAGTTTTGGTCCATTTTATTGGAAGAGAAATAATGCACATTTTAAATAGATACCACAAGAAAAAGTTTATCCAACTTCTACAAACTACACTAGCACACAGATGAGCTCAAAGCATACCCGCCTTCGACCAAAAGCTACAAAACGAAATATATAATGCAGTCAAGGGAAGATTTGACTTCTCAGATGAAAGAAAGCTGTCTTTGTGACACGGACAATGTGAGATTTAACACTCCATTCAGAATGCAAATTAACTCTCAGGTCCTTTGTATGAGGTTTGACGTCCAAATCCTGATTGCCAAGACTATTTAATTGTTTGTCCTTTTCTCCATGAGTATATTCTCCCTGAGTATGAGAAATAGGCTTTTGTATTTGAACGAAATTCCAGAAAATTGCATTCATGCAAGTTATAATAGTTGACAGGCAATCATTTTTAAATATGTTCACAGCATCGGCATCATCTGGCAAATATTTACCTGAAATTACACAAGTTAACAAACTTGAGAGCATATACACACAGAGACTCTAGATGGCAAACATCCTATTCACTGTTTCCACTGCACAGATGAATATTTTTAAATGTGCTTGAACACATGAATTATTCATATAGTTAAAATCTTAATTCCCACGGCAGTGACTACTAAAATCCAGACTGGCGTACAAAGAAGCTGTGATGTTGCGTTTAAACATGGTAATGACCATTTCTTTTATTCCTCTACCTCATACTTTTTCTTGTACTAAATATGTTTTGTAATTAGTTTTTTTTTGTTTTTGTGCTAGATGGTTGTAATCATTATGGAATAGATAAAGGTTGTCTGTGTAATTATTATTATTATTATTATTCTTTTAATGTTCAAATTCTTTCTCCTATATCCCAAATTCCCAATGTAGATATTAAAGGGGTCATGAACTGAGAATAACATTTTCCTTGAGCTTTTGACATATAAGAGGTCATAAGAATATCCTGTAAGTTTTCGTTTGTAGTCCAAAAACAGCTTTTATTGAAGCCAAGCCCAGAGAACGACTCATTGTGGAATGTGCCTAACTATAGATCGGTGAAAGACCGCCTCTGCAGAAGATCAACGCCCACTTCATCACTGTAGCTTTGGCCCCGCCCACTGGAGTGTTAGTGAGATGACGAGGAGAGAAGAGATACAGGATCACTGGACTAAAAATAACATCACCTTCCAAAGGATCCTAACGCTAGGAATGTGCTTATTTATTCTCAACAATGTGAATGTCTCAGTTGAGTATTATTTATTTGCATTCATTAAATTTCACTGTGGATTCATTGGGAAACCAGTCGCAATTTCGCAATACAGTCAGATTTTCTTTGTCTACGTGTCAGTAAATCAAAACAGTGACTAAATGCTCAACTTCACATTGTGTCTCTCTTTATAATGTGATTAAATCATATAGAAAGTGATCAAAGAACGCTCCCTTTACAATCACTGGAGCTGTCAATCAAACAGAGCGAGTTTATCAGAGACTGAGTTCTGGACTCGCACCAAAACTCCCGTTATAATCGACAAATCTCTTATTTACATCGTGCTTGCACTGTTAGTTATGATGAAAGTATTCGTTAATGTACTGAACATGTCTGTGATTGGCTACAATGCTCATCACTGTAACCTTTCATGCCACAATCTAAATATAATGCTATGGATCTAAATATAATGCTTTAAATAAACACTTTTCATGATTAAGAACCTTCAGAGCTGTAATAGTAAAAACGTGTTTAACGTTTTCGAGAGAGTTCCACATGTAATACTTATTTTATATGCAAAAATGTCAGCCAATCACAGCAGTGGGCGTTTACACTGAAGTCTCACAGCAGCCAATCACAGCAGTGGGCGTTTACACTGAAGTCTCACAGCAGCCAATCACAGCAGTGGGCGTTTACACTGAAGTCTCACAGCAGCCAATCACAGCAGTGGGCGTTTACACTGAAGTCTGACTGCAGCCAATCACAGCAGTGGGCGTTTACACTGAAGTCTGACTGCAGCCAATCACAGCAGTGGGCGTTTACACTAAAGTCTGACTGCAGCCAATCACAGCAGTGGGCGTTTACACTGAAGTCTGACTGCAGCCAATCACAGCAGTGGGCGTTTACACTGAAGTCTGACTGCAGCCAATCACAGCAGTGGGCGTTTTTACACGCCCTTCAAATGGAGCATTCAGAGGGATAAAATCAGGGTAGGAAAAAAGCCTTTTATTTCTTAATTATGACAACTTTGATGCAAAAATCATACTTCATCAAATCATCATTATAAGTGCACCACAGGAAACATTATAAAACAATAAAACAATGCAGTTTGAGACCCCTTTAATGTTTAACGTTCAATGTTTGGACACCAACGTTCTTTTGTGTTCCTCAGAAGAAAGCAAGTCATGCAGGTTTGGAACAAATGGAGGGTGAGTAATAATGACAGCATTTTCCTTATTAAGTAACCTATCCCTTTAATGTTTTTATTTTTCAATTCCATTGCCTTGATATATCTCCTTTCATTTATCAATTTTCTTTGTAAAATTGAAATCTAATCTTGGCCTTTTGGGAAGTGCTCACCAAATCATCCATAATTGGCCATATTCAGCCACTGCGTGATTGAATCAAAAATATATTAACTGCCATGTGCACTTACAAAGAATATTATTGTGCATGTTAGTTCTGTGTTTTCAGACTCTTTTCAGCCCAGTCCTCGTCCATGCCCTTTGGTGCTTTCCAAATGATAGGCTCTTAATGTGCTCAGCACATGAGATTATGACTATTGATCATGCAATCATTAAATTATGTCCAAGGTAGTGCATCAAAATTGATCCATGCAGTTCTTTAGATGAGTAATGGGCATCCATATTCGGTCAAGTTTCACTCTACACTTCCCTTCTCCACCACTTACATTCTCCTAAACACTTTAAACTAACAATGAGGTCTTCAGGTCATCATCTGCATCCTTGAGATGCGGTCGTGACATCAGATGAGTTCAGAGAAAAGACGCTTCATTTCCACAAGAGGTCTTTGTCCCGGGAGCTCGCTCTTCTTGCAAACAGCAGGGAGTCCCGAGTCTCTCAAGTACACATGCACACATGGTATTAAAAGGCCAGTGGTGAGGCGCTTCTCCAGCGCTGAGGTGAAGCTGATATTACACACATTAGTTATCTCATTAAGCGGCTCCGCAGGGAGAGACGTTGTTTGAGCAGTTTTAATTGAAAGAGAAGTCATGGGAGGGAGCAATGTGTCCATGTGAAGATTCGCAGCGGTATCTGCCCTGGAACGGAAGAACTATCCCGATGCGAGGCAAACAAGATGAAGTTTCCCAACTTTCACAGCTGTGTAATCGATTCAAGTCAGTGACCGGTGATACAGAGCTTCATTACGCAAAAGTTGGTTTGATTAAACTTCACTCGCAATTACGACTGTTTGTGTACGTGTTTGTTTAGTTTGCCAGCGGAGTTATTTAATTGACCATATGCTCGGCACATTCTTAAAGGTGTGGTGTAATGCTGTTTCATGCATGCAGTTTACACTGTTAAAGACCTGGATTCCCATGCTAAACATGGACAAAGTTTCACAAAATAAGTTGGACATTTGATGGAGTATTTCTGTGCCAAAAATACACGTTTCAGAAAGTTTTTTCCGAGTATGGGTCTACGTGACGTCAACAAGGGCGGTTCCTTGTACAGGCCGTACGGGCACTTCTCCCGGAAGGGCGTGCGCACCCATCGACCAGAGCGAGAGAGCAAAAGCAGCGCTTTCAACAACGCGCTTTGCTCGGCTTTACGCTGCATTCACACGGGCGTCTGCGTTAACGCTTGACGGGGGGCGTGGCTGAAGCTTGGTGCTAATGCGACCATCATAGTGACAACAGCCAATCACTTTACTTGCCGCTTGGACCGCAACACAACACAAAAAAGGTGCCTTTTGACAGCTATGACACAATACATGCACTATACATACCAGATTCACCAACCGTCTCTGCCACCTCATTCCAGGCCTGGTCTCTCCGGTTTGTGTCCCGGTATGTATACAAAGATTGGTCGTACAGAACTAGGTGATTACCCAACGCAATTATCAGTCTTTCTTCCATTTTGATCATTCTTCATTCACCTGTGTTTTAAAAGAATGCAATTGGCTAGTGTCTGCTCTAGGGTTGCATGATCGCAATTGGCAAGCGTCTACTCTTGGGTATTTGCATAGGGCGATCTGATTGGATGACACATGCGTTGGCGCTTGAAAAGTTGAGAAATCTTCAACTTCTGCCATTTGCAACGGAACCCACAATTCAGTCCGGCAACGCATGATGGCACCCATTCAAAGTAAATGAGAAGCGTTAACGCAGACGCCCCGTGTGAATGCAGCGCTAGGGAAGTCGTCAGCTGTGCTGGACAGGTCACAGGACTTCACGAAATCAACAATGTCACCAAAGAAGTGTGTTTAGACAACCCTGTTTAGTTTGTTCCCTACATTTTGGCGATAATTGTTTTATAAAAAAGGCCCAGTTCAACTCCGGATTTGCTGATCGTCTTATACTGAAAGATGCAAACGATAAAGGTTCACGTTCATGTGCTGTAACCGCAGGCGGTGAGTAAAACTCCTTCAAATGTCTGTCTGTGTGTTGTTGGCTATCGGCACATCAAGTAAACAACATGATCACATATAGTTAATTTATCAATGGAGCATGCAATGTGCACTTCCCACATGTAAACCTTTTAAAACGGGCAAGTAAAAAAAAATGACGACGACATAATGAAAGTAGAAATTAGAAATTAGAAATTGACACAAGCCGCTAGCAAATATATACAGTTACAGTACATACCACATAGAGACGTCTTGCTGTAGTCTCTATCTATCTATCTATCTGTAGCTTCTCTTCTATTTCGTTTTTACCATGTTTTCTAAGTATATCACAGCTTTCAGTCGCTCTCAACGCAATAGCTGCTCGCTACTGACTTGCCCACACGATATGGAGATATGAAGGATGCAATACTACTCTGTAGGTACTCAAGATTGACATGATTTTAGTTATTCAAACGTAAGACAACATAAAAAAAGATTGCATCTCAGTGTACCACCTTAGCAAAATTCAATCATCACTTTTTATACTTTCATATGAAAAAAGCAGCAGCACACTGTAAATTAAAGATTTATTGTGCTCTTTAGTTTTCATTGAGCAAAAGGTTTTTTGGAGTTTTGTGTGCCAAAATCAGTGAGCCTGCGCTGCTCTGACTGACAGCTTCATGTGACTATAAAGGGAGGATGTGGTGCTAGCTTTGTGTAATTCATTCACAATAAAAGTTATTGCATTTCATGAAACTTTGTGAGTACTTTATACTTCACCTTGACAAATTAAAATTTTAAAATTGTATAGTGTTTAATATTTATTCAAAAGCGAAACATGGGGGGAAATATAATTAAATGTAGTTTTTACGTACTTTGCCCATAGCTAAATAAACTATTATTAAAATTATAAGGTTTAACTTAATTTACAATTGCGACTGTTTTTGGACGTGTTTGTTTAGAGTTATTTAGCAGAGTTATTTAATTAAATTGGAAGTTGACGGTTGGTTATGAATGGCTTAAGAATATTACTATAACAAGTGCTGTCATCATTTACTCACCTTCATGTCATTCCAAACTTGTGTGACTTTCTTTGTTGTGAAACACAAAAGTCCTACAGCTTTGGAACGACATGAGAGTGAGTAAATAATGACAGATTTTAATGTTGGCTGTGCTATCCCTTTAAAAATGTTTTAATACAATGTCATTGGTACTGTGATTATAATAAGAGGCATTTGAAGGTCCCAATGAGCCATTTGTTGGTTTCACATCCTAATAAACCAACCTCCAATCCAACACTGGTTTCCAACAGCTTCGCGGGTGCTGGTGTATCGGTTCTGGCTGACCACTATTTCCCGTTGTGCTGTCTAGTGTGTTTAATGAAGGAGAGAAAGTGTTAGGACGTGGCGTGCAGGAAGAATTAAAATGAAGTTATGGAGGAGTTTTGAAGGTTGTGGGGCCTATTTGCAATGGGAGTGAAAATGAATATTACCTGAGGAGCTTCGGTAAACAGCAGCCTTTGTATTATAAAAGTATGAATCAATGTTAAGAAAAATAATCACAAAGATACCGGCATAAAAAAAACATTGCAATATAGCCAATAAACTGTCACTGATATACATGCATTCAGTATGCATGGAGATTATCTGTGTATTATCTAAACTAATGGGTGTTTCTTCACCCATAGGCACTCTCGGCCCTCTAGAATATTAGTTTAATTTGAAAGTGTATAAAACTGTTGGCTGTGATGGAAATTATGGGATAGGATGATGAACTAAATACAAACAGGTGGGATAATTAATGAGGAACCAAGGAGACAAACCAGTTGTGGGAAAGTGAGAACAAAGGAAAACTAACTAGATAAAAGGCAGACACAACAGAATACCATGAAAATAAAACTTAAACTAAACTGTGACACATACATTGTAATTATTAAATACTTTTCTGGATTTGAATAGCAAGATGGTCATATCTGGCTCTGGGACAAAAGTAAAATACCTAAAATACATTTGATAAGTAGTAAAGTTTTATGTGTCCTTAAAATGTAAAATTAATTCTGAATGTAAAATTTGTTTTGTAACCATAAAAGTGGCCGAAAGAAACCCCATAATATTACGCTAAATATTGTAACTCTATAAAAAATTACATAAGTCACTTTTATCCATAACTTTTATCATTTGCATTTGGAGGTTGTTGAAGATTCCAGGCATATAGATGAATCAATAAGTTGAGAACTAATATTGACACATAATGCATGGATTTAACACCACACATCACTCTTGCCTTCTAGTTTGCTGGATACATGTTGAATCCTTAATAGCCGGTCCATCTCTCTGGTGAGCTTTTTTATACTCATAAAAATACAGTCCAGTTCCTTACCATACCAGCGCTTTCCAATAGTGCCCAAAGAAATATTGTTATGGTTTACACTTTTTTTACGGCCATCTCTTAAATCGTCCAACTCATACAGCAGGCTTTTTTGAATCGGCCAATTGAATCTATTGATTAACCAAGATATGTTCGCTGCATATTGGGAAAAAGAAGAGAGGCCGACACATTGCATGCATTTGATAGGGGACAATCAAGTTTATAACAGTTCTTTATGACCTTTCCAATGATTGGGATCAGCTGGGTAAATGGTTGAATCCTTTGGGCACAGAGTAGGGCTACACGCACATGCGCTCGCGTGAACACACACACACACACACACACACACACACACACACACACACACACACACACACACACACACACACACACACACACACGTTGTGTTTCCATGTTTTATGGGGACATTCCATAGGCGTAATGCATTTTATACTGTACAAACCGTATTTTCTATCCCCCTACACTGCCCCTGCCCCTAAACCTACCCATCACAGGAGACATGCTGCATTTTACATTTTCAAAAAACATCACTTAGTGTGATTTATAAGAGGTTTTCTCATGGGGACTAAATGTCCCTCATTAAGGATATCGGATTTTGGATTAAGCATCTTGTGGGGACATTTGTCCTCATACCGTAGGGATTACCAGTCCCCACACACACACACACACACACACACACACACACACACACACACACACACACACACACACACACACACACACACACACACACACACACACACATACACTACGGGTTAGGCAAGGCTGCACAACATATTAAAACAAGTAACAAATCATAATATAGCATAGCATAGTGCTATCATTTATAAACCTACACTAACACAGCCTACATCAATACATCCTCGCTCTGAGTTTGCATGCATGTTTTGATGTCCACATGTTCTTGTTCAAGAAACTACAGAGGCTGTAACATTTCTATCACATTTTAATTAAATGTTTTTGGCCAATATTAAACAGGGAATTGATGATGCTGTAAAGTGTATAACAACAACAGTTTGCATTTTAAGCTGTAGAGCTACAAGCGTAAATATTTCAAATAGATTTTTAGAAATATTTTGTTGAAGATATATTCTGACCAGGGGCATTTGCGTGGGTTGGTAACGTTCTATTGTATTTATTGTCGTAAATGTTTGACTAACTTCTTGTAGAGTTTATAATAGATTATCTGTTCAGGGAAAATATTTTTTCACTTAAGATTACAACAGTGGCATGTTCTGACTATAGTTTCTATGTGTAGGCTGCGATTTTTCATAAAAAATGCTAGATAAAAAAAGGAAATAAAAAAGTGAACCTTGCCCTAAGCATGGCAATGAGGAGCCATGAATGGTCTGTACTGTAATTATGGGCTACTTACTGCAGCAAATGCTTTAGTTAAGCAATTACAAGAACTATGTTATTTTTGGACAAGTACAAGTTAGAAAGAGCTTTAAAGTCTAGACATACTTGACTTATTGACTAAACAATTATTTTTTTCCCATGTGTAAAATGTGTTAAAAAACCTGGCTGGATGACAAAAAAATGACAGGAAATTAAAATGTTTAGTATAAAAACATTTTAAGTAAAGTTCTTTAAGTAAAATTCTGTCAAACTGATGAGATACATATACTTTATTGGCAACAGTATTAGGACGCCCCTCCTAATCACTGAGTTCAGGTGTTCAATCACTCCATGGCCTCAGGTGTATGAATCAAGCACTGGGCATGCAGACGCTTCTACACACATTTGTGAAAGAATGGCTCGCTCTCAGGAGCTCAGTGAACTCAAGCGTGGTACCGGGATAGGTTGCCACCTGTGCAATAAGTCCATTCGAGAAATTTCCTCACTACTAAATATTCCACGCTCAACTGTTAGTGGGATTATAACAAACTGGAAGCAATTGGGAACAACAGCCACTTCATGAGGCCTTCAGATGAGCTCAAGTGTGACTTTCCACAACAGTGCGGAGAGAGCTTCATGGAATGGGTTTCCATGTCCGAGCAGCTCATCCAAGCCTTACATCACCAAGTGCAATGCAAAGTGTGGGATACAGTGGGGTAAAGCACGCCGCCACTGGACTCTAGAGCAGTGAGACGTGTTCTCTGAGTGACCAATCACTGACCTCACAAATGCGCTTCTAGAAGAATGGTCAAAACTTCCCATAAACACACTCCTAAGCCTTGTGGAAAGGTGGAAAGCCTTCCCAGAAGAGTTGAAGCAGTTATAGATTAAGAATGGGATGTCATTAATTTCATGTGTATGTAAAGGCAGGCGTCTCAAAACATTTGGCAATATAGTGTATGTAGTAATTGTTGTTGTAGTAAAGTAATTGTTAACTACTTTATTACAGTTATCAACCAACTTTGCATGTGGATGATACCACAAATTACCTTTTTGCAAACAAGCAAACTAATGAATCTCATGAGGGAGCATGCCCCGGGACCTCGCTAAACGGTTCAAACCAAAACTATGCACTTGATTCTGACCCCTAATGTAGTTTGTGTGTGTTTGTGTGGGCATGTTTTTGTTAAATATCAGGACACAAATGTGTATAATGACATGGGTATGACATTACAAAAAGAGGGTGAAATATGAGGACGTTCCCCATGTCCTCACTTTTCAAAATGCTTATAAATCACACAGGATGAGGTTTTTTCACAGAACGTAAACTGCGCCGTCTCCTGTGATGGGTAGGTTTAGGGGCAGGGGCAGTGTAGGGGATAGAAAATACGGTTTGTACAGTATAAAAACCATTACGCCTATGGAATGTCCCCACATTTCACAAAAACAAACATGTGTGTGTGTGTGTGTGTGTGTGTGTGTGTGTGTGTGTGTGTGTGTGTGTGTGTGTGTGTGTGTGTGTGTGTGTGTGTGTGTGTGTGTGTGTGTGTGTGTGTGTGTGTTTTAAAACTTCCATAACATTTGGAGGAGCTTCTCCTTTGCAGACCCATTTGGCCAGCAGCAGCCCTGCACACACATTCATGCTAGCAAGGCTTCCAGGTGGCTGTAACTATTGGCAGATGTGTGGGGGGGACGGCTTCCCACCTCTCACAGAAACAGAATGATTTGCACCTACAGTATGGAGCTTTTCAATCCACTGCCCCCTCCCCGTGTTTACTAACTCTGCCTGACTCTAGTTCTGCTTTTGCCTTTAAGTTATATACACCGATCAGGCATAACATAATAGCAGGTGAAGTAAATAACACTGATCATCTCTTCATCACGTCACCTGTTAGTGGGTGGGATATATTAGGCAAGGAAGCAGGAAAAATGGGCAAGCGAAAGGATTTGAGCGAGTTTGACAAGGGCCAAATTGTGATGGCCAGACGACTGGGTCAGAACATCTCCAAAACTGCAGCTCTTGTGGGGTGTTCCCGGTCTGCAGTGGTCAGTATTACAGGACTTTAAGGGTTTGCTGCTAACATCTTGGTGCCAGATACCACAGCACACCTTCAGGGGTCTAGTGGAGTCCATGCCTCGACGGGTCAGGGCTGTTTTGGCAGCAAAAGGGGACCAACACAATATAAGAAAGGTGGTCATAATGTTATGCCTGGTCCGTGTATATAGAGTGGGGGTACAAAAGTCTGAGTCCACTATAAATGCTTATATTTTGCTATTCTATAAATTAATACATATTTTTTCGTGGTTGGACTGAAAAATAAATATGAATTTTCTATTTCTTAGTATTTAGTGTATCTCCCTTTTGCTTTACTGACAGCATCACTCGAGCTAACATGAACTCCACAAGTTTGTGTAAAACATGACAATCATGTTTTGCATCACAATTTGAGAACGATCCATAAACATGTTGTGCTATTTTTTTGTTACCGTAAATATTTGTTATTAATTTTACATAATTTTTGTTTTAATTTTCAAATTGTATTACATAAATTTATTTTGAAATGTATTACATTTAAATGAAGGCAGATATAAATATAAATAAACAGCACTAATTTAAAAACTCTTATGTCTTTAATTTATGAATCCTAGATTTTCCTTTATGCTTCAAGGTTCAGACTTATGTTGGTTTAAGATATTTTGAAGAATGTTGGTAAGCAGACAGTTGACAGTAGCCATTGACTTTCCATTGATCTTCTTTTGTGTTCAGCAGAAGAAAGAAAGTCATACAGGTTTGGAACAACATGAGGGTAAATAAATTATGATAATTTTCATTTTTGGGTGAACTATCCCTTTAAAGTCGGCATGACATTGCAATAGTTTTTTCTTCTTTATTGTGACATATCTAATGTAACCCTATTGTGACACAAGAAAGGGTGGGACTTTTCCATTAGGAATGTAATGGATGGGTGTGGTTTGCTATTGGTCGATCTCATATGAGTGACAGGTTGCACCGCCCTCATGCTAGTAAACACATCATCCAAGAGATGGGTCTGCAAGAGGGAGCGGAAGTTATTTTGATTAAAGATTATAAGGGATGTGGATTGAGAAAAAATAAAATAATGATGTGCATAGAAAAGTCATTTGTAATAAACACTGCAATATTGCATAAATAAGAATTGTCAATTTTGATTTCATGAAAGATATATGCCTTGAATCAGGTGTCAATCATAAATGTAACTGGTGCTTATGTTTATATGAACCATTATTACAGTGACATGTGCACAATATTAGAGTTTGCCACTGTATGTCATAAGCTTGGATCAGCCATTTGACCCTTCTAAGCTTTTTTTGAGAACAATATCACACTAAATATCACACTGCATTCAGAGGAGGAGACAAAAACTGCACACCTGTCCAATACTGATCTGAAGGCATTCAATTTAGCATGGAAATAAGTTTACACTGTCCTAGGTTATAAGTTATAAGTTATAAGGAAGTACATTTGAGATCTGCTCTCTCATTTTGGACAAAAAGGGTCATATTTTCAGGGGTGATAGCGTTCCGCACCACGCCGGATTTCCGCGTAGGCTACTGTGGCTGCTGAAAAAAAAAATCAGGTTCTGGTTATATTGGTCTATGGCAGCATTTTAGTGCCATGTTTAAAAAAAAATAATAATAATAATAATAAAAAAGATTGTCTAATGTTTATTTGATGTCTGTTTTTAAAAGCAATGAAGAGAATATGTGCTGTTCTGTTACACATCATTTCAGCTATTAAAATAGTTCCGTTTTGTATGTATGGCAAAGTGATGTCGTTTCTGTTTTTATTAATTAAGTTGTAATGGGAAGATTTTTTATTCGTCAGATATAAATAAGGTATAGGCGCATATCCATTGGAGAGTGGAAGCTTGCACAATGCAATACAGAGGTGCCAGAGCCATCACTTGCACTTTTTTTTATCCAGTGGAAACGAATTATCCTCAAAACAATACATGCCTTACCGACATCAAATACATAGATGGAGAGATTTAAATTATTGCTTAACGAAATAAAACAAATCAAACCAAAAACTCTTTCATTATATCTGTAAAGATGCATTTCTCGCGTCAAAGTGGAGATTTCTATTAAGGATCTTGCGTCACATTTTGCGCCTCGCGCGCAAACAAACATTCCAGCATTGCAAACTTGACATCGCAGTCAGTCAGTTCATCATCAAAATAAAATAGTTAACCGAATATATAAAAAGTTACACAGCTTTTATATTTGTTATAATCAGAGGATTTGCCAGCATTCAGGATTCAGAACTGCGCAAAAACTCAGATGTTTTAAGAGGTGAGTGGATTCTATCTTAAATGCATCTGTTTGGCCATTGCGCTCTAGTATTCGTGACATTGCACAGCGCAGCAAAACAATTTATAAACAGAAACTCTGCCTATACTTGCACCCGTAGCTACATCGTTTTTATTTTGTTTTAGTTGTTCTTGTTGATTTGTGCAATAGATGCTTAACAATTTATTTGTTGATGTTTTTTTTGTTTTTTTTTTAGAAATTTCTAATTTGCGGGAGTCCCGCGAACAGTTTTATTCTCCCGCAACCCGCACACACACGAATACCTTACCGCCTGCACCCGCACTCGCACTCGCACTCAGCCATCAAATCTAGTCCCGCACTCTATATGCGTTGGGTCCCGCGGGAGTGCAGGTCTCTATTCCCAAGCACATTTTTGCGCAAGTGAAGAGGATGATTTTTTCCATCAATATTGGGACGCGAGTGAAGTACAAAGCCTATAATAAATAATTGTTATGCATCCAAATGAAATAGGCTACATCGCGAATATGGAAATTGGATTCGAATGAGGAGTCAGGCTACGCGAAAGCTGCTTACTTTCAGTTTCTCATTAAATTATTTCGTTTTGTCTTTATATAGTTATTTTTTAATTCTTGATCCATTCTGAATACTGTTCACTTTGAAGGATTTGTTGGGGAGTGAGGGGAACTAAAATAGCTATGTCTGTAGTGTTTATAATGTTTGTACATTATTTCGCTTTATATACAGTTTTTTTTTTCTGGATGCAATCAAATGCGACTTGTACATGACTTAGGCCTACCTGATTTTCTCTCTCTCAAAAACATAATATATATAGAATTTTAACCAATTAGGCCTAATCGTTTGCTGCATGCTTCAAAATACACTACAACTACACTGTAACTATATATATATATATATATATATATATATATATATAGTATAATAATATATATATATATATGCAACAAATAATTAGTTATAGTATGCTTGTTAATTATTCTAGCTGTCTATGCTCTGTTTAATTAATTAAAATTGCTTGTTGAATAACAGTTAACCAGTTAATTAGCGTCCCATATATAGGCCTATATCAAATTAGTGCAGAATCAACTTTAATTTGCGGAGGCGTCAATGATCAAAAGCGGTTGTGTGGAAAAGTGCTGAGCTGAACTTTTGTGCCATCTAGTGGTTTAATGGAGAATGCAGTCAAATGGCCCATTGTATATAAGTATTATGCCTATATATGGGTCGTGACAACTTAAAAAAAAGAGGGTCGCTCTTAAAAAAGTTTGAAAACCACTGATGTAGACTACTGTAAATTTAAAATGCATCGTTTAAATAAATACAAATCAGCAAAACTGTTTCAAGTGATAGGCATTATTCAATTAAAAGTATCAATGAATAAAACATTATGTTGACCAGGTGGATTATTCATTGAAATCATGGAGAATGACATTTAGTTTTATTTTCATCATGAATGATATGAGTATATTCATTTTTTATAGTTTTTCAGTTGAATGGTGCATATTTTGCAATTAAATTTGTTAAAGAAAAATGAATGTGTGTCCTTTTCATGTCTTTTAGGTAATCAATTCCTGTGTACTTTGGAGTACTATTATTGCCACTTACTGACCTGTCTTGGTATGACTGTAGCATCTGCAGCATTTACTTCCAGTGATTGTATCTAAGATGGGCTAATAAGGTCAATGTAGGCACTGAACATATTGAGAAGAAAATGCTGTGTTTTCTTGAATAATACTGAGGGCATAATGCAAATATGAAAATATCTAAAAAAGAGCCACTTGTCAATAATGATGATCAGGGTTATACATACTTAGGCTGTTTATATATTTGGGCCCAGGGGCCAACAAGTTGTGTTAAAAGTGCGTCGCATACATAGTACCCTCTCAGGGGCAAGGAAAAAGTTCAGGCTCAGGAATTTTTCACTATCAGCCCTGTATTTTGGCATAGGCTATATTTTTAACATCAAATGAAATTTCACCATATCTGTTTTCTAAATGCATGTTATTGGTCTTATTGTGAACGAATCATGCATGCATGTGTTTTAAATTAAAAAAAAGTTTTTTGCCCAAATATCATATTTGGTATCATAATATCATAACTCGATCTTGTTTTCTAATAATTTGGTCTGCTTAACCCCGCCCTTTTCTCACAATTGAGTGCAAGCTCAAGGAACATGGAAGAAAACATCTGTTGCTACTTCCATGTTATCGCCACTTTACTATTAATGAGAAATTGATTAAAAAAATTGCCTTTATGCTACTGAAACCTACAGGACGAGATGAGCGTAGAAGATTGAGAGTGGAGTGAAGGTTCATGGACTAGTGTGGGTTGGTATGAAGGATGAAAGGGCACCTTTCTGTGTTAATGAGGCATTGATTTCCACATCACTAAATAATGAATTCATAAATTAGGCCTAACCATAAAACACTGTAACTGAAATCTGCCCACTCAGGGAGTTTCTGTCTTATAAATGAACCATGGAGTTGACCATGAGCATTTCTCAACTAGATCTTGTGTTCTCTGCTCACACATGCACAAAACATATCTCAAAAAACGCATATGGGGATTGTGTGCACAAGCTTGTGTTGGATATGCTGTAGGCTATACAGTATAAAGTGGAAACAAAAAGCCATTTGATACAAATATCAAACAAGTTTCATCTGCAAATCAGTTATGCTCAGACTAGCTGTACTTTTGTGTCTTAAATCTAGCTGCCTATTGCCTTACAATAAAGTAAGGTGGTGAGGTTTTGTGATAAAGTAATGCACTTTGATATCTTCTGTTGATTCGCCTTTCGCCGAAGAGCAGTGCTAAATGAAAAAAATGATGTTTAAACAAAATAAGAAAAATGAATGCATTGTGTTTCCTTCTGGATCATCAGTGAATGTTTGAACCTTCTTTAATAGTTGTGTTTGAGTCCCTCAATCGTCCTCAGAGTGAAAAGATGATCTCAAAATCATACAGTCACTGCTGAAACAGGTTCAAATATGCACAAGATGCTGGAAAACTGAAGGATTTTTGGGATCTGGAGGAATTTTCTGAAGAACATGGGCAGTTTAACTGCTCAGGACAAACAAGAGACTCAAGATCAACCATCAGAAAACACAACAACAGCCGTGGATCATCAGGGAACCACACACAGGATTAAGAATCTATTTTCTTTTTATAAATTCAGCCATTTTTGGGGTCTTGTGGACTATATGTAAACATTTTATGTAAAATATCTCATTCAGGACAGTACTAAATAAAAAATAACATGCATTTTGTATGATCCCTCTTATTTTGTTAAAACAGATTCTGCAAACTTTCAAGCACAACTGTGAGTATGCATAGGTGTACAGTGTGCATGTATGTAAATATATCAAGTTTAGCCACCAAAAAGTCTCAATAGATATTAATTTCAACCATGGATAATTCAAACTTCTTTTTTTTGTGAGACATTTAGCATGATAAGTGTGCTTCTGATGCTACTTGGTTTGATATCATATGCAATGCCACATTATTCATACAGTGTCCAAATACTTTTGGGGCCACTGTTGTATATAACACCATGCAAAACATAGAAACTAGAGAGTCCTAGAACCTCCCTCACTCATTGCTCAGAGGGTGTAGAATTACTTTTAGGCACCGCGCAAGTGCGCACCGTAGCGTCTTCAGCGCGCGCTGTATGTAGACCGTCACCTCACCAGTATTTCGTGTCAGAACAGTCTGGCAGGCAGGTCTAAGGACCTGGGGGATATTGGAACCCTCTCCTCGTTCATTCGCACCCCCTCTCCTCCCCGTACACCCTGTCGTAGCCGTACAGAAACCCAACAATCAGACAGCTGTCGACTGCCGGCTTGAGTCGCGCGCGCGCTACATCACCAATGCCGGGGAACCGTCAGCTCTCTCGCGCACGGACGGACAGCGAGTATGTGAAGTAGTGACCGCAAGGATGGACCAAAGGAACTACTTCGCCGTTCTGCTGCTTGTTTTACACGTTCAACTCACATTTGGAGAGTTCTTTCCAGGTAAGTTTGCATTCCTTTCTCTTTCTTTTGGCCACTTTGCGGAGGTTACGCGAGGTTTGAACGCCGTAACCCAAGACGGGATGAAACTTTAATAATTGCACGTTGTTTATTTAATGACGGTGTTCTGAGGAGAGATGTTACTTAATGTTATAACGTCAGTGTTAGATAAATATGAATTATACCAGCTTTGCTTTATTTATCGTTTGTGACTTTTTATAGTCAAATCATAGCTTTTTATAACGGAGCTGTATTGGTATTTACCTCACTAACAGTTTCTCTGATTTAGTCTGGAAAGACGGCGAAATTATAAAATATAATTTTTGGGTCAAGCTGGCTGTATATTTGTATATGCTAAAAAAAGTTTAGTCACTTATGCGTACTTGGTATGCTCATAATTATAGCTATTAGTGATTTGTGTTTGGGATCATTTAATATAAACTTTCTCATTTATCAGTGATCGGTTTAAGGGAATTGTTGAGCTCGGCGATGAGATCCTAAAACAGTCTCGTATAGAGTGAGGGATTCGGCCACCGCGTCCGTTCCGTCCTGAAATGGCTGCAGTTCCTCTTTCCGCCGGCGGGTGGCGCTCTGGGCACATCCAAACCCTGAACCACAGCGGCACTGGTTGAATCGTGGGTCTTTGAGAAATTGTCCTAGAACTGGAAAGATTTCTCAGTTTCTTTTGTTTTGAATATGATTTTTGTTGTTGAAAACCATCTTTGTCGTCAGTAACCCGCAGTGTTCAAAGAAAATACTGCTAAATTATAACAATAATGATGCTGTTAATTGAAGGGGAGGATTTATGAAAATAACTAAGCTAGATTTCAGATGTGCTTAGATGAAATTATAGAGTACTGTACGGCATACGGTCTATTTTAATTTTACCTGGAAGATTAAAAAAAATGTTTTTTTTAAATGTTGAAATAAGCCAATAACTTCTAGTTTAACGTCCTGAATCACTGTAAAACACACTTAAGTTAAATCGCTACCTTAAAGGAAATAAAGTGATTCCAAAATTGCAACCTGTGGTGATTATAAGTTCCTTGCACTTGTTCATTATGGGTGTAGAAAACTGAGTTGAAATTGTGAGGGCTTGTCACAATCATTTCTACCTTTTTACTCAATTGTAATTTAGACAAATGGAAACAGATGTTGATGTAACGCAGCTTTGACAAATGATTAAAAACATGCAACAAAAATCATTTTAATCAATAGACAGATTGTGAAGTTCAGCATAAAGGTTAAGCAATTTATGTTTTTCCTGCCGTAGCTTTTGGCTTGAGGTCAGTGTGCTAAAGATTAACACTCGGACAGTAAAGTTAATCAACAGACAACGGACAAATATTAAAAGTGTTCTCTTTCAAGGCTAATGAAACCAAGACGATTCAAGAAATATCTGTAAGCTTTGATTGTTTCACACTTCTCATGAGCTGTTGACCTGTTGAGCAAATATATACGACATGCTTCTGTAATATCTTTCATGGCTAAATGTGTTCATTTGATAAGCCTCAGACCAGTGTTTTTAAATTTCAATGCTTTTTAGTGGCACGTCTGTAGCCTGGCTCTTGTTGCGAGGATAATTTGTGTTCCATTCTATCTTTGCTTGTAATTTTGGCAGGGCCAACAAGACTTTCTCTGTGCTTCAGTGAACAGCTTGACAAGTATAGGCCTATCTTTATTCACCAGTCTGAGGAAATGAAAGCAAGGCTATCAACATAAAAAAGACTATTACAAAAAAAGTACATCTTTTTTTGGACTTGATTCCATTGTGTGCATGGTATTATTTGAAGTAGCATGTAAATACTGTGGTATGTGAGTATGGTAGTCATTTAGTACCAATATATATATTAAAGTACCATGGTATTACTGTCTGATTCCATTACTGTACCATGGGATCCGCTGGGCATACAGGACTAAACGCTTCCATTACATTTATTCCGCATATTGATTGATGTCTCTTGTATTTTATTGATGTTTATTTTATTTAAAAGCTGTTTTAGTGCACAACTGGTGCAGTGGATCTAACCGTCTCATGCCTATGGGCAAAGCATAATTGATTTAAAAGTGGCAGTTATCCCACTGAAAGATTTGCATTTGGCATTTAATTGAACATCTTCAGCTGGCAGCAGAGAGCCAAAGAGGGAAGACCTGACGTGTCTAACTCTCAGCGTTCCTTGTCATCGCCAGTGTCACACTTTCAGCGGTCTTCTCTGTAAAAGTCTGTCATTGTGTGACGAGAATAGAGGTTGAGCAAATGATTGGTTTTCGGTTATCAGCAAAAATCCAGACTGATTTTCCATGTTGCATCCATTGCTGGAGCGGCTGAGAAGGGTCCACTGTCATTATACAGTACGAGAGCGGCCTCTAGAGGCCAAATCACTGACGCCTCGTGGAGTTTGTTTTGACACGTGAGAATGTGTGCTGCACAGAGCGGGACTCTTTAGATGCAGATTTAAAACAGACATGGTATGTATTAGGGCTGGGTATTGACACAAATTTCACGATTCGATTTCCATTCGCAAGCTTTCGATTCGATTCACTTACAATTTCAATTCGATTCGATTCAATATCGATTATTGTTAGATATATATCAGATACAGTCATGGGCGTCAGAAGCAAAAAAAAGGTGGGTGGATCCTCTCCCAGAATTTTTTTTACTGGAGTAGATGCCATTTATATTAAGTTCAAATACTGTATATTGCCTTGTTTACTAAACATCTGGTTGGGCCAGACAAAATTACGGATAACACTAATGTATTTACGGTAGCAATAGTGTAGGGGTAAGATGCATGGCATCAAGTTTTGACACAAATAGACCCGAGGTTCATAGCCGCCTTTTGCCAAACTCGCTCTACTCCCTTTCCCATTACATAACAGGTCGGAAAGGCATTTATTTTCAATAAAAATTAAGAAAATATTAGAACATTTTATTTGATAATAAGTGTATATCAGTTAGGGGTAGGTAAGCAGACATCTGCTGAAGAATTAGAGATGATAAAAGTGAGTGGGTCCAATGTCATTGGTTTTGAATGGTGGATGGGTTTTGTCCCACCCCCATGCATACAGTACATGGTAAAAAATTGTGAGGAAAATTCTTAACTAATGCTGTAAACTATGCTGGTCAGTTAGTGCATTACTAATATTGAAGGTTAACATTAACTGATTTAAATACAGACTCATTGACGTTTTTTATAATAATAAAGTTATAATACTCATTTTACAATTACATAATCATATTTCTACTCTAATTAGTTTTTTTGAAATATAAACATTTAAATGGTGGCAATCATAAAAACTTGACGGATTTATTCAAGCATGCATTCATTTTGAAGAACATTAAATATTATAATGAATATGTAATTTGGTGCATGCATTTATCAAAATGCTTTGTGGCGAGGTAGAAGAGCGAGAGACGTGGGAGGAGCGAGCGGAGATCGGTGCATGATTGAGAATGAGCTTGCTGACTAATGCGTTTATGGTCACTGGATATGGATTTTCTGAGGTAAATGTGACGTTACGTGACATATTGTTCACAAGCTGTTTTATTGACGTCTTTCCGTGGTTTAAACACTGATTGAGCGATTACATGTGATGTGATAAAGATTTCAGAGCATTGTACTAATCTTTTAACATACCTTGACGTTCATCAAGGTTTATTTCACGCTGTAACTGGTATTAAAGCGGAGGAGATGATCAGTTCACATGAGCTTCCGCTTCTCTTGAGCTGAGCTGTACTTCTGTGATCTGTCACACCATATTAAACAGCACCAAAACGGTATTTATTTTTAAGAATTTCGTAAAAAAATGGACGTGATTTGAAATCTGAGACTTTGTGTCTTATCAAAAGTAACAAAGCACAAATATTATTGCGATGTATTGGATGGGAGGGGCTCTACAAAGTTATGTTTATTCATCAACTGAAAACAGGATGACTAATCGATTCCTGGGATTTAAGAATCGACATTGGTTCATAAAATTGAGAATCGGGGCTGATTTTCTTTTAATCAGCCCTTATATGTATACAGTATACTACAGTACGTGTTTTCATATCATTATAAAGTCATTCATTTGTTGACTAGATGTCAAGACTGAGGACGCTAATATTAGAAGTACCTCAAGATAAAATATTGCGACAAAAACACACAACTCAAATGTTTAATGTCACGAATGTTACCATCTATTTGCATTAGTTTATATCCAGCTGATCGCATTTATGCATTCATTATCCTGCGAAGTTGCATTTTTAAAGCTATAGTGACGTGAGAAAGCAGCCTACAGAAACACAGAAACACAGAAACAAATCGATTTCAGTTCTTTCTCATCATCACTCTAATGGCGATCCATGCCATGTTCTTCACCATTTCCATAAGCTTCGACACAAAGGACTTGACTCGTGAATCCAAACATTTCTTGTTACAGTACAAAAGAAACTCAAAACACAAATTCTGTCCACTTATTCCAGATACAAGAAAAGTTCACGGTCAGAAGACTGTCTAGCTCGAAGCTTTTCTAGTTTCCGTCTACTTCAACTATTCTCTTTTCTCTTATGCATACGTATATCGTCACAGTCACGTGATACAAAACTAACATAAACACCTTTTTCAAGATCATAACTATTCTTAATATAAATGAAAAATATTACTAAATTATTGACGTTGTTATGGCATACATATAATACATATTTTGTTATTTTGATTAGATAGTAATTAGGGATGTGCACAAATAGTCGAAAATAAGATCTGTAATTATTATTTGAATTTATTCAAATTTTACACCGTGGCTTAGCTGGCCATAAATGCAGTGATTCCATGATGAACCCCAGGCACTGAAACTCACAGTTATAACCGAATCCACTGGTTAACGCTGTGGAGTGTGTTAAGTGTTGATTGCATTTCGCAAAGTTTGGAATTATGAACTTACTTTAAATGATCTTACAAAATGTAATTACTTTTGATCAAATTAATTAATGAAACTGAGTTATCATAATATCACCACTAAAATGAGAAATCAACTGAAAAAAAAAACCTTTGTTCTCGTTAAACATAATTTAAATAAACAAGTATTCAAATATTCTAGCCTAAATATTTGAATGCAATATTTTTGAAAAAAATACCCATCCCTAATAATAATCAAGTGTTCTAAAATAGAAGCAAAATAAAGTAGTCGAACATAGAAACAATATGCATATGTGTTTAATTTCAATGCTGCATGTCTTTCTAGATGTTTAAAGATGGCCATCTTTAACCATGACTGTTTGGATTTATTTGAAATGGTAACTTTACAATAAAAGTATAATTTATAACATTAACTAAGGTTAGTAAAAGTATTATTCATTGTTCAATTTTAACATTTTCTCATACATTTTTATTACATTTTAAACTTGTATCTTTTAACTAATGAATGCACTATGAACTAACATGAATGATCAAGGTATAATTATTATGTTAATATTTATATTTAAAAAGTAAAGAACATTTTCATGGTTTAGTAACTGTTTAAATTTTTTTTAAATATATATATATATAGTTTTTTTTTCTCTGGCTCTGAAAAATAATAAATCATAAAAATAAATAAAATTTATTATTACACGGTATTTCCAGTGTTTTATATTGTGGACACTTGGTCTTTGAAACAGGACTTGCTTTCTCAGAAGAATTTTTTGAATGTACTGTATATTCGTTATGTATTAAAACATATTTATCCTGATATGTATAATTAATTATTTATATTTATCCTAATTTCAAGATTTTAAACAGAAGCCTTTAAATCAAAGGGCTTTTAAGATCATGAGAAATGTAGCTCAGTTAAGTGAGTCTAGTAGTGTATATTTTGGTACAGAAACTTAATGTACTTCAAAGAGTGTCATTGTATTGCCATAGTACTTTTGGAGCTCTTTTTGTTAATGATAACACAGATAGAGCTTTCATTCGATAACCTGTGTAATTTCACGGCCGTCTCAGGACCTGTGATGTGAGAGCTCTCTTTGGTCCAATGATATATCTTAAGTTTATTCATCGGCCCGGGGTGAGGCGGCCCACCCCTGTACATTTAGCCCCAGGCCCTGTCTGTTTTAGCAGCAGCATGATAATTTATTGCTGGGCCAGTTTAGTTTATCTAACTCAGATGCATCATTTTTATTTTTATTTGCCTGGCAGAATGTTTAATTTCGGTGAGGTATCGAGGAGACGCCTATTATTAATAAGAATGATTAATTAAAACTAATGAGAGATCATATACCCCGAGGGAGCTGTGGATTTGTCTCCCGCTCTCTCTCTGTCTGTCTCCTGCTCTTTGTCAGCTACTCATTTGCGGCTCAGTGAAGTCTCTTATCATCTGTGCAGTGCACTGCCTAATAGCTAATCCAGAAACTGCCAGACTACCGGATAATCCAGTTCACTCAGTGCGCATATGTTTCTTTGGGATTCTAGATTGATTTAAATAAATCCTTGAGCATGAGGCATTTAGGAGTTGATATACAGTATATGGCTACTGTTGCTTCTTTTCTCTTTCTGTTCACCTTTCCCATTGTTATGTCTCTCTAAAGGACAGACTGTTTCTAGAGAGTTTTTATTGGAGTTGAGGGATTCCCTAGACCAGCACGCCCATGGGTGAAAAGATGGATGCAAATGTAAAATGATAACTGCGTCAGGCTGAAACTAGCAAAAACACTTCCGTCCGTGTGTGTGATAGGGCCCATTGACTTCCATAGTAGGAAAAAATATATACTAAGGAAGTCAATGGCTACCGTCAACTGTCTGGTTACCAGCATTCTTCTTTTGTGGTCAACAGAACAAAAAAACTCATACAGTTAAATACAATTACAGTCAATCGGGTAAATAAATGATGACAGAATTGTCATTTTTGGGTGAACTATCCCTTTAAGATGCAACATGTCCACATCAACACTGTACTGTGTATCGAATGTTTGCCAACACTCTGATTTTCAGACATCATAAATGCCATAGATGAGCCTTGAACAAACGGTCCAGTGGGTAAAAGCTCCATTTAATGAGCAGAAAGCTCATTCCTTCTCCGACCACTTTGTCTGAGCCCTGGATTGAGACACTTCACCCCAATAACCCCATCTTTCTCTGAGTCAAACAAGAGTAAAAAGTAGTAAAACCCAGTGAGTAAAGTAGAAACAACTGATGAATGAAATTTACGAAAAAGACTTTTAAACTTCTCTTAGAGAAACCGCCACAGATAGCGTGAGTGATTTCTCGCCGAGGCTGCCAGGGCTAAATGAGAAAGCCTCAACATGTATGGAAACAAAACGAGTTGCCTTACTGTGACTGCTCCATGTTCTGTTGTGATTGCCCCTCTAGACCGAGATGGAAAGCACGTTTGAGTGGGTGGATAAACAATGCGAGAAATCAGGGAGAAATGAAACGCAGAGAGCCGCAACTGACAGAAAAGTGAGAGGAGGGGAGGGGGGGAAACAACACTTGAAGTGGTCGAAAAAATGAGACACCTGAGAGGACCAACAAATGACTTTGCAAGGGCTGTCGGGACATAATGGATTTCACAGACATACGCACACACACACACACACACACACACAGGAACATGATTATTTCCCGTGTGTCCATTAGAAAGCGCCAGGGCCGTAATTGTTTTCTTTGACCTGCTTGTTATCGCCCTGCTCTTGGGTTGCCAGGTTTCGGCGCTCCACTCTTGCCCTCTGACAAGCTGTCACTCAATGGCCTGTTTAGTATTCGAGCGAGAGCGAGAGAGAAAGGAAGACTGTCAGAGGTGTTATCTGCATGACTGTGCTGGTCTAATCCTCCCCACTTATTCTATTTGGCTGACTAAATGACAGCTCAATACTGGAGTGCGGGCCAAGTCCACTATGAATGAGACGTCTCCTCTTTGTACTGTAAAGAAAGTGAAAACCTCTAGAGTAGCCATGTTTAATATCTGAGGAGTTATCTGGAGCCAAATTTAGTCTGTATTTAAAGGTACAGTTCACCTAAGAAGTGTGTGTGTGTGTGTGTGTTTGATGTCACTCAAAACATTTTCCCTGTGAAACGCAAAAGGAGACTTTTTAGTTCCTTTTCTCATACAGTGATTTTTTTTTTAGCTATTTATTCTGTTATTGTTAATTTTTGTTTATTTATTATTTAATCAAACACATTGAATAGCTCCTTAAAGTCAACATGAAATCAAAAATTGACCATATTCACTGTTTTTGTACACTTTCTGTGAGTGGTATATTCATTTATATGCACAATATTTAATCAAATTGATACCTTTCCTTTTCAGATGGTCACAAAGCTCTCTTAATTTTAAACTTAAAATCGTGTTTTAATTTAACATGAAATCAAATCGGAACCTATTTACTTCCCAAATGCATGTTGTGTAGGAAAATATAACCTTAATTACCATTATGCCGTTTCTCAATATGCGTCCATAACTCTTTTCCCACTTGAGTTTTTTTTTTTTTTTAAGTTGCCAGTCACCGCCAGCGTTTTTGACCATTTTCACAAAAATGTCATGGTTGCCAGAATTTATGTTGTATGAATATTTAAACATGCAATATATCAAAAGAAAGAAAAGAGCCTATGCTTTTAAACAACAACAAAGAAACATTTTATTCTAGCTTCATGCATTCCTTTTTATCAACACTCGAATGTGGGTGTTTAAAAAAAAAATGTAAATCATATTTTTGGACGATCTGGATCGGATTCAAAGCGATGATCAAAACAGATGGAGTAAATGGAGTCCATCAACATCCTCAAAGCTTCTTAGTCCTATAGCTCATCCTGGGTCGACATTTCATTCAGTAACATTTGGCAGTTTTGATATATACGATGATCGCGTTATTTTACATGATATTTTACATATGCTATTGGTTGTTTCTGCATCGTCTTCGCATGTGTTTTGATCAGGAGATTCAGCACTCTTTCAGAAGATGTGTCATAGCGCCCCCTACCGTATAACAGTGAAATACACGGAAAGCTGGAAATTTCTGTCAATGGCTGGGAAAGAGTTAAGCAATCTTGCGCCCTAGTGTTCTTGCTCATCAACCGTCAAAGTACAGAGGATGCATGAAAGGATGTGTTTTTGATATGGAGGATGCATCGAATGTAGACTTGAGAATACATTCATACAGAAGACTTATGAGATTCCCGCTGTAAGCACGCAAATACATGATGATGGCTCGTGAAAGTAAAAATGTGTTGTTTTGTTTTGCCTAATTTGAATAAAGAACAGTATTTAAACAGTATTTTAATTGGTATATTAAAAATAATCTTAACATTGACCATGCATAAGTAACATTGAACAATTTTCACGTGATAATAAAGTCTCTGATAATATGAAAGAAAAGTTTTAATAGGTTATGCCATTTGTTTGTAATGTTATGTTGTATTTATTGTGCATTGGACATTACTAATAATATGTTGGGACGATCATTTGAGCAACAAGATCGCAGCACATCTCAATTCTTTCAAGAATGCGTTCTGTTTTCTTGCATCCTTCCAAGTTCGTTCTTTCAAGGTAGCCTTGAAAGACCGGTCTCCACAAGAAACAGGTCCGTTCTTTGCGCTCTTGGAATTGAGAAACATCCATAGTTATATTTTCTTATATAACTATTTTTTAAAAACATTTTTTTTTTTTGCTGGTCACCAAACCACCTGTCATATGGAGGCTATTTTAAAATATTTAGTTAATTCCAGATGCACACAATAAAGTCCCAGGCTAACTACTTATACATTTATTTTTTCCCCTGTGGTTTGACATGCATCTTATTCTCATATAGGTTTCGTATAATTTCATTGACATTAAATTAATTAAGCATGTGACGGTGATCTAGTCTTATGTCAAGAGAGAAAATGAAAGCTAGATCCTCCAATCTTCTTTCAACCATTTCCCCAGGGCACAAACATCCGTTCCCCTTCAGTCAGCACTCTCCAGCGGGGTCATGCTCATTCTGGATGGGCAGAAAGACCCTCTCTGATGTCCAGGGTGTCTGGGGATTTAATGTGTGATAAAAAGTAATTATATTTTTTTCTACTGTGTGTGCAAGGCCGGATTTACAGACATTCTCCCTGAAAGATTCATGAGAGTTTAAGAGTAGAAAGAAAGAGAGAGAGGTTGAAAGAGACACTGCTCCTGTGGGAGGAAAAAAAGAGGCAATGTCAGAGAAAGATATAGAGGAAAATATATTTTATGCCATATTCATAAAGTACATATTGAAAATATTTTTTTAATATTTTTAACAACCACTTTGTGACTGCTCACCGTTTGGTAAAATACAGCACTTGCTTAAAACACTTCAAACTATCTGGCCCGTCATTCTTTTATTCACCTCTGTGTGGGCTGGAGATTGAGCTGTTTTGTTGCCGTAGTGTGTGAGGCTCAATTACAGCATTATTAAAGAGACACAGGCTCATTTGACGCCCCATCAAATCACTGTCAGTCTCCGTGCAGCGCTGTCATCGTTACGCTCTCAGAATCAATAGAGCAATAAAGAGCTTTGGACAAAAACAGCGAGGGACTCATTTGAATGTGACACCTTATACCGCTCTGTCCTGAGTGCACAAGCAGGGGATGGATTTCTATTCACAGCCGTAAGTGTCTAAAAGAAAGCATGCTAAGAGGTTCCCACTTAGACGGAACCATAAAAGAGGGGAGGGAGAGAGACACAGGAAAGACAACAAAACTGCTTTATGATTTTACTGAATTGTTAAGGGGTGTTAAGCACAGTGTGAAGCAGAAAAAGGTTAACAATTAACAATTCTTTCATCAAATTATGCAGTCAGTGAGCTTAGAAAAATGGACCTTGGGCAGTAATTGATATCCTGTCACAGGTTGGCTTATTTTGGCTTCAAACATGACATGATTTTAGCAAGAACTGCCTAATTTAATGAATAATTATGCAATTAAGTACATGCTGCTGCAATGTATTGTGGATATATAGACAGTTAGATACCTGCAATTAATGTATTTACAATACAGCAAGGCCTTGAGAGTAAGGGCTGGCTATCAGCCAAAAATGTCCGATACCGATACCTTTACTTTGATACTGAACGATACTTTTTTTCTATACCAATTTTATTTTTTTGGATATATGTCTCGCGTTCATGCACATAAAGCTTGCCGCAAAGCACTGGCAAGAGAGACATTTGAATTGTTCGTTAATAAACTAGTGTTTTCTGAGATCGTGTTGGCTGCAAATATGAAGTTGACGATGCTGAATGAGCATGCGCCTGAGGGAATTCCACCTTTCTTTTAGATTACATAATCAAACTAGGCTATTTGTTTTAGATTAAAATTGGTTTGTTTAAAAGTAGACATTTTAAGCTTTCTATACGCCTATTCCTCATGTCTGTGAGGCAAGTAGCCTATATTCTGAGTTTCGGTTCATTTATGTGATGTGGTCCGGTTCTTCTTGCAGTCGAATACGGAGCAACTTTCTGCTCTTAAATTGAAGATATTCCATGCATTGTCAAGTGCTTCGGATTTGTTTTGCTGCTGGTCTTGCCAGTAATTATCTTTCGCATATATTGCACCGCAGATGTGGCATTATTTTATTATGCAAATTTTATTATGCAAAACATGTTTTGTGTCGCAGTTGTTACTATATTGGGTATATAGAATTATTGCAATGTTACGTTAACCAATCAGCATCCAGGATTAGAACTAGCCTACCAGTTTTTTTTAAATTTATGTATGTAGTAGTGTCGATACTTGAGTTTTAAAAATGTAGCTAATAGGCTTACTAGCCTTTATGCTATTCTGATAGAACCAAGTACTTGGTCGGATAGGCGGCTGCTTTCAAATGCTAGCGTGTGTATTTATGTGAGCGCTCTGTGAAAGTTTCTATATATACAAAGTGTGTTTGAGCGTTGTAGCCAATCACAGACATGCGTGAATGTAACGGGCAATCAGCGACTTTTTAAAAATTCAGTATACAGTTTATTCTGCGAGAGCCAGTTTATTCCTGCGTTTATACCAAAGTATAAACATTTTGTAAATAAAACATTCATTGTGCAGTATTAGTAATATATATATATATATACATTTTATTATAATGATGATTTTCATTGAGCTCATGCTACATGCTGCGTTTTTAAATTTATTATTTACTCATTAAATAAATTCTATTAATAATTATATTGCTATTTTAAATGATTAAATGAAAAAAAAAAATCAATGTTACTGAAATTGGTATAAATAGCTGTGAAATTTGATTGGTATTGATACTGACTACTGATATTTTGGTATCATGACATCACTAGTATGTAACCAATGGAGACAAAGTATATTGTTACATTCAAGTCATGTGATCAAACTTACACGCATTCTGTGAAAAACAGCAATAAAGCTTGCCTCTAATCATTTAGCTGGTTTATGAGACGCCAGGCTTGTGATCATTCCCTGTGTCAGCGTGAGAAGGATAAAATGCATAATGCGTCAATTACACACCTAATGAACATCATTTGCTGCTCTTTATTTTGTTGCAGTGGTGCTAAAAAGCTTTCTTTGTTTGTCAGTAAGCATAAAAGATGCACGTCGTAATTATGACTTCTGAGCTCGTAAGTTCCCAGGAGAACTTGGACACAGCAGAAACTCAATGTTTGTAAGCAGGATTGAAGTGAATCAGGTGTAGATGTTCCTCAGAGAGGGAATGAGGTATGGGAGGGTTGAGATAAAGAGGATGAGGCTCAGGTTTTCTTGCAGAGGGTTATTCTGAGAGAGAGAGAGAGAGAGAGAGAGAGAGAGAGAGAGAGAGAGAGAGAGAGAGAGAGAGAAAGGAAGGCGTTGGCAGAATGATTCAGACTGTGCAGATCTGGAGAGCTGAGCAAACATCATATGGCTGGCATTGAGAAATATCCTGTCCTTCTGTTTACTCTACAGTTCTCTTATGAAGACGAACATTGTCAAAGAAACCTGCACAGATGTGCGTGTGCACACAAACGTGGTATTTGCCATCAATGAATCCATCAATAAATTCAGTCTAATTGGATTGAGATGAAGAGTGTCTTGATTGTCAGTTAAGATTTGACTCATTGGATAATTAAATCTCTTACCATGAAGACAGACTGCATGTAGTTCTAAGCGAATCTTCATTTGAATAGCGCTGGAAAGGTGTTGGAGGCCCCTATTCTGGTCTGCATCTTTATTTGTAATATTTGGTAATTATCCAAAATCCATCTGTTTCTCCATTTATTGCTGAAAAAAGGTCTGCTGAGTTTATAGAGCTTTTCCAATGCATGGTAACGCTTGGTACAGCTCGGCTTAGCTTGCTTCGCTTTTCCACTGCGTGGTAAGACTCGATTCGGCACGGCAAAGTAGGCTGATAGCAGAAAAACTAAATACTGCTAAAAAACAAGAGAGTAGGAACTTGTACAACAAAGTGCAGATGACAACAACATTTGATTTGCTCAACGGCGCACAAGGGTAACTAATCTTGTATTTAGCAATGTGTTTAGGGTCTTAACCACTATATCACTGTCACAAAAGCATATAATGGTAATGACGGTAGTGACTATTCTCTCTGAACAATCAGTGATCTGCAGTGTTTACATGTCACTTTTTAGTATCGGTACGGCACGCTTGGAACCTCAACCGAGGGTGGTACTATTTCGCGAATCGTACCGAACCGCATCATGCAGTGGAAAAGCACCAAAAAGTGAGCCGTACCAAGCCGTACCGAACTGTACCATGCAGTGGAAACACGCCAACGCGACCCGCACCGAGCCATACAGAACTTTACCATGCAGTGGAAACTCATCAAAGCAAGCCGTACCGAGCTTACTGAACTGTACCATGCAGTGGAAACACGCCATTAGTGTACTAAAGTTCCCTCAAACTTTGAGACGCAGGACGCTTGTGTTCTAGAATCATGAACGAGTGTGCAACTTTTGTCTTTCGAGTGTGTAATTTTTTTTTTTTTTGCATTGATTTTATTGAACAAGAATTGACTATATATGCACTACATGACAAAGTAATTAAGAAAATAATTAAAATGTTTTAAAGGTTTTTGAAAGTATTATTCTCACCAATGCTACATTTATAAATACAGTAAAACAGTAATATTGTGAAAATAGTAGTATTGCAATTTAAAAGAACTGTTTCAAATGTATCATTGTTATTATTATTAAGGTTAAAAACTGCTTAATATATGTTGAAATTGATTTGAGGGTGTATTTTATGAAAAGGAAGCATTTATTTGAGATAGAAATATTTTGTAATATTATAAATATCTTTACTGTCACTTTTGATCAATTTAATGTGTCTGTGTTGAAAAAATATTGATTGTTTTTTTATACTTAGCCACAACTTTTGAATGTTAGTATATCCACAAAAATATTAAGCAGCACATCTGTTTTCAACATTGATAACAATAAGAAATGTTTCTTCATTTTAATGCCTCACAAAATTTATTGAAGGAAAAAATTGATTAACTCACTATTCAAACTCATTACCCCACTAGTTGATTGTTGACAAGTAGTCGACCATCCTGACCTTTAAATGTGCAAGATTGGAGAAAGTTTGCTCACACAATTAATCCTGTCAATCTAATAAATAAATAAACAATCTCAGCTATCCAGACTCATGAGACCCGTGTAAATCACTGCTTATCCAAACCCACTCATTAGCCATTAGAAACCCAACTATCGCCACATTTTGCCCCGCACCGTGCAGTTGATTCACAGAAGGAAACGTGTGGGCAAATATTGAGATGAAGTACGATTAATTGGCAGATCCAGCTCCGTGCTGAAAGTGTTGTGTTTTTATAATGCAGCTTGTTTTGCTGTCATTATTTCACTCACGCTGCTTCTCAGTGACTAAAAACAGCTGTCGTTGTTTAGCTTTTTCATCCACCTGTTGTTCAATCCACCAGGTTTCCTATGTGCAAGAACTTACCTTTATAATCCTTTATTAAAATGCCCACTTTTTGCTGTATTTGTTTCCTAAAATAATAATTTACTTCACTCTGAAATGTCTCACACTACAGAAGTTGTGACTGTTAGTTCATATTGACTTTAATTCCTTGTATAAACAGGAGTGAGTGCAAGAAAACGTGACCAAGAAGATGGCAAGGCCAGGAATATTTTCAGAGCACAGTTGGCTGAACATAATGAACTGGGTGGCTGTTATGTCAGGGCTCTGTCAGAAGTCAAGGGAAGGGAGATGGGTAACAAGACCCACATGCATTCATTCTCCTTACATTTCCTTCTTCGGAGACACCATTAACCTTTAAGGGCGGTGGTGGACATCCAACAGATACTGTTGGCAACTTGAGAAGGAGGCTTTGTTCCCCAGTGGAAGATTAAAAACGCTTTTAATTGGTGTGGTTAATGGCGATTTGCTGGAGTGGATTTACACTTTGGTGCATTATTTGGACGTTGTGAAAAGGTCATCCTCTAGAGCAGGGTGTGGATGAGAGAGGATGAGAGGAGGCCATAGTAAAAGGGTTTAAAGGAGAGAGCGAGGTGTGCACTCTTTTGCACTCTTTGAAATGTATCGTGAGCAAAAGTCTAGATAACAAAGAACCATATCTTGGAAAGTTGGATAATTAATGATCGTGGTATATGCAAGAAAGCTTTTGAATATAGGCTCAACTTCAATATATACAGTGGTGCTTGAAAGTTTGTGAATCCCTTGCAGAATCTGTGAATAATTGTAACAAAATAAGAGGGATCATACAAAATGCATGTTATTTTTAATTTATTAATGTCCTGAATAAGATATTTTGCATAAAAGATGCTTGCATATAGTCCACAAGACAAAAAAATTGCTGAATTTGGACCCTGTTCAAAAGTTTATGAACCCTTGATTCTTAATACTGTGTGTGGTTTCCTGATGATCCACGGCTGTTGTTGTGTTTTCTGATGGTTGTTCTTCAGTCTCTTGTTTGTCCTGAGCAGTTAAACTGCCCAATGTTCTTCAGAAAATCCTCCAGATCCCAAAAATCTTTCAGTTTTCCAGCATTTGCATTTTTAAATCTTTTCCAGCAGTGACTGATCCTCCAGAATGAAACACGATGCATTAAGAGCTGGGGGGTGAATACTTTTTGAATTTGAAGATCAAGATAAATTGTACTTAATTTGTCTACTGGGAAACATGTAAGTATCTTCTGTTGCTTCTGAAGGGCAGTACTAAATGAAAAAATGTATATTTAGACAAAATATAAAAATGTTGGCCATCTTCATCCTGTTCAAATGTTTTCACCCCCGGCTCGTAATGCATCGTGTAATAGTTGTGTTTGAGTCCCTCAATCGTCCTCAGTGTGAAAAGATGATCTCAAAATCATACAGTCACTGCTGGAACAGGTTCAAATATGCAAAAGATGCTTGAAACTAAATAATTTTTGGTTTTTCCTGAAGAACATTGGTCAGTTTAACTGCTCAGGACAAACAAGAGACTCAAGATCAACCATCACAAGAAAAAAAACGAAAAAAAAAACAGCCGTGGATCATCCAGGAAACTTTTGAAGAGGGTCATTTTTATAATTTAGCTATTTTTTTTCTTGTGGACCATATGTAAA
Source organism: Gobiocypris rarus (assembly GCA_023029165.1). NCBI lineage: Eukaryota > Metazoa > Chordata > Actinopteri > Cypriniformes > Gobionidae > Gobiocypris > Gobiocypris rarus. The sequence continues at coordinate 36,156,873 of CM040921.1, read as the reverse complement.
AATATTTTATGTAAAATAGACTATTCAGGACAGCACTAAATAAAAAATAACATGCATCTTGTATGATCCCTCTTATTTTGTTACAATTATTCACATTTTCACAGATTCTGCAATGGGTTCACAAACTCTCAAGCAGCACTGTATATATTGTCCTCTGGTGGGGGGTCAGAACCTTGCAGAAATTTGTGTCCTTGTACTGTGGTAAGTCTTAAAAAAGGTACATGCCACTGAAAATATTGGAGATCAGTCTAAAATGGAAAAAAAGGCCGGTCTACTATATTATTTTCCAAAGTAGGCTACTAAAAACCACAAAAAAAAAGAAAAGAAGAGAAAGCCTGATCATTAAACTATGTACATTGTAGCTCAAATCCTCATTGAACATTATCCGTTCATAGCTCATCCTGTGTCACGCTCTGCCACCCAGAATTCTCTTTGAATCATGAATCTCTACATAATCATATTAGAATGAATATTGAAAATGTCAGCAAAATGTGACTTTCAGACGCATTGCATTGTTTTCAAGGTGTACTCCGATGTTCATACGCTGCTCTTAAAGATAAATGCTCCGCTTTTCTCATTTTCTGCTTGCTACTTCATCTCCCGCGAATGCGAGCACAATCGTCTTTTCCAGCTCGCCATTGTTCAAAGTGACAGTGTTAATTTGAATGTTTTCCCATTCTTTCATCTTTACACATTTACATCCTGCTGACGGCTATTAATTATGTGAAAACCAAAGCCATCGTAAAATTGATGGATGAGTTACGCCTTCGACATGACAGCGAGATGCCAGAACCCAACAGGAACTCCTTTGTGCAGACCGTTTGCCTTGATCGTCGCTAATGGGAAGTATTAAAATGATGACTTTTGACCAAAATCCAGCAAAGCACCCCTCATTATTTGAAATGGAAGAACATTAGGCCGCTTGTTGAATTGTGGGGTGGAATTTCGTGGAACGCTGGTCCTGGTTTATTTGAATGGAAATTCAGTAGTTTTTTTTTTATCTTTCTCTTTATATATATATATAAGGTTTCACTCAACCAGTTCAAGGACGCAGTGACATTGATCTGAGGTGGTGCTCAGGGTTTGAAATAAGATCTTCCCGGGTGCTTAGGCGCTCCTGGACTCTATTTGGGATTGTGTTTAACCAAGGTAATAACTTCAGTGAGTTTTGCATAACACAAGGTGTTTTTCTTTGAATGTGGCTTGCCGAGATACCATCTTTTTAGAGTGTAGCTGAATATGTGCAATTATTTTATATTTTGAAGCTGTGATGTATCTTAAAATACACATTGGAGCTGAACCTTGTAACATACACAATCTATAAGCAATGTTGTTAATAGGAGTAATAGTTGTGGACTAGCTTACACCACTTCCTCTTTATTATCTCAGGCTGTAAGTGAAAGATGGCATTTTATAAGCCAAAAAGAGTTGGCAATATATTTGAAACTGATTTAAATGTTTTAAAAAGTATTTGCAGGGGGTTGGTTTGTACTCCCCGGTTAAGAAGCTATTAATTTTCTCCATCAGCATGAAGGTGGCAGAATATGATGAATGCTGCTGGTGTTTCGCTGTTTCTGCCCTCTCCGCTTATCCTCTGCAAATCCCCAAATTCAATATTTGATTGTGTAGCGCTCATTGGAAGAATCTTGACTGTGTTTTGACTTTTCTTTGCTGTGCAGGAGATCATGGCGTGTTTCGTAATAACAAAACTAATGCATTGACACATTTTATATTAATCCACCCACTCCTATTTTAATTGTTAACAGTTCAGAGTTATTTAGAGGTCTATTTCTCATGTCTCCATCAAAGTTCTTACTATCCGGTTGTGTTTTTATGCACACTAACTGCTTTTTATTTAAGACTGCATGCAACATGTTACTGGAGAATCCCACTTGTGTTTTTGAGTGAAAATATGAAATCGGAGTAAAAAAACAATAATGTTTGTAAATGTATATGTGTTCCATTTTATTTATTAATTCGTTTTTTATTAATAATATTTATTTTTATGTATATTAGAATTATTTTGGTGGAAAGAGTTAACGTAGGGGAATATATGCAATTGTATTAAGCTATTTGCTAATGCTTTGGAAAATATTTTTAAAAATATATTACGTAAAAAAAATACTTTATACTATCCAAGCTTGATATTCAGAGATGTAAGTAAGCATTTTGTAGGTTTACACCCCCATCCCGCCCCCAAAATAATGTTGACCAACTCAACATATCCACCAAGGGGAGGTGTTTAAAGGGGTTATGAACTGAGAAATCAAATTTTCCTCATCATCTTACTATAATAATATCCTGTAAGTTTCAGAACTGAAGACTTGTTAGAAAACAGCTGTTATTGTTAGCAAGCCAAGAGCATGACTCATTGTGGAATGTGCCTATGATAGATCACTTCATCATTGCAACATTGGCCCCGCCCACTGGCGTGTTAGTGAGATGATGAGGAGAGAGAGAGAGCAATACGGGATGGACTACACAGTGTTCAAATCAGAGGGCTAAAATCACTTTTATTTCTAAATTATGACCATTTTTGATGTAAAAATCATACTAACATTATAAGTGCACCGCAGGAAACATTATAAAACAATAAAACAATGCAGTTTATGACCCTTTATAAACAAATCATTTTCATTTGGCGACACTAAAATTCACATTTTGTGATGGTGCTAATATATCAACTAATATTGATATTGTTACAGATTTTGCTCAATTGGATCAATGCTCAATAAATCTCTTGAAATGATCAGTTTGGTTAATAAATGCCTTGTCTTGCCTGGTGTGCTGTTCCTCTCGGCTCTCTCCGCAGTCTATTAGACACCGAGGGTGAGTTATATTGTCCAGTGAAATAGAATCATGGACAAATAGAATCAGGTTGGAAAGAAAACTAAAATACCATTAGCCGTAATTTGCCCCCATCAGACCTGCATTCTGTCTCTATCCACCGTATCATCTATCTCTCCTCTTCCTTTCATAGCCTCGTGTGCCCTGATGTCTGGTCAATACCCTCCAGCCTTTAGTTGATTTATCATCATTATTGTCTTTTCATACCTGCGGTTTATTTGATGAAGCTTTAGCGTGCCAGGCTTCCAGCCGCTATAATGGCTAATATGGACTGTAAATATGTTATATGAAAGAGCTGAGGATATTAAGTGAATACGGATGGTGGGATAAAGAGGAAAATATCAGTCTTTTAAAACTTCTCATTTGACATACAGTAAGCAATAAGCATAATTCTTTCCTATATTATTTGTGGTGCTTGTTATGTAAACCTTTTTGTACAAACCCACACGTCTAAGTCCAGAATCATCTGACTGACTGAAACCTTTTTGAGTTATTCATTCAAAGAAAACCATTAATGAAAAGAAATTGGCTCATTGGAATAATTTTTGACAACACTAGTTACTTTTATGATTTGATTTATTTTTATTTGGCTGTTATAAATAATTAGCTCCTGAATCAGACTACATTGGTTGTGCGGTTCGTTTTTTGATTCACTTAACAGATTTGATGGATAAGAGTCATTTGTATTTATTTAATTTATTGTAAGATGCAGCGGCAAAGTTGTGCAGTGCTGTAGGATAGCAGTGCCCTGGCAGCATTCACTACACCCTGGCATTGTGGTGCTGAGTTTTGCATGAAAGACAGCGGCTAGGCCTCTCTGCTGATATTTATTGCTGAGTATAATATTATATAAACTTTTAATAAAAACTATGTCGTATGTTCCTCATCGCTGCTCATAAATGACACTGTGACATTATAAAAGTCTGTTGTCCTTGTATGTGTGCTTGATCCCTCACAGTTTTCATTAATGCAATTGTATCATTGTATCAAGGACACTATTTCTGCAGACAGTGTGCGTGCAGTCCTCTTTTTATGAGCAGAGTCAGTATCAGAGCCTCAGAGGTTTATTATTAGTTCTGTGTTTGATGTGTCAGCTGTACATTGCAATATTGTTGGATGTCTGTCATAAAGCTATAACCCATTATATTTAATATATCTTCATTCGTTCTTGGTGGTGAATGCAGAGAGGGTCTGTCATGAGAGACTTGCAGAGAGACAGTTAGCCAAGAAAGAAAAATCATAAAAGAGATTTCTTCGTTATCTTCAATTGTTTTTCCAGGATAGCGATGCGATTAGAAATGGGGGATTTTGTGCAGTTTTCTGCTTGTAATGTCCACTATAGCACCCCTTGTGGCAACATTGAGAAAACAATGCATACTTGTATTGCATTATGTCATTTTGGAATGCAATAATGCAAAAAAAAAAAAATTGGGGGGCCGAAATTAATGTTAAAGCCTCAGTTTTACTATTTCCTAAGGATCACTGAGCAAACATTGCATCACGCAATTAATATTCATGAGTCAAGCTGTTAAGTTCTATATATGTCCCTCCACTTTTTTACATCCCTGATGACTTTTTTCATTTGTTGGTAAGGATGTGGGAATGTGCAGTGACACACAAACCCTCATAAACTCACGCTCTCGTCCCTCTTTTGTGTACAAGTTACATCAAAATGTCACCTGTTTAAAACAAACCAAAGCTTCATGCAAATGATATGCTAATGCCGCTCTCCCCCTTCCCCCACACTAGTGTGTAATTGGTCCACGGCAGACACTATGTAAATATTTTCTTTTATTTTTGATGCGTGTCATAATGGCGGGGAAACTAATTGAGTTTACTCGAAGTGTCGCCTGGTTTCAGCCTCAGTCTGTCAACAGTGCACAGGGAGTGTGACAAGGGAAAGTGGATCTCGTACGCTAATGACATGTTGCACGCCAGCGAGTCACGCATTCGCATGGCGCCAATCTAACAGCTAAAACCCACGACCCAAGCACTTTAGGCTGCATTTACGCTTACAGGGCTTACTGTCTTTAAGCATATTGAAGGATGAGGATTCAGTATATCTGAAACCACAGCCATAAAATTAAAAAAAGAGAATTTGTTCTGGCCTGAACCATAACAAATAAGGCAGTATACAAGAAAACAACATGCTTTTTTCATTTTCATCTTATTTTTTTAATTCAAATAAAATGAAAGTAAATAAAAACAAAAATAACACTAGGTGTTTCTGATGAAAAAACTGGAACAAATACATAAATGACATTCAGCTAACTTAACAGCTTCAATCTGTATTGCTTAAAGGGATACTTCATCGATTAGCAGGAAGCTTTGTATAAGTAGAAACGCGGTAGTATATTCAAATGACAGTGCTTCCCTCCCTCATGTCCCCCTGAGACGAGAGATTTCTGTATTTTGTGTCTGTATTTTTGGCCAGAGGCTAGAGACTACAGCCATGTTTTCATCATGTTTTCAACCTGCCCATAAGGGGTGGGATCTCATTCACAGAATGTAAAATGCACACGGCCGCTCGGGCATTCATACCGGAGCGGTGCAGAGAAAGCGAGTCTTTTCAATTAATATTAAAGTTAAGATTCCATAGAAATGAAGTGAAAACACACCAGACTGGACACACACCGTGAATGACTGTGCGGCCGTCAATGAATGCCCGTGAGGCCGTGCTCATTTTTACTTTCGGTTTAGAATTAGCGCCAATAATTTAGCCTATTATTCGTAATGAAAAATACAACAACAAAACGGTACAATGACAAATTCACTTAAATAGGCGCTTTTACATTTCGCTTTGAAACCAAATCTTCTGCGATCATCTTGTCTGTCGGCTCTTCGCTCTCGCTGATGAATGAAATCTGACTCCTGCTACTGGTGTGCGCGGCGACTCTTGTTCGGCTCACACGGCACGTTCAGTTTTTAATTGTCGTGTATGTTCTCTAACTGAACTAAATTATTTTATTACTATAAAAATGAAAACGACGGTGGGGGCGGTGCCGCGGTGGGCAAGTGATGTAACCAGTAGGCGTGGCTTGGTGTGGCCTCGTAGGGCAGCGAAGCAAGTGCATTCTGGGAATTGTTGTCTTTCTTTGCTCAAAAATAAATGTTCTGCCTTTTCTAAGTCAAGAAGGCACCAACTTCTAAAATAATTTCATATTTCTACTACATAAATGATCACATAAATACACATTCATCCCTTTAAGTCGTTAGGGCTCCTAATATATATATTAGGGCTGTCAATAGATTAATTTATTTTTATCGCGATTAAGCGCACATGCATCATGAAATTAAGTAGGCCCTGTATTGTTTAATTCATTAATTTGCTATATCCAGCAAAGTAAACCATCAGATTGAAGAGTGATTCTCACAAACCTGTAAGGTGCCAAAAAGGACTCTCGGAGAACACAAAAGGACACCAAATAACCAAATAGTATAAAGAGTCCATATAATACAGAAAATCAAGCACACCAAAGCACTCATGAAAAAAAAAATGTAAAAAAATAAAAATAAATAAATGTATTAATTTATAAATATATATATTTTTAAAGTTAGTAATGTTAAAAAAACCTAAAAAAAACCCTAAACCAATGACCTGACTGCATATACCTACTACAGTACACGGATCCATTCAGAATTACTAAACACAAATCAAAACATTTTCATGCAATGTGAGATCAGTGCATCGAGAGCACACATGTACATCACTCAATATAACACACATGCTTACTGTATGCCTCCTGTACGTCACCGCAATCGTCTTTACCTTGACTGCAATCCTCATCGATCAAAACTTTACTAGTGAGACGCTGGTTTGCTTTATCCAGCTGAGAAGCGTAGTTTGCGTATCATCTGATCAAACCGGAGTTCAGCAGCTTAAAATGGTCTGATCACAAACAGAGAAACTAAATCAGGTTAAAGGGTTAGAATAGAAATGTCCTCCTACTAGGGTTACACCTACTCATTGCGATTAACTCCCAACTTAAAAAGATCATCTAAATGCGTGATGTAGAGTTAGAGTTAGTTACGCAATTTCAGTAATTTATTTGCATTTTTTATCTTAAGGATTTTGAATGAATTGCATTAACACATACCATTTTTGGGTTGGCTTTCTGAGCAGCCAGTGTTGTAAATTTAGGGCAGGACTACCTGTTTGCTGAGCACTGGCAGCTGGTGAGTGTTTGGGAAGTCTGTTTTGAAGTCTGTTTGGTAGTAGAGCAGAAATGACATGCTTCAGCTTTAACGAAAGTTATTTATGATGAAATGTCTGCCTGTAACTGCATGTGTTCTTCCTAGCATTAGTTGAAATGCAGTTGACCAGTGAGATTAGGCAACAGCAGCATGGTGTGAAACGCACGCCAGCACACATGCTCTCATGCCCAGAGACTTCAGAGGGCCACAGGGGGAGATCTTCATTTGTATGTGCAGCACTTGATTAGTCTTGCCTGTCAGGCTAATGATAGATCAGGGCAAATGTGCCCGCTACTCAGCTCCTAATGGAACGCTACCATTCCCCCCGCTGGCCCTGGAAGCATTTTACTCGATCAACCCTGGCCCCTGGAGTGTGAAAACACACAAACACAAGCCACACACACACACGCTGACACTGATCATAACCTACACAGCTCGGCCTGGCACCCCATGACCTCCGTTACGCTCTGAAAAACACACACAACCTTCGTTCTGCCTCAGTGGTCCTGCCGTTGCCCCGTTTGCCACAGGGTACCGATGTTCTTGATGCCAGCTGATGAACCACAGAAGAGCAGGCTGCTGTAGAAGTAGATCACCTGCTTTTTGTTTTTCTGCTTTATTTTTCATGTGTTTTCAAGGACGCTGTTGTGAGTGTGTGTGTGGAGTTGCAATGAATACTCTGGACACTTGACCCTACGGGTGTTTGTCTCGAACCTGCACTGCGTGTGGAACCGGTGCTGCTGTTCTGCTTCCGCAAGGTCAGTGTGTCCTTTGTATGTATGCAATTTGTGCACTTCTAGTGGTCTTTGCTAAGGTGTGCATTAGTAGTATTGGTACTATTAATATTGCTCACATAACACAACTTTATGCGTTTACAAACATTATTAGTGAATGAGACCTATTGACTTTGTTTATAGATGTGTGGAGATAGTAAAACAATTTTTTTATGATACTAACAGTACATTCATTAAAGACTTTTATATCCTGGAAAAAATGTAACACGGTTTTCCACAAAAATATTAGCTGCATAACTGTTTGAAACATGTGACACTGGAAAATTCAGCTTTACATCACAGGGATAAATTACATTTAAAATAATTAAAATATTTAATTAAAATAATAACAATATTTCCGTTTTTACTGTATTTTGGGTCAAATAAATGCATCCTTGGTGAGCATAGGAGACTTCTCTAAAAAATATTTTAAAAAATCTTACAAACCCAAAACTTTTGAATGGTAGTGTATGTGTACTGTACTGTATACTGTAATTGTTGTTTAATTTAACATTCTATTTTTATATTTTTCTGGTAACATTTTTTGGGATTAAGTTTTTTTCCGTTTAATTTTTTTGGATTTTTGGTTAAATAAAATTGTATTAATCAACCATGTTAAATTAATTGAAATCATAAAACTTATACAATTTAACAACAATTTAATACAAAATTACATATTTAGGGCCAAATGAAATACCTTTTTTATTTTGTTTTCTGTTTTAACTTTTCTAGGTTCTATTTTAATGGTTTAATAAAATTGTATAAATCAAAAGGCATGTAAAAATAACAATTTATATAATTATTAAAAATAATAATTTACTATTATTACACTTTTTTTTGTCAAACAATGTGCTGCACAACAGAGCTTTACTGTGACATTGAAGAAATGTTTTGATTATTCCTTAAAATTAAAAAAATATTATTATTAGTGTTAGTATTACTATTACTTTAAGACGTAGCTAAATTATACTGTACAACAGTACGATATTTTGTCATAAGTTCTTCAAGTTAAACCAAACTTTTATTTTGACGGGTTGCTGTGAAGACTTTTAAATGAAAAGGTGAAATGCTGATGAAGTGACTCTCAGAGCAGCTCTGGAGATGAAGTTCATGCGTTCATGTCCTCATATAGGGAGGCGGCAGAGGCTGAAAACAGTGTGTGTGTGCTAAATGAAACCGCGCGTCTGAGCCATTTACACAGATATGGATTCATATTTATGTAGGATTCATATTTAAATTGTGTTTTGCAGTTTAATATTCACATACACTATATCGTGATTTGATTAAAGTGTACTGATCTGCTTTTATTTATTAATCAAAAATGTTACAAATTCTGTGAAATTCTGCGTTATACAGTAAATTCTGTTTATGACCGGATTCCGTCTGTGTTTTCTGCATCATGGAAATCATAGGGCCCTAGGTTTGTTAAGTTTGATAAGTTTTATCTCAGTATATTTAATTATCTCAGTTTAAAACAATAAATGTCAATAGAAAATCCCTACCATAACAGAAAAACAAATGTGTTTGTGTATGTTTGTGTGTGTGTGTATGTGTGACCCACAGTGATGAGAAGTTCAGGTAATACTGAGGATATCAAGTCAGGAAGCAGTGCTGAGAAGAGCTTAATTGCTTGCTTCTTGAATATCAGCAGAAAGTGTGTATGTGTGTATTTGTGTTTGTGTGTGTGTGTTCAAATCATCTGGTGTAAAAGTCACAAGCAGTAGTTTCTCTGCTCAGTAATGAGTAACACCACAGGAGGAGCTCTCGCAAAGCCCGCTGACATCCACACACACACACACACACACACACACACACACACACACACACACACACACACACACACACACACACACACACACACACACACACACACACACACACACACACACACACACACACACACACACACACACACACACATGTTGTGTTTCCATGTTTTATGGGGACATTCCATAGAATGCATTTTATACTGTACAAACCGTATTTTCTATCCCCCTACACTGCCCCTGCCCCTAAACCTACCCATCACAGGAGACATGCTGCATTTTTACATTTTCAAAAACATCACTTAGTGTGATTTATGACCTGTTTTCCTCATGGGGACAAAAATGTCCCCACAAGGACAAGGATTTTGGATATTGCCATCTTTGTGGGGACATTTTGTCCCCATAACGTAGGGATTACCAGTCCACACACACACACACACACACACACACACACACACACACACTGGTTCCACCAGGGTGCCCTGTAGCTGTAATATGCAGAGAGATGTGTCTGGTGGCAGAGTGCAGTTGAGGGAACGACCATTTGCATTCTCAACCTATTTGTTCTCATTAAGTCTCTCTCTCTCTCTTGGTCTGATTTGTCTCTGTGGGCCCCTAAGCTGCAAATAACACCACGGTGAGACCACGGGCACTTTAATTAATAAATAAATTAATAATGCTTACTTAATGGTTGGATGCCCAACAGGCTATGAAAGATGAACAAAGGCCAGAGACAAATGACATTTCCTTTCATCCAGGGGTCCCTGTGTGAGTGTTACCTGGATTATGAATAATTTTTTTCCTGGTTTTTATGCAGTCTGTCCGGTTCTGAATATTTAATACAACAATCTAGTTGAGCAAAGGATGGCTATGATTACAGGACAGTTATTTCTCTTTGAAATGCCGAAGTGCTTTGAAACACCCGCATGGATGCAGACACTTCCAGATGGGCTTTTCATGTTTTTGATTCACATCTATCTATCTATCTATCTATCTATCTATCTATCTATCTATCTATCTATCTATCTATCTATCTATCTATCTATCTATCTATCTATCTATCTATCTATCTATCTATCTATCTATCTATCTATCTATCTATCTATCTATCTATCTATCTATCTATCTATCTATCTATCTATCTATCTATCTATCTATCTATCTATCTATCTATCTCTATCTATCTATCTATCTATCTATCTATCTATCTATCTATCTATCTATCTATCTCTATCTATCTATCTATCTATCTATCTATCTATCTATCTATCTATCTATCTATCTATCTATCTATCTATCTATCTATCTATCTATCTATCTATCTATCTATCTATCTATCGTTCGCTCTATCTATCTATCTATCTATCATCTATCTATCTATCTATCTATCTATCTATCTATCTATCTATCTATCTATCTATCTATCTATCTATCTATCTATCTATCTATCTATCTATCTATCTATCTATCTATCTATCTATCTATCTATCTATCTATCTATCTATCTATCTATCTATCTATCTATCGTTCGCTCTATCGTTCAGCCTCTCTATCGTCTGTTCTATCATTCCGTCTCTATATTGTACGTTCTATTGTTTGTTCCATCTCTCCATCATTCATTCTATTGTTCTTTCCATCTCTGTCGTTTGTTCTATTTATCTATCGTCTGTTCTGTCTCTCTAATGTCCATTGTTTCTTCTGTTCTGTCTCTATCGTTCATTCTATCTATCTATCATTCGGTCTATCATTCATTCCGTCTCTCTATCGTTCCATCTATCGTTACATCGCTCTATCGCTCTGCCTATGTTCCGTTTCGTCTCTCTATTGTTCGGTCCATCTCTCTATCATTTGGTCTATCGTTAATTCTGTCTCTCTATCGTTCATTATATTGTCTGTTCTGTCTCTCTACCATTTGTTCCACCGCTCATTCTATCACTCTTTCATTCGTTCTCTTGTTTGTTCCGTCTGTTGTTCGATCTATTATTCATTCTATCGTTCGTTCTATCATTTGCTCCATCTCTCTATCGTTTGGTCTATCATTTGTTCCCTCTCTCTATTGTTTGTTCTATCGTTAGTTCCTTCTGTCTATCATTCATTCCATCTTTCCATCGTTTGGTCTCTCTATTGTTTGTTCTATCGTTTGTTCCCTCTCTCTATTGTTCGTTCTATCGGTAGTTCCATCTTTCCATCGTTTGGTCTCTCTAATGTTTGTTCTATCGTTTCTTTCCTCTCTCTATTGTTCGTTCTATCGTTAGTTCCATCTTTCCATCGTTTGGTCTCTCTATTGTTTGTTCTATTGTTCGTTACGGCTCTTTGTCGTTCGGTCTATTGTTTGTTCCATCTCTGTTATTCGGTCTATCATTCATTACGCCTATCTCTCGTTCTCGTTCATTCTATCGTTCAGTCTGTCATTGGTTCCATCTCGCTCATTCATTCTATTGTTCTGTCGTTCGTTCCGTCTGTCTACCGTTCTGTCTACAGTTCTATAATTGGAACTCACGGTAGGCCTGTAAATGCACCTCATTTGCATATCCCATCATGTTTCGCTAACCCAATTATAAAAGGAAACTCAGGAAATAGCTCTCTCTCGCCCTCTATCTTTGACTTCCTGATAGTAATTTTCGAGTCTATCCTTTCCTCTGCTCTGAGCAATTCACCTTTGACCTCTCTCTTATCGCAGGCAGTCCAATAGGAGTCCACAAAACTATAAAATTATTCTCTGACTGCTCACCATCACCCTTCCCAGCACTCTTTCACTTTCTTCATTTTTTCCTGCATTTTCTCTCAGGGCAGTCAGATCATTTTTTTAATATTCTATTCCTCTCGCTGTATATGGTTATACTATTTGAGCTAATTGCCTCATAGCTCAGCTACAAAAAGGCCTCCAGTGTCGATTGTTAGCTTTATCACACTGAGAAAAGGCTAGGATATATTAGCATTTAAATTAGCTGGAGACGAATGCTAATAGAGAGGAGTGACACTGGCGGTCAAAGAAGATACAATCTGTAGAACACTTTCAAGAAGTACCTTTCAAAGGCGGTCACTGGTTTGGGGTATTTTCATCAGCATTTTATTCACATCTTCTCTGAGAATTAGCATGCTAATTGTTAATATGTTGATGTTAATGGTGCTAGATTATTATTATAGCTAATTAACTAAATTTCATTGCTGTTTAATTGCAAAATGAGTGCATGTATCTGATGTTTTACTGCATTTTAGGAACATGATTGAATGTTTAAGAATGGCTACAGTTAAAAAACATATTAAGTGAGATTCCAAATTTGTATTTGTTTATAAATTTTTATAACTAATTGAGTTTTATTCATTGTTCGGCGAGTGTAGGGCTATGTATTGACTGTGTGTGTGTGTGTGTTTATTGATGGTTAATTTATAATATTTTTTATTTGTTTTTATTTATATATTTATGTATTAATTTTTTATTCATTGTGGAATTTCACTTGTTATATTAATTACAAATTTATATTTTTTTATATAAATTTAAAAATGTATTTTTTTAGTACTCAAATAATGAATTAAAATTTGTGATTAACTATTTTGTTTAAACAATTTTTCCCTTTTTTCTTTGTAAGTGACAGAAAGCGGTCGGTGCACCTTACGGACTCTAAAAGCTGTGATGAACATGGCTACAGACACATTTTGTCACACACATACACACATATTTTTAGGCTATTATGGTCCATATGGTGCAACACAGCTGGTTCAAACGTGAATGTGTGTGTAGTAGTGCAAGGTAAACTCTCCTCTCTCAGGGTGAAAATTGCTGTATTTGTCCTTGTGGGTAAAAGCTCTCTGTGAACCTCCTCATTTATTACCTGCTCACAGGTGCAAATGGAGCAAATCGTTGCCGTCCATCAGACAGTGGGAGGCATTGGAGTGTCCTGCTGCGTTACTGGCCGTTCTTTATCCACAAACACATGTTCATTGTAGGGGAAAGATTTGTCATAAAAAGCTCTTGTATGTTAATGTGTAGGTCTAATACTGGAGGAGGTAATGGCTGGAAAAAACTGCTGGACGGAGCTGCTGAATTCATGAGGACAAGGCCTTGCCCCTACAGAACATACTGCTTAATGAGCCATCACTGCTCCGATCGACATACACACGCAGGCATAAACACACTCCTCTATCGCTGTAGACAAGGTTTGGAAGAGCACGGCAGCTCAAATGAACCCAGAAATTAAGCGTGTGACCTTGAATATACAATTTGTTTGGTGTTTAAAGGCTTCCTCTTTAAGATCGGCTGGGGAATAGGACGGTCCTCCTGGTTTCATGCTAGCAGGGCCAGTAAAGACCGCAGATACCTGATCTTTTGTTTGTGTTTCTATTCTCAGGACTCTCATGTACTCATGCCGAGGAATTTAATATGGAATACTGAATCTATCTGTTGTCACAAGACAAGGGCAGCTGGAGTTTGTTTTTGGAACGTTCACAATGTCAAACATAAACTTATTTCAGCGATGTGCTTTCTTCAGTTCATCCATCCATGCTTTTTTCCGATCCATCCATCCATCCTTTCTTCCTTCCCTCAACTGTCTATCATCCATCCGTCCATCCATCCTTTTGTTCTTTCACTCATACATCCATCCTTTCCACATCTGTCCATCATCCATCCATCCATCCATCCATCACATCCTTTCTTCCTTCCCTCATCTGTCCATCCATCCATTCTTCCTTCCCTAATCCATCCATCCATCCATCCATCATTCTTCTTTCATCCATCCATCCATCCATCCATCCATCCATCCATCCATCCATCCATCCATCCATCCATCCATCCATCCATCCATCCATCCATCCATCCATCATTCTTCTTTCATCCATCCATCCATCCATCCATCCATCCATCCATCCTTTCTTTCCTTATCTGTCCATCCACCAAGTTTTCCTTCCCCATCCATTCATCCATCTATCTGTTTTCCTTCCCCCATCCATCTATCGATCCATCCATCCGTTTTCCTTCCCTCATACTTCTATCCACCTATCCATTGTCCTTCCCTCATCCATCCATCCATCCATCCATCCATTCATCCATCCATCCATCCCCATCCATCCATCCATCCATCCATCCATCCATCCATCCATCCATCCATCCATCCATCCATCCATCCATCCATTCATCCATTTTCCTTCCCACACCCATCCATCCATCCATCCATCCATCCATCCATCCATCCATCCATCCATCCATCCATCCATCCATCCATCCATCCATCCATCCATCCATTTTTCTTCTCTCATCCTTCTATCCATCCACTTGTTTTCCTTCCTTGCTCCCTTACATTATCCTTGTCTTTCTTTTTAATAGACTTTCATTAGTCTGTGATGAGTCACTGTTTTCTGTCTGTTTTTCAAGTCATCATTCAGATGGCTTCTTTTCTGCCATGATAATGAATGCCGCTGAATACTGAGCAAGTGTTTTTCAAATCAACAAAAGCTGTATTTCTGTGTATTTGCAGTCAAATAAACGAGGCAGTTGGACGCCTGTTTAACTGATCATACAAATCAACTTTGATCTCAGGGTAGTAAAGCCCATTATTTTCTTGAAGGACACACAAACATCACAGTGCAAATATAATTTCTTTTCACAAATGTGTGTGTAATTCAGCTCTTTTCTTTTTGTTGTTGTGTTGTAGCTGATTTAAACAAATCCAAATGACATTGTTGCATGTTGTACATCTTCACTGCATTCAGTAATGTTTGCTGATATGAAGGACGGATGCTTGGTAGTTTAAAAGTATTAACTGTAAAACATGAAAGTGCAAGAGACAGAAAGAGACATATTTCTTGGGGCATTAGAGACATTATAGGTGCTTCCTGTCAAGCACATACGTTTGTGCAGGCCTGACTGGCTTGACACGTTCGAGACAAGCTTCTCCATATCTCTTTCCTGGAGGTGTTGTTTTGTGTAGGGTATGTTCAGATTGAGGGTTTAAGTGTGTGTGTGTTTCTGTGAGTCTCTCTGTCAATGTTGGACCCTAAAACTGCTGACAGCACTTTGAGGTCACAAGGGCCACTGAAATGAACTGAACCGAACCACTGTTCCCTGCCAACAGACACAAACTTGTATTCTTCATATGCCAGTCAATCTTTCAGCTCTATAGACCATAGAAAAGGAAGCAGAAAGGAAAAGAGAGGGGAAAAAAACAAATTTTGTATGCTAAGAATGAAACTTGTGCTACAGATATAATAATAATAATTTTAATAATAATAGATGATAAAATGGGTAAAATTATACTTGCATTGAAGGAGATACCAGAGCCATACTATTCAAAAGTTTTGGGGTCAGAAAGATTTGTTAAAAAAAAAAAAAAAAAAAAAAATATATATATATATATATATATATATATATATATATATATATATATATATATATATATATATATATAAATATATTCAGCAAGGATGCACTGATGTGAGGATAAATTGATCAAACGTAACATTAAAGAAATTCATAATGATACAAAAGGTTTCTGTTTTAAATAAATGCTAATATGAAATATAAATTAGCATATTAGAATGATTTCTGAAGGATCATGTGACACCGAAGACTGGAGTAATGATGCTGAAAATTCAGCTTTACATCAGAGAAATCAATTGCATTTTAAATATATATTCAAGTAGAAAATTAATTCAAGCAGTTCTATTAAATTAACTATTTTACTGTTTTTCTGTATTTTTGATTAAAAAATGCAGCCTTGGTGAGCAAAAGAGACTTCTTTCAGAAATATTTAAAAAATCAACTTTGAATTTGGTGAGTAACTAAACCAAACTGTTAAAAATTTAAAAATATAGCCTTAAAATTCTCTTCCTCCGGTGAGGTAGAGATGAGTTGTAATATATCCTTGTGTATTAGAGAAAATGTCCTTTACATTCCGGTGATCTTAGGATAACAGCGCTGGGCATGTATGAGTTATTTCTCTTGTATAGCTGTAAGGAGTCAGAAAAGAGAACTTTTTGAATGGTAGACTCAGAAAATGTTTTTTCATAACTCCGGTGAATTTTAAGATGGAGTCATTCATCATTCTTGTCATTTTTGTCTCGAACATCTGTGTCTTTTGGGCCAGTGGACTTTTTTTTTTGACGTGCTCACAGAACCACATTTTATTCCCACTGGGGTCTTTATGCGGTCCATCTGCTGGTTTTCATATAATTCCCATATAGTCCTGATTAAAACAAAAAAAAAAAAAAATGCCATAATTGTGCTGTGATATATATATATATATATATATATATATATATATATATATATATATATATATATATATATATAAATATATTCAGCAAGGAAGCACTGATGTGAGGATAAATTGATCAAACGTAACATTAAAGAAATTCATAATGATACAAAAGGTTTCTGTCCCATTTAAAGGTTGGCTTGTTGTGCATTAAACTGTAAGGTTGGGATATCTGAAGATGTAGCTGAACACACAGCCTTCGACAGGCATCCCTCGCTTGAGTAAACCACTAGTTGATTGGAAAATTGGAGCGTTCAATGGAATGAAATGGCAAGATTTTTACAAATCACACACTCACACCTCTCTGGTTTACTCTTCAATTAATCACAGTGCTTTTAGATAAGTGGTAGCAATAGGTCAAATAAATGTGCGAATGTTTGTAAAAATAGCTCTATACAGTTGGAAGTGTCTGGATTCTAGAGCGTAATGTAAGATAAGCTTTTTAGCTGGCACATTTATAGAAGTTGGGGGAAGTTGGACAGTTTCCGATCGATCGTTCCCTTCTCCCCTTCATTGAGTGTGTGGTGACTTATGAGGCCTTTAGAGACTTGTTTTGTGTGTGTAGCAGTTCTGTTTCAACTTATACAAGTGTTTTTGTCTTTATCACCATTAGGGTGCACCCTAATAGCCGACTAAACGTTAAACGTAAGGCTTAGTCGACAAATTTTATTAGTTGTTTAACTTTACATGGCCGCTATATATAACTAATAATAACACAAAGTGCCTAGTAATATTATTAGTATTAATAATATTTGTCATATTATTAGGCCAAGTGGTTGTGCTTCTGTTGAAGCTAAAGTATCAGCCGGCGCTATCACTTGCATTTTTCTGATATCAGCGGAAACAACTTAAAATACTCCTTTTTACTTTTTTATATATAGATACGACATTTTTAGTCATACAGATAAGAATAATGCATCATTAGAAACTACGTTTACTTGTGTAAACTCACAATAACAAAGCAAATAAACAGGACATGCTTTTTTGCTATCTCGGTCTCCGTGAACTGGAGCGTACCACAAAAATGAATCGAAACTATAGGCTACTTGCCTCACAGACATGACAAATATATCTATAGAAATCTTGAAATGTCTAGTTTTAACGAACCAATTTGAGTCTAAAACAAATACACTCTGATTATGGATCTCGTGTCCACTATACAGCGGAGCTGGCAAGTCGACTTCATCTTCGCAGCCGACACTGATTTAGAAAACACTCGTTTATTAAATAATTAAAATGTTTCCTTGCTATTTTTCCCAAAACATTTAAAATCACTTCTTTTGCCGGTGCTTTGCGGCAAGCTATGCCTATGCGAATAGACATATTACTCCTATATTAAAGGTTTAATATTCCCTCCAGTATATATTTAAGTAATTAAATGTATATAAACATGCAATTAGTCGACTAATGGGTTAAATGAACGACTTGTAGTCGACTAGAAAAATCTTCAGTCGGGCACAGCCCTAATCACCATATAGAGATTGATTTTTTTGAAAGCATGTTTGTGTGTTTGTGCACTTATCTACTCAGAGTATGTCTGAATGTGTTCCTAAGTGGGCATTTTACATGAAGGAAGTACTAATCACATGATGACGAGTTGCTAATTAATATGGTGTCTAATAGCTGTGTAATGAATTGCTTGTTAGGCTACGAGTTGCAAGTGCTTCTGTAGCACTGAAGGTCATTTACGACTAAAGGCAAACACAGAAGATTGCAGTCTCGCAACAATTCAACTGAACTGCTACGGTTAGTATGGACTTCATATTCAGTGCAGCTCATGGGTGTATGCTTGTGACCTCAATTAAGTTATTGTTTGCAGGCAATTATGCTTAGCATGGATCAGCTGTGTGTGTGTGTGTACATGTGTCATACCTGTCTAAACCCATAAACCCTCTGCTAGGTGTTTATAGGATGCCTGCAGCCCATAGCAATGCCTCAATGCACCTTCACTCTCTCAAAGCGAGACATGACCTCTTTTATGCTCTGCGTTGGACAGGATGACCCCAGGTGTGTGTGTGGATTTGTTCATGTGCACATGGCACACTCCACCCACACCCAAACTGCTGGCTTCCTTTGTCTGTCAATGTGACGTCTGAGCGGTATACTTTTTTTTTTTTTTTGTCTGTGCATTTTCCATTTTAATTTTTAAATCTTGATGGTGTTCCAAAAAATGAGTGTAATGCATCAGTAGCATCAGCATCAGCCCATAGCCAACTAGAAACCATCCTGCAATGATTCCGCTAAAGTGAAGGGCTAATAGAGCGGAGTCGTTTCCACAGAGATCAGCGGGACTGGTTCTGGATCAGTGTTCTACGTTTGGCTGAGATCATGAATCTGTGGGTTGTTGCAGAAATCTGCTGTCTGAACAGGTGCTCTGTGTGGTGAGGAAGGTAGGAGTGCTGAAAACAGTGAAAAGAAAGAGTACTGAGTGCATACTTTTGAATTGGATGGCTAAGCTTCTTTAGACTTTTTTCTCACTTTGCTCTTTATGATTGAATCCCAACAAGGCTTTTTGTTTTAAATAAAAAAAGAAAATGCAATAAAAATACTGCATAAAATATAAAAAATAGTAGGGTCTGAATCCACTTTAGACACGCCATAGGTTGTCCCTATTCTCTTAATGAGTCATGGGTGTGTTTTGGTAACGTGCAACAAACCAACCAAGTCTCATCTCCTTTCCCTTTAAAAGCCAGTTTTGCTCGCGCCATGCCTGATTCACTATTTACATGGTGGAATTTGCAGGCAGAAAAACTGAACAACTCTCTAGCAAGGTGACTATCAATTATGACATGTAGGCATTTTTATATTTATTTACACAATAATAATCAAAACATTTAAAAAATGTTTGTGTGCCCTATGTGTGTAACAAGCAGAGTGTATGTCTATTGTGCACCTGCTTATAGGCGCATATTACTAATGCGCTCTTTAAATAACTAAAAAAATACTATTTTGAGGCAACTGAAAACGACCATTGACTTTAGCGCAGGTTTTTGTTGGTCAATGGCGCAGTTGTTTTCAGTTCCTCAAAATAGCACCAATGCGCCTGAACACACCTGGTTTTCAGACCAGACGCCCAAGGGTGAACAGATGGCCACGAGTGCATTTGCTATTTAAACAACGTGAAGCAGGATGTGAAAATGATAACTGCGTCGGGCTGAAACTAGCAAACACTTGCATCGTACCTGGTGTCGCATTGCACCGGGTGTATGATAGGGCCCTTTGACTGTTACAGTGACATCATTCAATGAAGGATTTGTTTGATTCAGATTCATAACTGAATTTTCATTCATCATAAGATCCGACTCATAAAAGTCATTTGTTGTGATTCAGGGGCCGTTTGCACAACACGAATGCGAATTTGCGAAAACAGTGACGTCATGCGCATGTGTATTACGTGTTCGCAGGGTGTTTCTAGACAAATTGATATCGCCAACTACTGGCCTGGCATGCATAATACAGCCTTTTTAGTCATTTTCGCAGATCCCTGTGAACGGGGATAATTTTGACAATGTTGTAGTCTGTTTTTAGTATCATTGTCGTGTAAACATACCCTACAGATTGTGCTGTATGATCGTTGACCACAGTCTGTTAGGACAACTCCTTGCCTTTCTTGACAATATCTTGCAGTACACAGGTTTTTTCTTCTCATCTCATCACATTTTTGACCATTTTTTCACTTTGGAGACTTTGGAAAATGAATGTGCATTTAATTAGCAAAGTTCCACTCATACTCCTGAATGTGTGTACATTTATCTGGGCTAATTTCGATGATGTGTTCAGCTACCAATAGATGTATACTATTCTTAGCTCTGTTTAACATATTTTTCCATATCTAAATCCATTCCCCAGAATTCCACAGTTTCCCCCACAATCAGCACCGAAAATATATAAAGTTGTGCTGACAGTGATAGTACTGTTTACCTAACCGTGTGTGTGTGTGTGTTTGGGTGTGTGCGAGTTTATATTGGCGAAGTAATAAAATGTCATATCAGCAGAGCTTGGCTAAACGGCAAGAAATCAGAACGTCTGCTAAATATTCATGACAGGTTACAGGAGCGTGGAACTGTGTGTGCGTTTTCTGGTCCCTGCGTAGAATCTGCCGTCGCATGCCACCAATCCTGATGATAATGAACCGTTTGCATGCGCGCTTCATTCTGAAGGTCACGCGTGCACACACAGGACCTGACAGTAAATGAAGGACAGGTGAAGAGTCTATCAATCTAGTTAACATATACATGACTTTGACAGCGACCCAGTCCATTTAGAATATCCAGTGGCAGATTATTCCAGAGAGTGACATTCGAAATGTGTGTTTGTGTCTCCATGTGTGTGTGTGTGTGTGTGTGTGTAAGGGGCAGTGGATTACTGTAAGATTAGATGCTTTGCTTGACTGGGAATCCTCCCATAATATATAATAATTACATGGATCATTGCTTTCCCACCTCAGAGAGAAGGAGAGAGAGAGGGGCCAAATTAATTCAATTTCATCTGAGCTCCTCCATGCTGATGAGGAGAAGGGTCTTATGGGACATGGTGAGGATGACAGCATGCATTACTGCTCTCGTTTCACTAATCACTCCATCCAGCACTTCTCTATCATCCGACTGTCCTCTTTCTCCTCTCCTTCACTCACCCATATGTTTTATGCCTCCACTTTGTACTGAACTTACTGAAACTTTGCTTCAAGCAGATCTTTCTGAAGCTTTCTATTCAGTTTGACTGACTTTTTTTCTTTAGGCCTTAAATGGACAGATCTTCTAAATACAAATTTTTGTCATAAAGCTCTAGGCAGTAGGCACAGGTCTTTAACTCAACCTTCTTGCAATCACATAATCAGACAGTGAGCTGCATTAAACGCAGGATTGAAATGGTGTCTACAAAGAAATCTCTAGCACTAATTTTGGTCAAGTTTGTCTTTGAAAACAAAGACAATTTGACTGTCGTCTTAGGAGAAGTCAAACTGCAGGACTGTGCGCCAAATCTTCTGACACTGTCAGAATTTCGTCTGAGGTCAAATTTGATCACAGCAGCCATTAATCGACTGAACATGTCAAACTAACGAACAAAGACTATATTTTAGCCTAGGTTCAGAAGAATATTTAGAAGTTGCAAAATTTGTCTCAGATGGCCAAATCGTGGCCAAAATCGCAGTGTGTGACCGGGTTTAGCAGTGCAGTGTGCTTTCAGGACCCTCCACCTTCACAAGCTCCACCTGTATAGATTTGCTACAGATAATGTACACTGTATTGTACATCAGCAGCGTGTCTTACTTGCTCACAGCGTGTTGTGTATGTATTGGCAGTAGCAATAACAGATCCATTCTGCCAAAACAAATCAACATTGTCATACCCATTACCACGCCAAACACTCAGAGTTGTCATAACAAAAATCCCTTTTAGGTTGAATCATATGTGATATGATTAAAAAAAAACACTGTGCACCACAAGAGTAAAGGCTAGACAACATGCTTTTCAATTCATTTGTGCTCACAGGCTGCACCGGTTTTGTGTGTGTATGCTTGACTGTCACAAAGTACAAATGACTCTTATGAACCGATTCTTTGAATGACTCATGAACTCAGGAGTTCTGATGAATTCATTACTGAATGAACTGATTCATTTCAAGGGGTGAATCATCGCTTCTGAATCAACAGCTGATTCACTTACTTTCAGTAATGTTCATCTGCAAATGAAATGTTTAAAGTTTGTTAAACGTTATGGACCTGTTCATGTAACAGTTATTTACAGATGCACATTAAACATTTTACATTTTTAATATTATTTTATATACACCATCGTTAAAAAGTTAGAGTTTTTTTTTTTCTGAATAAAAATACTTTTATGCAGAAAGGATGCATTCAACACAGTAAACATATTTATAATGTTACAAAAGATTTCTATTTTAAATAAAAGCTGTTCTTTTGAACTCTCTATTCATCAAATAATACTGAAAAATATATTTACAATATAGTATTTCCACAAAAATATTAATGTGACGCTGAACACAGGAATAAATTACATTGATAAAATATAATCAAATAGAAAACAGTTATTTTTAATTGTAATAATATTTACAGCTTTTACTGTATGCTTGTTCAAATAAATTTAGCATTGGTGAGCAGAAATCTTCTTTCTAAAATAATTTAGGTTTGAAGCAATGCAAAGATTCATAAATGAATCCACCCCCATTTGTTTTAGATCAGTTTGTACATCCTTTAATTAATTTCTGTCTTTTCCTGCCTTTCCCTCCTCACTGCAGGACAGCACGACTCCCTCTACAGGCAGTGATCAGGGTGAAAGGAGGGAAATAAGAGAGGAGGGAGTTAGACAGAGAGGGGCTAAGACAGGAAGAGAAGGGGGTTAGTGGGCATCCCTGCGGAGAGCACGGAGCAGTAGATGGACCTGTAATGAGCACCTGAGAGAGAGGGATGGAAAGAGTGAGAGAAAGACAAAAAGAGTGGGAGTTAAACTTAAAAATATTGCAATCCTCAAGCAAGGATCAGCTCAGAAATGAGCCAGTGTTTCTCCCGAACACACCCGCACAAAAACACACTGACGTGACATTAACTCTTTCTGGTTATTATTGTGTGGTGTTCGTACTGTACTGTTAATGTATAGGTTTATTTATTGCTTTAACATCTGCATAAAAAGCTGTTGTGTATGTACACACACCAGCACATAGTTACACAATTTAATCACAGTGCCGGGGACCTGATGCAGCTGAGAATTCAGCAAGCGGCGCTGGACTAGAATACTGACAATCACAGCCAGAGACCGGTAAACACACACACATACACACACACACACACACACACGCACGCACACACACACACACGCACACACACACATGCACACACACACACACACACGCACACGCACTTGTAGAATACTAATACACACACCACTCCCACCAGAGGCCACTGGGTGCTAAATTAGATTGGCAATTGAAATATGTTTTTGTATGCTAATTTACTGCCTCTGTTTCCCTCTGAAAGATTTTCATTAGCCACTCACACCTCACTTGAGGCTGACCGACAACTTTTAAAGAAGTAAATGAGAATACGTTTCCATTTTACTGGCATATTTGCATAAATAAGTGTCAAATTGACAATCACACTTGCGCACACACACGTTTTATTCAGTTTTTATTTCTTTTTTTATGTAAAATGAAACTAAGTAGAAATTAGCCAGCAGCTAGCAAGACAATATGACTATAACTGACTTCCAGACTGTCAAATAACTATTGCAACTGACAGAGCATCTTTTTTTCTGATAAAGGAATAGTCTTCGGCGTGATGACTCCGATTGTTTAAATATTCCTAGTTAATATTTCTTTCAATCGATATGTCATCCTCAAAACAACCCGTCTCCAGCGTGTTGCCGCAGATCTTTCGAATATTACACATTAGTAATTGTTTAATCAATACGGCATCCTCAATAAAAACCTGTCTCCGGCGTAATGACTCCGATATTTCAAATTATTTATTTTTAATAATTATTTAATCGATACATCATCCTCAATAAACCTGTCTCCGGCGTGTTGCCTCAGATCTTTCGAATATTCAGATCTATTAGGACCTCTGACCTTTAAAATTGCCAGAATAATAATAATACGCTGTTTGTTAATTGGCCAGAGGAGAACTGGCACCCCGGCTGAGCCTGGTTTCTCCCAAGGTTTATTTTTCTCCATTAGGTCTCCTGATGGGGTTTGGGTCGCTCTGGCTTGGCTTGCTCAGTTGGGGAAAAACAATTTTTCAAATAAATTTCAAAATAAATCTAATTATTAAACTAAATTAACCATATAGACCAAATTACTGATCTAATCACTAATCTAAAGCCCACATTGTTACTTTATGATAATCAAAATATATTCTGTTGCATTATTTTTATCGTCTGCATTGTTAAAAGCCCTATATAAATAAAATTGACTTGACTTAACCCATAAATGAAAATGTTTTATTTGTTACTTTATTAATTATAAAAACAATTATAGTGTTTACATCTGAACAAAAAGTTTTATGAAGCTTTTAAAAAAAATATGTGTGATAAACAGACCAAAATTGCCCTTGCAGTTCTCCTTTTCTCATTTATAAATGCTTGCATTGCATTTGGTCATGACATATATATACGAGAGCCAATGGCATGTTGTTGAGGTGCCATCTGAACTTCAGTGTGACGTTTTTCCATGAATAATGACTTTAATTTCATAAACGCAAAGTAACAAAAACATTTGGAATATATACGGTAACACTTTAGTTTAGGGTCCAATTCTCACTATTAACTAGTTGCTTATTAGCATGCATATTACTAGGATATTGGCTGTTTATTAGGACTGTTACGTACCGCGTTAATCTAGGGGTATAGACAGACGCAAAAAATAATCAAATGTTCAAAGAGCGTTGATCTGAGCCCTACCACAGCACCACAAGCAACTGAATTACTGTAAAGATGTTTATTTTGCAGCTCATGGAACAAACAAACAAGGTATTATAGTAAAAACAGAATATAAACTAAAAAAGGGAAGCATTAACTTCAGGAGAGAGCATGGCCAAAATAACAAACAAAAAGCAACCTTACTGGGAATTAACTAAACTACCAAAGAAAAGAAAATAAAAGAACAGAATTGTACTCTATCTCCCTTCCTAACCCAAATAAACAAACAAAAAACACACATTAAAGTAACTAATAAGCTTGATGTTAGCAGCAATAATGACAACAGAAAGATAGAAAGAACTAATAAAGGTAACTGATAACAATGTCCACAGGATAAATGTTGGAGACACTCTCAAAAGTCAACTTAAAATAATGCAATACCCCAGAGTAGAATATTAAGCAGTTATCGTGTTCAACAACAAGATATTAAACCTCTGCAGCAACAGGCTGGGCAGGACCAAGATCACGCTCTGAAGCAATCAGATACCTGTCAGAAGATTGAGTAGGAGGAGCCAAAGAAAAAAAAAAAGGACTTAGTGTCCGTGACATCACCCATAGGTTTCGGAAGGACGTTTTTGAAGCCTAAAGTGTGGCCGTTGCCCTCTTGGCAGCACGTCACTCCCGGATAACTGAAAATGGGCAAAGAGGAGCTAACAGGTGGAGAGGGTGGAGCTAACAGATAGCAGACAAACGAGATTACCTGTCACTCAAGTGGCCACGCCCTTAATTATGCAGAACTTTAAGGCATAATATAATGTAAACGAATGAGTTATAAAAAATTCACCCCCTCAGAGTTGTCAAAATTAGCCGTTTAGACCAAAAACACAATTTGTACCAGGCTGTAAACATGTTTTTTTCTGCTGTAAAGTTGGGCATTTTAACATGAGCTCAATGAGATTCTGGTCCCTTTGGAGCCTGTCCCTAGCAGCCTGTCGATGAATTGCAGTTTAAATCACTTCCGTATCGGCTTCAAGAGAAACTGGGGGAGGTTGCCCCTTGGGGGAAACAGAGGGAGAAACAGAAAAAGCACAAACATACACATCTCTAGGTGTGGACCATAAGACATACGTCTCTGGATGCAACAGTTATAAAGCACATATTAATGCCTTATTCTGCATGACCATATTCTACATCCCTTAATCCTACCCAAACGTAACTACTACCTTACTAACTATTAATAAGCAGTAATTAGGCGTATATTGAGACAAAAGTTGTAGTTAATAGTAATAGGACCCTAATCTAAAGTGTGACTGAATATTGTATCATCTACTACAGTTCTGCCTTTTTATGGAAAATGTCTTATTTTGTGTGGCGCACAAATATATTTTTTGGGGTGAACTTTAATCTTTGCACCTGGGCAGGAAAGAGCAGTTAAATTATTGCACTATAAACTGCAACATATAACACCTTTTAATGTAAAACTTCATGCAAATGGCGCAGTTAAGCACATTACTATGAGCTTTCCTCGAGAACAGTCATGCAGGTGAAGATCTCTGACATTCATTTCTCACTCAGCACTTGAACCTTCATTTTTTTTCTTCTCTGATATTTCACACTCTCGGGTTTTTGACAGCCTGGGAGCCGGGAGTATTTCAAATGAGCGTGTTGAGTTCAAACCCCGTGCAGAAGGGCACTTTGAAGTGCACTTTGACAATGCTTTTAGTGTTCCTCCTAAAACGCTCTCAATATTTTTTATGTCTCCGCTGTCTTCCAGAGTTTTGCTCTGGCACTTCAGTCATTTTTTTCTTCTTTTTCTTTTTTTTTGTGTGTGCCGCTGATAGGTTTTGTCGAACAGGTAACACGTAACAAGCATCTCCCCAGGTGAAAATTTCCCAAGAGGCATGCATGACCCTGAAGCTTCAGCGTGACATTAAACCTAACAAACCGCAGTGCTGAAAACACTCGCTATACGTTTGCAGTTTTCAGACGCAGAGATCCATTATGTTTTTTTTCAGAGTGCATGGGGTTTTAGAGCAGTGTTGCATTGCCGCAGGTAGTGCTCTGCGGTCAAGATGTTCATAGAGAGCTGCTATTCGAGAATGGTCAAGGGATAGTATAGACAGAGACTACAGGAATGTATATAGGTTACCATATTAGCATTGACTAGTGTTTGCTGTGCATTGGTATAATATAATGCAATTACTGTATATGCATTGGTCTGTTTATTAGAATTATTATGTTTCGATGCCCCATTTAATTTTGACATTCAGTGCAATTCGGTGGGGTGTTTGTTCACCTATTTTATGTTCTCCATGCCAAGATGCATATTTTGAGGTATCATTCATGTGGGGTGAGTTACACTCCAAATACTTTGCGTTAGGAGTTTCTTAAAAATACATAAGACAAAAGAGACACTGGTGTAGTAGACTATGTTTGCATGTGAGAATATAGTATGACCTGGAGAACCTTTACCTCCTGGGCTGAAAACCCTTAAATAGGAAGTTTAACAGCTCTTTGAAGCATGTATTCCTCTGGTGTGTGTGTGTGTGTGTGTGTGTGTGTGTGTGTGCATATGATCCAGCGATAGCAGTTGAGCTGATTGGAACAGACAGAGATGGATGGCAATGTACGAACATATTAAAGCTGCTGTGTGAATGAGGGTGTGTGTTTGTGTGAGTGGCTCAGTAATAAAAATCTTCAGCTGTCTGAAAAGTGTGCTGCTAACCTTATAAAAACTGTCAGAAACATTTCTGTCAATACATTTAATATTTCTATATTAAATATTAATATTATTAAGATTTGTTGACATGTTTACATAACTCATTCTCTGGACTGTAATGTAAAAACAAAATGTAGTGATATATTATTTAAGTATTTTTGGAAGTATTTGTTCGATGCTTTAGTTAATTTAGTTTTTTTTTTTACTGTACATAAAGTTAACAAAGACATTTAAAATAAAGTGTATTTAAGAAGCAAATAATTGGATTTACAAAAAAAACAAAAAAAATGAGAATGAGGGGAAATGCGCTTATTTGTGATAAAATTTATGTATCATAGCAAATACTCTTTAAAAATAGACTTTATATGAAGATATTTTGTAGGTCAATTTTGGGGTGAAATGTGACTTCTTAAAAACCATAACATTTACAAAAACAACAATTATAAATGAGTTATTTGTAGAGGATGAATATATAGTATGCAATCATAAAAATCTGTGATAATTCGATGATGTTTGAAGTTTGTGAGAAGATGTGGTATCTGTCTGATGTGTGTGCGAATGTATGTCCTCTCATTGTCGGCCACGGGACGAGCGAGAGAGCGTTTTTTATTTATGACCCGTCCAAAGCGGCAGAAACAGTTGTTTAGAGTTGCACACGCAGACGTGTTTTACTGCCCGAATGAGCTTTCATTTCTCTAGTAATCATTTTTTAAGGGAAGAAAAACTGCAGGACATGCAGTTTGTGGCAGCTAATAATTTTTATTGGCAAATTTTTAAGACCTAAAGTGCAGCACTGGAACATTTGTCATTTTTAATCAGAGAGAGAGTCTCCCGAGGTGTATTCTGAGTTACCTGAGGCGGCTCTACCTTCCCTGAATGTGAATTCTGCTGTTTCGGCTGCCAACCTCCACTTGGCCTCTGCAGAGGGAAATAAAAATAATTAACTTCCAAGGACATACAGTATTGAGACTGTGAGTCTGTCTGTCTGCAGGGGGGACTCCATAAACCGAGGTAGAAAAGTAGCTGTAAATTCTTAAACTGACAAATACACATCACCAGGAAAAAGTAACAGCTATTTGTGCAGCAAACATTTTTTAGTAGTATTTTCTTAGGCAAGCATAATTTCTTCAGCATGTATCTCATACCATTTGTGCTTCAAACATGAATGGTACCTCAAATTGCATGTGCTATTACTCCTCAACGATTTCAACTTGGACCAGTGTGAAACCACCTGGTACACTTTAGTTACTCGTCCTTGCAATGTTTCATCATTGGACTCGCGCTCGGATTGATATGGTAAAATCAACGTCATCGTTACTGTCTTTACATTGTGTACAATGGCTGAGCTTTAGGAAACCTGAATTTCAGTTATGATAATGGGCGTTTAGCTTTTGAAACACGCGGTTGAACGCAATATACCAATCACAACAGACTGGGCCTTCTGACCAATCAGAGCCGAGTAGACCAATCACAACAGACTGGGCCGTCTGACCAATCAGAGCCGAGTAGACCAATCACAACAGACTAGGCTGTCTGACCAATCAGAGCCGAGTAGACCAATCACAACAGACTGGGCCTTCTGACCAATCAGAGCAGAGTAGACCAATCACAACAGACTGGGCCGTCTGACCAATCAGAGCTGTAGACCAATCACAACAGACTGGGCCGTCTGACCAATCAGAGCCGAGTAGACCAATCACAACAGACTGGGCCTTCTGACCAATCAGAGCAGAGTAGACCAATCACAACAGACTGGGCCTTCTGACCAATCAGAGAGTAGACCAATCACAACAGACTGGGCTGTCTGACCAATCAGAGCCGAGTAGACCAATCACAACAGACTGGGCCTTCTGACCAATCAGAGCAGAGTAGACCAATCACAACAGACTGGGCCTTCTGACCAATCAGAGCAGAGTAGACCAATCACAACAGACTGGGCCATCTGACCAACTAGAGCAGAGTAGACCAATCACAACAGACTGGGCCTTCTGACCAATCAGAGCAGAGTAGACCAATCACAACAGACTGGGCCTTCTGACCAATCAGAGCAGAGACCAATCACAACAGACTGGGCCGTCTGACCAATCAGAGCAGAGTAGACCAATCACAACAGACTGGGCCTTCTGACCAATCAGAGCAGAGTAGACCAATCACAACAGACTGGGCCATCTGACCAATCAGAGCAGAGTAGACCAATCACAACAGACTGGGCCATCTGACCAAACAGAGGAGACTAGGCCACCTGGCCAATCAGAGCAGGCTCACAGAAAGGAGGGATTTAGAGACACTGATTCATCCATCGAGTCGTTTGAGAATCATTGAAAAATGTGTTGTTGGAGACCTCCAAATCAAAATTAGGAACCTTTAAAAATAGCACAATAGGGGCACTTAAAAGCCAAAATTATATTCATTGACAACCATATAAACATTCACCACAGAGCTTGACGACAATTCTGGAATTTCAGTCGAATACAGGCATTTTTCGTTGTGTACAAAACATAAAATATGTTTCATATTATTTATATAATTTTAACGACAAGTTGATATAGTAGTTGTGGTGGAAAAAACGTATGAAGATTACCAGTCACTGTAGCAATCACTGATGGCCCGCCCAACTTAGGAACTAAATACAACTTGAGAGGGTGTTCATGTCCAAATTTTATCTAGGAAACTTGTTTTATGATATTCCGATAGCACATGAAAGGCAGCATAATAGCTGTACAAATCCCATATCTGTAGGAAGTTTCATTCCAGCTGGAATCAGTAGCCTATGTGTGAACAAACCAGGTCAAGAGAAGACTTCCCAAGTTCAGTTGAATCACCTTTTAGCACTAATCAAATTCCCAGAGTTTTTGAAACACAAGCATTTGGAAACTGGTTAACTACCAATTATTCAACAAAAAAGCTCTGTATGGAATAAACACTCGTTTGTCGGCAGAATGGCAGGGTATTGTGAAAGGTGAGAATTGAGTATTTGGCAAAGGCATGTTGCATTTTCACTTGGTCTGTGGGGGAAAGTGGTTCGGCACTGAATGTCCAGTCAAAACTGCTTTTCTAATGCTGATATTTATCTCCAGAGTGTTGCAACCGAAGGTGTAAAGTGTGATTTTTTGTCACACAACGTGCAGATCCATGGGAGTGGTGCGGGGTACAGAACCCCGTAATCCGTGTAGCGTTTTAAAGGTGCGAAAACCTACTCGAGCAACACAACACTTCCCACTCGCGCTGGAGAAAGTGTGAATGTCTGTTGGGCGCCTGTTCTTGAAGGACCCGAGTCCTGCTGTCTTTGTGTGGGTGTAATGTGTACTAAATGAAGGAATCACTGAGGTGTGTACAGCTAATGCACAGGGACGTATGAATGAGTTTGAACAATTAGGAAGTTGGCGTCGGGTATGGTGGTAAATATCCGTTCGGGCGTGGGTGGACTGGCACCTCTTTGTCCTTCTGTTGTAAGTGAAACTAGGAAATCAGCGTCTGTCCGGCAGGCACGGCTGCACCTGTAGCACAGATGATGGATGGGAGAGATTTGCGGCGCACAATGGATTCTGTGGCCCGAGCGGACGAGGTTAAAGGCGGCAGGTGAGGTGGAAAAAGTTGCATTAGCTCAGGTTGACGGAGCTGCTACATGGAATGAGTGACAAGCTCGCTAGAGAGCCTCTGCACGTGTTTGTGTGCTAAAAGGTGTTGGGAGACGGGAAACAAGTGAGCGTGTGATGTGGAGTTTCCTTTCTCGTTGTACGCTCGTGTCAGGCCACTCTTGCTTAATTCAGAGCGACAAGCCATGCGAGGTTGCCTTGAAAATGAATGTGTGTGTGTGTGTGTACTTGTGTTTCATGGATTAAATTGGCCCGCTTGCTCCTGGTTCATGCTCCGGTCTGATCTGATTGGAGTTGTCCCGCTCTGGCGGGTGGGAAAGGGGGGGGTGGTGTGTTGATTTTCTTCCTGTGAACTCCATAAGCACAACAGCAGCCGTATCTTGTTATCAATAATATTGACAAAAAATCTCTGGCTCATGTTCTGCAGTACATTTTGGACTCTTATAAACATGCTTATATTTAAGGTAGTACTTCTACAAAAAGGCAAGAGCATGAACAGGATGGAATTAAAGAGATAAACATAAAGGGTTTTATAGTTATGGGCCAGATTTTCTAAACAGGGCAAATTAGTGTTAGATCGCAATTAAAAAAAACGCAGATGTGAGTGGAAAGTTCTGCGTGTGATCTTTGTGTGAATTTGTCACTGAAGTACAAGAAGAAAGAGCTCAGTTTAGCATTGCTTTGCTTTGTGGACAAACTTTCCACACAGCGTGTAAGTAATGAAAATGAGATTCCTTTCGCATCTTGTCAAGGCGTAAACTTTCGTGACGATGAAGCGTTGGCCCGTCAACTGTCCCGAGTTTACATTCACCTTCATGCATTGTTAGTATTCATAAAAATGTTACTGGCCAGCTGCCGAGTGACACCGTTTTAATATACTCAGCAAACACTGTTTTTTTACTCACATTTGGTGCATGCCGAGTGTACATTTAAGGCATACATACATACATTATATATATATATATATATATATATATATATATATATATATATATATATATATATATATATATATATATATATATATATATGTATATATACAGGTCCTTTTCAAAAAATTTGCATATTGTGATAAAAGTTCATTATTTTCCATAATGTAATGATAAAATTTAACTTTCATATATTTTAGATTCATTGCACACCAACTAAAATATTTCAGGTCTTTTATTGTTTTAATACTGATGGTTTTGGCATACAACTCATGAAAACCCAAAATTCTCAAAAATTAGCATATCATGAAAAGGTTCTCTAGACAAGCTATTAACCTAATCATCTGAATCAACTAATTAACTCTAAACACCTGCAAAAGATTCCTGAGGCTTTTAAAAACTCCCAGCCTGGTTCATTACTCAAAACCACAATCATGGGTAAGACTGCCGACCTGACTGCTGTCCAGAAGGAGATCATTGACACCCTCAAGCGAGAGGGTAATACACAGAAAGACATTTCTGAACCAATAGGCTGTTCCCAGAGCGCTGTATCAAAGCACCTCAGTGGGAAGTCTGTGAGGAAGGAAAAAGTGCAAAACGAGAAGAGGTGACCGGACCCTGAGGAAGATTGTGGAGAAGGACCGATTCCAGACCTTGGGGACCTGCGGAAGCAGTGGACTGAGTCTGGAGTAAACATCCAGAGCCACCGCACAGGCGTGTGCAGGAAATGGGCTACAGGTGCCGCATTCCCCAGGTCAAGCCACTTTTGAACCAGAAACAGCGGCAGAAGCGCCTGACCTGGGCTACAGAGAAGCAGCACTGGACTGTCGCTCCAAATTTTGCATGTCATTCGAAATCAAGATGCCAGAGTCTGGAGGAAGACTGGGGAGACGGAAATGCCAAAATGCCTGAAGTCCAGTGTCAAGTACCCACAGTCAGTGATGGTCTGGGGTGCCATGTCAGCTGCTGGTGTTGGTCCACTCTGTTTTATCAAGGGCAGGGTCAATGCAGCTAGCTATCAGGAGATTTTGGAGCACTTCATGCTTCCATCTGCTGAAAAGCTTTATGGAGATGAAGATTTTGTTTTTCAGCACGACCTGGCACCTGCTCACAGTGCCAAAACCACTGGTAAATGTTTTACTGACCATGGTATTACTGTGCTCAATTGGCCTGCCAACTCTCCTAACCTGAACCCCATAGAGAATCTGTGGGATATTGTGAAGAGAAAGTTGAGAGACACAAGACCCAACACTCTGGATGAGCTTAAGGCCGCTATCGAAGCATCCTGGGCCTCCATAACACCTCAGCAGTGCCACAGGCTGATTGCCTCCATGCCACGCCACATTGAAGCAGTCATTTCTGCAAAAGGATTCCCGACCAAGTATTGAGTGCATAACTGAACATAATTATTTGAAGGTTTACTTTTTTGTATTAAAAACACTTTTCTTTTATTGGTCGGATGAAATATGCAAATTTTTTGAGATAGGAATTTGGGGTTTTCATGAGCTGTATGCCAAAATCATCAGTATTAAAACAATAAAAGACCTGAAATATTTCAGTTGGTGTGCAATGAATCTAAAATATATGAAAGTTTAATTTTTATCATTACATTATGGAAAATAATGAACTTTTATCACAATATGCTAATTTTTTAGAAGGACCTTATATATATATATATATATATATATATATATATATATATATATATATATATATATATATATATATATATATATATATAATGTATGTATCACTACCTGGGGGAGGTAAGAGGATTTTTACAAAGTACAGACCAGATGGAAAATGATATTGAGGACACAGGAAAAACATGTGTCAATAAACAAATCAATAAACAACTTAAGAAATAAAGATTGCATAAATAGTTTTTTGGCAACATTTGTATTAGAGAAGGGACAAATGAATGATGATTTCCATCTTTTTACATTGTGAGTTTATAATGTGGTCTCTTATATATTCTCTGGGAGGATGTCCTTTGGTAGAAATGTCCCCCTTTCATTTTCAGTATGTTTCTTCCATGTGAGATATATAAATGCAGCTTGGAACTGAAAACAAACTATATAGAGATGATGGGATTTTAAACATCACTTTGTTCGCTGCATTAACAACAGATATCTGAGCTATTATCTGTGCTTAGTGGGGTGGACATAATCACTTTAGTTTCAAACCGACTATTTGTCTGCTCGACTGGAAGTGCCGCTGGTGAGGGCCAAGAAAGACACAGCATATGCTTATGACTAATGCAATTAAACTCTCAAACATGAACATAACTTCAATATCTATTAACTAAGATAACTGTAAAGGAATAAAGGAAGAAAACAGTAGCTGAAAATATTCAGTTATCCTTCCGTTATTTATAGGTTCAGCAAATGTATAGCAAAGGTTTTCTCCGTGTGTACGAGGCAGTGTCTCAGACCTCGTACACACGGAGACGCGTATATATTTTTTATACAATAATATATTCAGGGGGCCATGAAACTTTTGTGAAAATTATAAAAATGCTGGTGCTGGCTGGCAACTTTTTTCAAAAACGCTGGTGGAAAAAGTTAAATTCAAAGTAACACATCATAATGTTTTAATGTTTAAGAAACAGGCTCGACTTTTTAAGAGAACAGTAATGAAACCTCTGTTTGTGTACTAGGGGTGTGCGATATTGACCAAAAAATTATGATATTGACGAAAAATGACATTTAAAAACATCCAAAGTGGCATTTAGATAATTTACATAGACTGTTTAATGCAGCTCAGAGGTGACAAATTAATAACCTGCAGTTATGCATAACTAATATTTGATGTTTAAAACATAAAACATTGCATATCGATATTTGAAATTATTTACAACATGAAAAGATACTTTAAATGTGAAATTAAAACCACCAGTAGGTGGCAGCAAGTCACTGTTAATGAGTGAGTCATTGCGATTCAACCGGTTCATTCAAACGGATGATTCATTCAGGAACAATCTTAGGCCCTGTCCCAAATAGCACACTTCATGTGCATTTTCGGTCTTGTGGACTTAACGGACACGTGCACGCAGCAGCCATTGTAAGTCCACAAGACCAAAAATGCACATGAAGACCGTAGTGTGTCGCATTCGTCATTTAAGCTTAAAGAAAGACTTTGCGGGCTTCGCAGAGGCCTTATACCCAGCAGCCAAAGCGGCACTACATTGTGAAAGTGCAGGAGAGGAAGACCGTGAGGGTTTAGGGTGCCATTTGGGACAGGGCCTTAGTCACTGAATCATTGATCATTGTTCAAAAAAGCGGGTCCATTCAGTAAGGAAACACCGCCATGTGTTGCTCACAGATGCAATTACTGTGCTTTGGCTTTGTTTTGAGCTATTTTTGTAAAAACAGGTGTGTGTCTAATATGTAAGTCACTTAATATTAACTTCTTGTTTAGTAAACTTATATCAAATCAATTTCAAATTTGTCATCATGCTGATACCTGGAGAAAAACTACACTCTTTGTGTGATATTTTTAACTATATTAAATTATATAAATATAGTCTAGACTAAATCATTCAGAGAAAGCGTGCTCTCTAAATGCGCACTCACGCTAGTCTAATCTACAAAACTACATCATTTAGTGTGTGCATGCACTCTCTGGGTGTGTGTGAGGGATATACTGTATATACTGGGAAATACATAGAGGGATAATGTAAGATCGCACATTGTTAAAACAACAATTACGATATTATCGCAGACGATATATATCGCACCCCTAAATACGCCAGTTAGTTCAGAGCATAAACAAATCCTTCTGTTAATCTAGCAGATGTTACCTATCCACCTCTTCCACATCTGCCCCAAATCTCACTTCTTCCTTTCCTGAGCTGAGAATCATCTCTAAGTTCACGAAGAGCTGCTGATAGGGCAGCATGCACACTATGTTCGATAAACCTTGTATTGACAGCGTGCCAGCAGTGGGGCATATGCCAGTGAGCTGTGAGAGGTGTGGAGCAGTGAGCAGATGTGAGGGACGAGTTGAGTTCTGCCACTGATGAGCTTGGAAACTCTTGCTCGTCTGCTGTGGGGCAACTTATCAATAATGGATCAAATTGGTAGGCAACATTAATTAGAGGAGAGATACATTTGTGTGTGAGTGTGATCTCATTAGCATTTTTAAATTGACACTAGCTCATTTAATTACATTTCCATTCATTTGGATATACAGTGAGTCTTTTACATGCAAGTTCTTAAACTGATTATGCTTAAGATGACAACGTGTGGCCATGAAAACGTGTTCAACCGTTTTCCTTTGTCGGTGTAAGTTCATAAACGACTTAAGAATGAACTGATCGACAGAGCTAGATTTTCACACATTACCCTGATTTGAAATTAGTTTCAGTAAACTCTTAGAATAAAATAAACTAAGTGCATTAGTATCGTCAAAACACACGAAACCAGCAGCTCTTTCTCTCTCATCTCTCCGACAGTGAGTTACACACAAACCCACCTCTCCTCACTCACTCGTTTCATTTGCTCCAGATGAATATTGTTGGTGTTACAGGGCTTGGATCTTGGCATGGGATTGCATATATTGTGCATAATTTTACTCTATCCTGCAGATTTTGTGCTCGCGACCAAAGTGTGAGCCTCTCAGTGTTAAATTTAGTTATTTTTTGCTGCTTATTGCGCTTAAACAGTCAAATACACACAAAATAATATCAAAATGCCAGTCTTGGTGAGTATTCACGTAAACACAGTCAGTTCTGTTTTAAGTGGACGTAAACAGTTGAGAAAGAAAACGCATGTGTAACAGTATAATGGATCCGTGCGTCAAATCATGTGAAAGTATAATTTTGGCATAAAGCATTCTTTAAAACTAAGCTCAAGAACCCATGGGTTCTCTTTACAGCGTGTTTCAAAAAGATGGACCCGATTTGAAATCACTATATTTCTGCAACCCATGAATATAACTTACTGACTCACTAAACTGTGTAATTTTGTGCTCACCCTTTGCCGGGAGTTTGATTGACAGGCGATTTGACAAATCATAATCCGCCATCCGCCGAATCCTCCATTTTTGTCTGACAAAGCAGTCAAGAGAGTTTGTAGATTAATGTCGGTGGACTTGAACTTGGAAAACGGTGTGTACTGACGTCTTTCCTCGGTTGAAACAACATCTTCATTAACTTCAGAAGTTAATTCATGTTTATTTGATACTTTAAATGAACTAAAAGGAAGAGATGATTGGTTCACGAGCAGCTTTAACTGAGGTGCTACAGCGAACTTAAAGAGCCATAAAATGGTATTTATTGTTTACATTTCTTAAAAAAATGACAACATTTTAGAGTTGAGACTGTTATATATTAAAAGTAACCTGTTTGAGCTTTTGTGAGCCATACAAAGGAAGCAAATTACTTTTTATTAGTCTCATTTGAATTAGATTTATAAACAAATTTGCCATTCAAAAAGGTATTTACAGCGAAAGTTTCTCCATTATTTATTGATAAATCAAAGTCCTGCGATGGAGGAAGAAAACGTCTTCTTTTCCCAGCGTAGGCTGAGGACAAGCAGGGTGGCAGTGTGAATGTGTGCACACTTCAAAATCAATTAGGAATCGAGAGTTACATAAACTACATGAGACCTCATTTCTGCTGTCTGAACTGAACCCCAGCGGGCAGACTTGTTCCACAAAATCACGTCTTTGACTGGTTAATTCTTTCCTTCATTAGATCACTATAGGCCCTCTGATTGCTCCCCCTGGAAAATTCTGAATATTTTACAATTGTTGTTTTTTACGGTTGTGCGATTTCTTTGAGAATACCTTTGATGTGGTTTGCGAATCTTGCTAGTATTGTAGGATTCTTCGCCTTTCGGCACTCATGGCAAATTAATTATTTTTGTAGCATTTCAATCCTCTTGTGTAGCTTAATACGCAGGGGCAAATTAAGATGGCAGTGAATATTTGGTCCTTGAAATATGCAGGAATGTAAATGTAAGTATCCTGCAGGCAGAAGTTTCATCATGTTGAATCTGAGCGGTTAACGTTCACACAAGCTAAAGCGATTTCCGCCTTGTGTCGATTGGAAACAATGCCTATTGGAATAAGGCTGTATGGCACGTTCAGTCCACCCTACAAAGATTCAGGAAAGAAAATAGTCTGAAAGGAAACGAGAAGTATAAATAATTCCTGCCCTAGATGCTGATTGGTCAATAAGGTATTCCAGTCATAGTGCAGTAATATAATGTGAAAACCTGTTTATCAGTGCACAAAAGTCTCTTCATCAGGCTCAAAAAATTACAATGAGTTGTTTTTTCACAGAGAACATACTTTTAATAATATATATATTTTTAATGACTGTTTCACATTTGGTCCCAAATGATCATAATGGTGTCTGGACTTTATGATGATTTTTATTTTTCAAAATTAAATTGAAAGAATATAACCATTTGCTTGATAAAGCAATATTTTAATAAAAATCTGGGATCGTAATATTATGTATTATGTGGTAACCATTTCATAAAAGCAGTACGTCCAGGCCGTGCTGCATAACATCTAAGTATTGGTTGTTTAGTCTATATTCACAATACAGCACACCCTCCTGCACCTTTACTGCTTAAATAAACCCTCTCTCAAAGCTGCGATACAAGAAGATGTGTTAAAATGAGTACATTTAATTAGTGCTATTTCATCCTGGGTCTCTAATCCTTAGCTCCCGGCTAGCATAAAGCTTAATGCGGTGGAAAATCGTGTTTTTAGCAAAGATGAAATAATGATGGCACTCTGTGGCTTAATCATGTTGACATATGCCATCTTCCCCTCTTCTCTCTCGTGTGTGTTCTGTAGGCAGCTGTTCGTTTGAAGAGCACTACAGTAATTGTGGCTACAGCGTGGCGTTGGGGACTAATGGCTTCGCCTGGGAGCAAGTCAACACCTGGGAGAGACCCTCCATGGATGCGGCCGTTCCCACAGGTAAGGGATACACCTACATGCCTCCCTCTTTCCTGTTTTTTCTGTCTTTTTCTTTTTCTGCAGGCGTTTCATCCTCCGCCTCACGTGACTGCGGAAGAAGGGAGACTTCACCTATTCTTCCCGTTTAGGGCACTTAGAGTATATTTGGCGAAGTCTGCACAGTGGAGGAGATCTCAAAAACTTTTGGTGTGTTTCGCTCACCCAAGAAGGAGTTGCTCATGCGTCTACCCAGACAATCAGTAACTGGATTGTCCAGGCGATAACCATGGCTTATCAGGTGCGCAGTTTGCCTTCACCTATGGCCGTGAGGCCTCATTCTACCAGAGGCATGGCCTCTTCGGTGGCCCTGCTTTCTGGGGTCCCCTTGCAGGATATCTGCGAGGTGGCTGGGTGGGCTACCCCACACACCTTTATCAGGTTTTATAGCCTGCATCTCCCTACGACGCCTGGCGCTAGGGTGCTCCAGTCCTAAGTTGTGCCCGGTCTCCGGCTTCACACTAGGGCAGGCGCTACCCTCGGTGTGGCCTAGTGGGTACTCGTTCCCCAAATTCGTCGTTCCGACGCAGTGGGAGTTCCCTCAAAAGGGAACGGCTCGGGTTATGTATATAACCCTTGTTCCCTGAGAAAGGGAATGAGCACTGCGTCGCGTCGCCACACCTCGGCACGCCTGGAGCGTATGCTTCAGAGCATTCTATTTGGACAATACAACAATAAATAGACAGACAATGTACACAGAGCGCTATGCTGAAGAGCAATAACTGACGCCATTTTGTGCCGGCTCCCCTTTTATACTTCCGGGTATGCCGTCACAGTGACGTCATCACGCACGCCAATCGGATTGGACTAGTGTTTATTCAGACTTCAGATTCGCTGATGCTTAGGGAGCATCCCCAAATTCGTCGCTCCGACGCAGTGCTCGTTCCCTTTCTCAGGGAACAAGGGTTATATAGATAACCCGGGCCGATTTGAGTCAATGATTTCGTGTACGCAGATATTTCTTGAGACAACGCCTTGCTTACGGATTTTTTTTAGAACAAGGGAATAGGAAAAGCTCTGGCTTCGTGTGGATGTGGCCTCAGTGTAATAAGCTGTTTGCAGATTGTAGCAATTGCACAGGCCCCGCCCATGACTGCTGACAGACTCCGCCCTATTAGCATAGACACAGATATAATATACACATGCGATTTCCTTTATGTGAGCTTTGTGTGATTTTGACAACCTTGTGTGTATCTGACAGTTTAAAGGGGTCGTTGATTATGATTTCACTTTTTTAACTTTAGTTAGTGTGTAATGTTGCTGTTTGAGCATAAACAACATCTGCAGAGCAGTTCCCACTTTAAAAGCCGAAGTTGTTGTTTATGGGCCACAACCTGTAAGTATGTTTAATTCTTTGTTGATGTGTTTTTCTATGAATAGTTTCTATCGTTATTTTTATGCTATAGCAAGGATGTAAACAAAGGGAAACTCTGCTCCGCTAGCCAGTTACCTAATTGCTAATTTATCCTACAAACTTCTTTTTAATCCCACTAGCGAACTTCGACTGTTGGTGTTCATTGCCGTTTAAGTGATCAGTGTAAATACAGGCATGCTAAACATGGTTCTGTGTTTGATTTGGCTACTGTAATAAATCCATGGTTAGTCTTCATAAATAATCCCTTCGAGAACTGTAGTATCATTTGTTAGAACGATTATATGAAAAAAGGCTACATGGTAATCATGTATTCTGCTGTCGCTTATCTTGCGCAGGTTCTGCTCAAACCTCTTCACTAATATTCTCTGGGTCTGATTCAGGCTCAAATTGATATTGACGGCATATTTTACATTCCACCTGCAACTATCCGTAATGGTAAGGGGTGAGAGGTTTCCGTTTCCGTAGGTGGTTAGCAAATCACAACACACTGGGCCAGCTAACCAATCTGAGCCCATTGCGTATTTCTCATCAGACCATTTTTACGAGAAAGGACACAGTGGTGTAGAATAAAGCTAAATAATGTGAAAAATAATGTGTTTTTTTTTAAACAAAGCATGAACCCATGTTACAGTGCATAAACACAGTCAAGCCTTCGAAAAAAGCTGACCAACCACTCCTTAAAGCACAATAAGACGTGAAAGAGAACTCCTTCAGATCCCTTTCCATCTATTTTCTTCAGCCATATCTCAATCTTTGTTCATGTTTCCTCCCCCATTCTTCTCTCTATTGGCCCCTTGTTATATGGAGAAACAGGGTTTGAAATTAACACCCACCAAATGTGTGTGGAAATCCACTGTGGAGGGTAACGCATATCAACACACTGGCCAATTTGCTGGATTATGTTTCATAAATCGTGTTCTATCACTTTGCATGGCATCGCTATCAGAACCCTTCCCCTAAAAGCAAAAACATTAGCAAAACAAAGTGTAAAGTGGGTTGCATACTGAGAGAAATCCTGCGTCTTTAAAATTCGAACACATTGTTTTATATGAACGTACGCACACCGGCAACACCACTCGCCATCTGTCAACTGAGACTCCAGCTGTTCGAAATCACATTTTCAGTAACAGGTTTGTTTTTGTGGCTTGAATAAATATGCTTCAGATAGAGAAATAGCCCTTTCTCTTTCTGTTTTTGCACTGCTTTTTTAAAATACCTTAAATCAAACTCATTGATGCCACTTTGTTCTTTCTTCAAGAACTTTGTCCTGTATGGTGATTAGATTCACTCTTTTGGACTCCTGCCTTGAACTTGAGAATGCAAGTACAGGATGACACGACCGGTGTGCGATAAGCTTGCATGTGAGATGTCCAAGGCACGGTGTGAGAGAGGCCACTTTTTCCAAACTGTTCTCATAAATGCTGCATGTCCAACACATTTACTGCTTTACTTCTGTCTTTACTGCTACATGCAGGTAAACTCATGGGAATTATAAGAGAGTAGCGTTTACATGAACAATAAATAAAGTGATTGGGTTCATGTGCGCATTTATACGTCAAAAGCTTCTGATTGGATTTAATCTTTTGACATGCACACATTGCACAAGTTTCTCATTGCTGTTGCATACTAATTCTTTGTTTTATTCTTATTCTTTATTCTTTTGTTTCTATTTTGGGTCCTAATTAGGCTAAGACGAGCATGAATCGTTATACCATGCTGCTTATATTATAAGTATAAGAGTCCGAAACAAGGATTGGTTGGATGTTGTCCTGCTCCACTTCACAGATGATGAGTGGAAAGACAATTTCAGAATGACAGGACAATCATTTATGACACTTTATTCAACAGGAAGAACAGCTCGTTCCACACGTCATACTTCATTACACTATTCCAAAAAAACGCAGATGGGAGTGGAAAGTTCTGCTCGTGATCTACTGACGACGAGCAAATGAAAGAACACAGACGGATCATTTCTATAATGACCAACACAATCTACCAGTTAGCGACTGGCCTGGCCTAGCGACTACCAGTTAGCGATCTACCAGTTTTTTGGGCTGTAAATAATAGCGCAAACACCAGTAAATTGACGAGTGCAAACCTTAGTAAATCACCTTGACTGATTGATTTAAATACTCTCCTCTCATAAATACTGCATCTGAAAGGGAAACTACAAATGCATATGCAATAAGTTCAGCTGCGAAAATTATTCTGTCCACGCCTTTTCAGCGTAAAATCCTGACAGTAGTTTTTTTTGCGCCAAAAAAGGGTTGACACAAACTGTTAGTCCCTAAAAAGTATTTACGCTATCGATCGCTTTTTTGTTCTGATTGTGCTATTAGTCCGGTTTACAATCAGATTATTAGGGTCCTTGTAAAAGCTAATGATTCCGAATTAGATTTAACAATAAATATATTTAAAGGTGTCATGAACTGGCTTTTTAAATTTTTTTATACTGTTGTCTGAGGTCAACTAATGACGTTCGTGTGGTTTTTACATTCAAAAACATCATAATGAATAAGTAATAGGCTATTTTCTAGTCTGGTTTTGAGGCCTTCTCCTGAACGCTGGGTTTCGATGGGCGTGCCGAAGTAAACGCCCACGGCTAGGATTGGACAAGATTTGCATATTTAATGAGCTTCAGCTCCCCTGTTAGTTCAGTTCACATTAGGGAGGGATCATTTTGAAAGCGGCAACCGAACAAACAAACAAACACAATTATTTATTACTCATCCACCCTTTATTGATTGAAATATTATTACATGGCCCGCCCGATCGGTCGATAAGCATGAACGCACACACACACACACACACACACACGTGCGTGCACGCTCAGATCAAGAAAGGAATATTATTTCACTATTTGAGATTCGTAGGCCTGCCGACCATTACATAAAAAAAAGATGTTTTACTCACATAAGTTTGTTGCACCATTCCTGTCGAATCCAATATAGAAGACACAACACTGTGTCTGCAAATCCAGCACTTGAGACTTGTTTACAAACGATTCCGCAGTAAAATGAAGAACACAAGTACATGTCTTCCCCACGTGAGCTGGAACTTCATTAAAAATAAAGTTCAACCACTCATTTTATAATAGTAGCATCTGAAGGAAGCTTATGCAGCAACTGTGTTCTTCCACAACCTGGCACAGAGCAATATATTACTGCTCGCCATGATCACTGCTCTGTAAACCTGTGGCGTCTCGTTTTCTGGTGTCTATAAAAGCTTTTCTTTGGCTAACAAGGACGTTTTCAGCTCTGAAACTTACAGAATATTCTTATATCATGATGAATCTTTGATATTGAAAAGGCTCAAGGGAAAGTTGATTTCTCAATTCACCTTTAAATCTAAGCTGTGACTTTGATAATCTGGTTTATTTCTGATATTTTTGTTTTGTTTTGGTTAAAAAAATGTTAGTTTCAAACCCTGTGGAGAAGGCACTCTGGCCTCCAGTCTGTCTTCAATGTCTATCTCTTTGTCTCTCAGTCCATCT
The DNA here is from genome assembly GCA_023029165.1 of Gobiocypris rarus. NCBI lineage: Eukaryota > Metazoa > Chordata > Actinopteri > Cypriniformes > Gobionidae > Gobiocypris > Gobiocypris rarus. Next base: position 36,112,581 of record CM040921.1, on the reverse strand, counting down.
CTCTCTGAAGCTTGGCAGTAGTTCACAGTGAGACAAATGGCAATCAAGTTCGCTGTCACTCTCACTCAGCCATCTCCTGCAGCGCTCAACAACCTCTGTCTCACAGCACCTTTAAAGACAATAGAGTCAGCTACACAACTGCGTCAGCTTATTTAACCCCATTTGCTCCCTACACACTACATCTGACACCAAAGCACTCCGGCTTCCAGACGCTCCATTGGATAGATGCTACATCCTTATAAATAATTTTTTTGGGGGGGAAGTATGCTCCTTTTCAAAGCACTAGATGTTTAGGATTAGTCCTTTGCCAGAATGGGTACAATGCTTTATAATGTGATTCCTGTTTAGGACACTGTATTGAGTCACCACTTGATGTCCAAAGTAAAATCTGGGTCCTGAAGCAAAACCAGTTGACACTGTTTTGAGGAAACGAGGTCGTCAACAGCATCAAACAAAATCTAGCCGAAAACATCAAAGTCTAGCAATTTTTCTCTATTGGGGGCACTAGCATCAGGCCCCATCTGATAAAAATACACAAGCACTCATTAATAAATAAACGGCTGAAGAAGCACCATCTGCGCATGTTGATGTCATCAGGATCTGATTGTCTAATCAGGGGAGGAAATTGGGCCGCGGCATGATCCTTCCGTCATTAAGCCCCGTGGAGACGCACCGATATCAGTCTCTCCTCTCTGATTGTAGGCGGCACTTAATATAGTGTTCAGTGAATTTACAACCATGATGCAAAAGACCTGATGAAAAGGAGCAATTGAAGAGTGTGCCCACAGGAAAATTGCATTGCTCAGAGGTTGCTCTTTTAAAGCTCAAGAGACCAAATTAAAGGCTTTAGATATTACTATGAATGGTAGAAAGTATGGCAGAATAAATCCAGCCTTCTAAATAAAAGAGCCAATCACTGATCAGTAAAGTCATTGCGTTAAAGGCACAATATGTACATTTCGCCACTAGAGGTCGCTTATTCAAAACAAAGGTGTAGCTTGATGAGTTGATGTCTTTACTTCTACAGCCGGTGGAAAAGAATCAGACTGGACTCTGGCTGAAATCATATTCATGGATGAACTAATGCATTTGCGAGATTTTTAAATGTTGACTTTAGTATCTTGGCAAGAGTCTCTGAGAGATTATTAAAATATTTTTATCAGAAGAAATCTCTTGGATTTAAATGAACATCTCCTTTTGCTCTCCATTTAGTCTCATTGCTGCCTAGGTGAATCATTTGCTATAATATGGAGGTCTCATTTGTATTTTGTTATCTCTGCGGGCAGAACAAGAAAAGGTAGAGAGACAGAGAGAGAAAGGCGACTCAGGTGGGGATGAGGGCACCTTAATGTGTTCTTACAGGAAGTGTAATGAAGCCTGTCAGTCGCCACTGTTTCATTTTATTCCTCCGTGGACTCCAGGTCACTAGCATCAATACAATCCATTCCTCTCATTACCGCCACCCTCTAAGGGCTTCAGAGACAAGCTCCTCCAGGGAAAATACATGAATGAGATGTTGTGGCCAGGTACACACGCTCTTATTGCACTCAGAAAGGAGACCAATCATCCCTCCCATGGCACACTGCAAAACGTTAAGCAAGGGAATGTGCACCAGTACTTTTAGTTAGAGTTATTTCATGTAGTAGTAACTTTTTAGTGGCTTTGATGCTGAAACCATCTGATTTTAGGCTGCAGTGTGCACATGCGATTTGGAATTAACACGTACAATAGCATTCATGTCTTTTGGACATCTGCTTTTGTGTTCCAAAGAAGAAAGGAAAAAATATATAGGTTTGTAGCCACATCACAGAGTGAGTAAGTGATGATAGAACTTTCCTTTTTTTGGGTGAAATGTCCCTTTAAATGTAAGATTAATCTGGATATTTTTAGTCTGTGAGATTTGGGGTCATTAGTTTGTTCTTTGAAGGAAAAACTAAGTATCATTTTGAATGGTTTAGACTGCTTTGCTAGCCTATGTGTTTAATTTATAAAACTTTTTGAAATCTTTTATGGACCTAATGAACTCACAGAGGCTATTTATTTTCAGATGTATTTACATTGTCTTTGACGGATAGATGAAAGCCCATGGCCTAATTATTTGTGTTATTTCTCTTTTTCTTTCTTTGTTGCTCATGTTTTTCTGATATTTCTCCTACTATTTCTATCCTCTGATTGGCCAGAGTTGTCAACAAATCAAAGCCAATCAAAAGAGCTGTCATTTAATCATGACAAATGATTTCTGTGCAGCCGTCCACTTGGGCGTCTGCATACTGTGCACTTTTTGAAATGGTAATTGAGTTCTGAATTATAGGTTGTCTGGGTAGTATTGCGTTAATGTGCGTGTTACAGATGGTTGACGAGGGTGAATGGGGTTTGTAGCCTTTGGTTTGTACTTTTTCCATCTTTTTTTGTTCTTCGTGATGATTTGAGGGCTCTCATGGGCAGCAGTGCTTGATTGTGTGTCTGATTTCTACCCTCTAAGATTAGAAAGTGGGGTGGAAAAGGTTGCAATTGAAAAGAAATTGACAGGGAAGGAGCTCTAGGCAAGCACTTGCGTACACCCACTTATACATGCACTTAATCATATAGACATGCATAAAAACCAGTGTTGAGTGAATCTTTAAGTTGCTCATAATTTAAAGTAGTTAAACTACATATTACTCTACAAGCTAATTTATTAATGTAATTTTTGTGCATTTTTTTGCAATCAGAGCAGAATCTTAATTAATGTTGATGATTTATTAACAGATGTATTCACTAAATGCCACTAATATAACTAAAGAACATGTCATTCATACAATTGAGTAAAAACAGTGATCAAACAGCAGCATTTAACAACATAAAAAGGAAGATGGACACACACACACACACACACACACACACACACACACACACACACACACACACACACACACACACACACACACACACACACACACACACACACACACACACACACACACACACACACACACACACACACACACACACATGTTGTGTTTCCATGTTTTATGGGGACATTCCATAGGCGTAATGCATTTTATACTGTACAAACCGTATTTTCTATCCCCCTACACTGCCCCTGCCCCTAAACCTACCCATCACAGGAGACATTCTGCATTTTTACATTTTCAAAAACATCACTTAGTGTGATTTATAAGATGTTTTCCTCATGGGGACCAAAAAATGTCCCCACAAGGACAAGGATTTTGGATATTGCAATCTTTGTGGGGACATAATCTTTTTGTCCCCATAACGTAGGGATTACCAGTCCACACACACACACACACACACACACACACACACACACACACACACACACACACACACACACACACACACACACACACACACACACACACACACACACACACACACACACACACACACACACACACACACACACACACACACACACACACACACACACACACACACACACACATGTTGTGTTTCCATGTTTTATGGGGACATTCCATAGGCGTAATGCATTTTATACTGTACAAACCATATTTTCTATCCCCCTACACTGCCCCTGCCCCTAAACCTACCCATCACAGGAGACATGCTGCATTTTTACATTTTCAAAAACATCACTTAGTGTGATTTATAAGATGTTTTCCTCATGGGGACCAAAAAAATGTCCCCACAAGGACAAAAATTTGGATATTGCCATCTTTGTGGGGACATTTTGTCCCCATACCATAGGGATTACCAGTCCACACACACACACACACACACACACACACACACACACACACACACACACACACACACACACACACACACACACACACACACACACACACACGTGCATTTAAATGGACAGATTCACTAAAATTAATCTTCACAAAAGTTCATTTGAGAGAGTTGAATGCATACTTGCATACTTAATGCATACTTTTACACAGAAATACTACTATGTTTCTTAGTTTATTCATATTTAATACAGCAATGTAACGAACAGGGCGAGCTCGTCACAAGCAACAATAATAATCATAATATTTTTTGTTATTATTATTACAGCTGTGTTGATATAATAACAGCAACATTTTTGACAAATTGTGCAGCCATTCAAACAGGTGCAGCAAACCTGGAGCTTTTTTTAATTGATGAAATCAAAATTTTTATCCAAAAAATTGCAGTTATTAGATATTTTTTCTCCAAATGATGCAGCCCTACTCCCAAGATTTAGCTGGAAGGAATAGTAAAACTTCCTTGTAAGAGATTAGTGACATTCTGCCAAAGTGGTAATTAAGTGTTATCTGGTAAATTGGAAATACAGAGTAGGAGGTTTAGAACATTAAACAGTGACTATGTTTAAATTTTACTCAGAGAGAGAGAGATATAGAGAATGAGGGAAGCTGGGTATCCATCAGCATGCAGTACTGCCATAAATGAGATTGACAGGTCAAAAGAGACAATAGACAGAAATAGAGAGTGATAGACAGACAAAGACAGATGATGGAGAGTGAAGTAGTGGATTTAGCAGCCTATCCAAACACACATCAGTCTTGTTTACTGATTTCCAGGCTCTAATAAAGCAAAGCTATAGCCTCTTAGAGTCTCCTGCCACGAGCTGCCAGAATCACACTCTCACACTGGGGACCCGACTGCTAAGAGCCCTCTGCTCCTCCTTTCTCCCACTGTCTCGATCTTCCCTCTTGCTTTTTCTTCCCTCTGCTTTCTTGGTCTCCCCCTCCCATGTCTCCCAAATTCATCACACCTTACGCTGACACGCTGCTTTCATTAAAGCCTCGCTCGGGCCCTCTGCTGACTTACATGTCTGTGCTCTGGTTTACATGCCTCGATGAACACACTCCCAGTGATGCATTCACACTTTCAGACTCACACACACTCGGTGGGACAGAATGCTGTTAAAGAATCGGAGCTTGTGATTAACTGGACAAAAACATGCATCTGTTCTCGGCAGGAAAACAGAATGTTTTTTGTACATGTCTGCTTTGTTTGGTTGTCCCTCCTCATCGAAGGGCAATTTAAGATTTAAAGAGTTTTTATTGTATTATTTAATTTGCCTCCCTGAGGTGTGCTTATAACATTAGTATAGTTATTTTGTAAAACATTAGTTTTGTTTTTAACGTTTCCCATCCTCATGACTGGGTGGGCCTAGTTTATAATCACCCAATAGTGTTGACATGTAACAGTTTTGCTGTTCAGATTATGAAGTTTAGTTTCTGTTTGCATTTAGTTTTTTTAGTCAATAACTTTTATATCAAAAGATTAAGGCAAACCTGATTCCTCGTGATGTTAATGCTTTTAATGATCTAACGTGGATATTATTTAATTTAATTTTGATTTAATGAATTTACCTGTTCACCCTTCAGTTTTTTGAAGCTTGGGAACCTAAATTAACTTTGCATTAAATTCTGTGTGACTGAAAGACCATTGCAGTATTTGTGTCTAAAAGTCTCTTTCTCTGTGTGTGTGTGTGTGTGTGTGCTGTTGAATTTGACAGACATACATGCTTGAAGGCTCTGTGATCGCCTGTCAGAAACACACAGTGTCTCTCCACTCGTACAGCACCTCTTAAAGTGAAATGCTTCATCTTTCCATCCTCCCTTTATCCCTCAATATGCCCATTTTTCATTGTCCCCATATCGCTCACATTCTCATCTCCTCTATGTAGTAATCCTTTTATCTCTGTACTTGTATAATACAATTTTCTGATCATTTGTCGGGATGAAGGAGTTTCTGTTATCCATCACTCGTAACGAAGGCCAGAAGTTTGTTGTCAGGTGACGACCTTGAACGGTGCGTGGTTGTGTGGTCCCTTTTCCCTTGTACACAGAGAAAACAGGGATGGGTAACCATAAGTCAATGCCATTGTTCGACCAGCAGAGCATTTAAAAGCCATTGCTGTCAGAAGCAATGTGGCCCCAGAGAGAAATGCAGAGAGTTGGTACTTTTTTCATGGCGAGTACAGCCTTATGAAGCACTACCTCAGTAAGAACAAATCAGTGGTCTTGATCGTGCTTTAAGAATAGCATGCACTGCAAGGTCTATCAGAATAGCAAGACACTGCTGTAATAATACTGTAGTGCATCATATAAGTCATTCAGTTCTTATGGATGATGCTGAATCTGTTCCCCTGTTGGACTAACCTCAGTTGAGTCTTGCAGTTTTAAATGGTTTGCATATGCAATTATTAAAACTGCTATACACATCATTAACATGTATCAAGATGAAGCAAACTAGATTTAATCACAGAGATGGGGAGCTGTTGCTCATGAATCGTTGCATTAGTGATGAGTTAAAAAAATAAAATAAACAAAGGAAAATATTCAGCATTGTAATTAAGCTAATTTAGAGTATTGCACACATGGGTGATGAATCACACGGCTGCTGTTGACAGTTTCTGTGCAAAACACTGTAGTGTTACTTTTAAGCGGCACATTACGCTACTATTACTACTACTAATATTATTTTAAAAAGTAACTGTTTGTGTTGAACTATTCATTTTTATTGAAAATGTATATATGTTGTGTATTTTTGTGTTCCTTTTGCCAAATGCTGTCTTTCGCTTTTAGAAATGTAGCACTATGATTGACTTCCAGGGCCCTCATTTATCAACAGTGTGTACGCACAGAAAGAACATTTTCACGCAAAGTGTGGGATCGACCAACTTGTACAACTTTACCAACTTGTAGAAATGTTTGTAAATATAAGCTAGTGGTAGAATAGCGATACTACACATAAAAAGCATTTAAGAGTGTCACAATATGCATTAAGCAAATCACATATGCCCTGTTTCCTTTAATTATAAAACACTTGATCTTTTTTGTAGTTTTAAACATGATGCGTAATTGGTGTCAAACCCTATGTAAGACAGCTGTGACAAATGTTGAATGCAATTATTTCCTTGTCCCAGTTGCCTTACCGAAATCCTCAAGAAGCCGAAAAAGGGCTTTCCTGCTATCGCCAGATTCCCAAACATAATTGGAGCCATAGACTGCACCCACATCGCCATAAAAGCATAATGATGTAAATAAAAAAGGGTTTCATTCTGTTAACATGCAAATCATTTGGTGTTTGTGAAGTTCCTCTTGCCATTATTGCAGTGAGGAAAAAACATAATCACGTGATTTTTAAAGGGAAGTGATGTCACCATATATAGTTCACTGGAGGTGTTTCCGAATGCTAATGAACGTGAACGTGAATGGTACTTACGCACGTGCAGGTTTATCAACAATGATTGCTTACTCATGTGCACACCTTTGATAAATACGGATTTTATTCTACTTAGGCACATTCTAAATTTCATTCGTAGGACAAAATATAGAACCTTTTCTACGCACTGCTGATAAATGAGGGCCCAGCTCTTTTTATTTTTTTATTTGTCAGTAGATACATTTGAAAAGTAGCATGATTTTAGAGTGTGCTATAGCATATACATGACCTCAGAGCTAATAGACATGGATCAGGGTGAGTAAAAGATGAAAGCGTTTTTTTCAGTTCCTTTGGGATAACTGTCCCTTTAAAATCTCTCTTTTGAACATCTGTTTGGATTTTTCGCCTCTTGTTCGAAAGCATGCTATCACAATTCAGCAAATTGTCCTCAACAAATCAGTTAACTCTCTTCACATTACATCTGTTTGAAATGATTTTATGAGACAATGCACCTTATGTTCCACCAAATTTCATTCATGGGAGCCATTTCTTCACTGGAATAGTTTAATCTGAAATAATGTGACCAGAAAGATTACATTGGGCTGGCAGAGAGAAGGGCATAATTAATTTGATGGTGACTTAATAAATGCAGGGTGACATATGAGGCACTGCAAGGCATGCTTAATGAGAGTGGGAATAAAAATGAGCGGGAATGAGAGAGAGCAGAAATGTTCTACTGTCTCTTTCCACAGATTGTGAGGCAGACAGCAGAGCTCCGGGCGATGAGAGGGCCACTTTACAGCTGAAATTAAATACCGCGAGAGAGCTTCGACTCGGAACAGTTGAACCCAGTAGATCTATACTGATCCTGGAGCTAAAGTGACGTTACCTCAGTCACTCGCCAAGAACGTTTGGGTCCAGCAAAGGCTGTATTTAGGAAGTGTTAGTTAGTGACTTTGCCATTTGTCTGATGGTTTTCAGAGCCAACAGGACACTAATTGCAGGGATGTACTTTGTATGGCTCATATATCACTCAAAAATCAAAAGACAGAACCATTTAAATTACATTGAAATGATTTGCATGGCCTTATTTATCTTATTTCCCACCTTGTACCTTGCTTAGACCAAGATTTAGGCTACAATAAGTAGGTCATCAATTTGATTTACTAATGAAAATCTAATGTAATTAATTAAATAATCCCTCAAAAAGTAAACTGCATTACAGTAATGTGAAACTGGGACAGAAATGTGCTGAATGCTTTAAAAAATGCTCAAAAAAGGAAAAAGAAAAAAATTCATATTGACCCTAGAATTTTTTAAATGAACAATTTTGTAATCATTTCATACAAAGTAAAAAAACAAGCATATTCTTTAAATGTGGGTTTAAATGTGATGACAGTTTTTGTGCGATTCAGCCATATACACCGATCAGGCATAACATTATGACAGGTGAAGTGAATAGCACTGATTATCTCTTCATCACGGCACCTGTTAGTGGGTGGGATATATTAGGCAGCAAGTGAACATTTTGTCCTCAAAGTTGATGTGTTAGAAGCAGGAAAAAATGGGCAAGCGTAAGGATTTGAGTGAGTTTGACATGGGCCAAATTGTGATGGCTAGACGACTGGGTCAGAACATCTCCAAAACTGCAGCTCTTGTGGGGTGTTCCCGGTCTGCAGTGGTCAGGATCTATCAAAAGTGCTCCAAGGAAGGAACAGTGGAGAACCGGCCACAGGGTCATGGGCCGCCCAGGCTCATTGATGCACGTGGGGAGCGAAGGCTGGCCCGTGTGGTCCGATCAAACAGACGAGCTACTGGAGCTCAAACTGCTCAAGAAGTTAATGCTGGTTCTGATAGAAAGGGGTGAGAATACACAGAGCATCGCAGTTTGTTGCGGTGGTCATAATTTTATGCCTGATCAGTACATCATCAGTATCTGTGAAAGAAGGCATCATTTGCAAGGCATATTTTGTGTATAAAAATCTAAAAATTCTAAAAATATAACATTTCTTAATTCTAAGTAATATAATTCATCAGCATTACGGGTAAATTGGTGATAAATATGGAACTCGTTTGATGTGCGGTCATCTATTTGCTAAACGTATTAGGCGGTTCCTGTTTGCACCTGTTGTTATTTCTCGCTAACTGCCCCATATAACATAATGCTTAATGACCATTCATTATAGAACGACCACTAGGCTTTTAAGTGCCTATTATGTGTATATTGCATGTGTGAATGTAGTTGAGCTTGTAGTACAGAAAGCTGGGAGGGACAAACAAAACAGTCAAACTCGGCAGATGCTTTGCCAGAAAAAGGGACACCCTCAGGTCTCATTTTTCTCCTTGCTGATAGTATTACAACTTCATTATGGGAGTTCAAAGCACAGAAATAGTGTTTCCAACATAAAGGAGAATTTATTTTACCCTTAGATCTCTGTTCTTGATCTCTGTTCAAGCTTATTGGTAGCATCCTATATCACAACACAGCACAAACCTCATTCATTAGGGCTTTCTTAGTTGCTACAAGTCATTTATTGTAAGTCTTTGTCCTGCTTTACAGTTTTGTTAGCCTGGTTATCTCCTTCTCTGTGTGTTCATGCACATGTGTGTGTTTAGACTGTAACCGTTGCTTATCAGCAGATATAATATGGTGGTTCCAGCTGAATGCTCTCTTTGTCCTCCTTGCAATCAGACCCCGGCGTGGCCTTTGTTGACGGAGCATTTCTCTCCAACCCTCGGGGAACAATGAAGGCTCATCTAAAAGCTTGATTCAAGAGTGGCCGTCCAAAACCACCAGGCTGGGCGTATGTGTGATATTGAATAGGCCCTCTGAAAGCACTGACCTTTTCCTTTGCCAAACCAACAACAGATTTCACTTTTGCTGCTACCTTGGGGACAATTATGCATCTGCTTTCCTCCCACACTTATTTCTTACGTCTCTCTATCTCTCACCCTCTCTCTCTTTCCCACATTTGTTGTATTGTGTTAGTGGAAGGTCAACTGCCTTGGTGTGCTTTGAATCATTCTCGTTTCACAGAGAAAGCCTGCGTTTGGGAGGCTTGCAGCCTTTGGGGAAAGACTGAGATGTCATCTTTGATATTTTGCAGAAAATGACTCGCTCCTTATGTCTTATTTAAAGCTTCCTCTGATCTTAAATGAGCACTTCTCCTTTGTATTACAGGTTTAACAAACATCTCACCATCCAATGCCCATATTTTGTATTTTTTAGCCAGTCTTGGTGTACTTGGTAATTTTGTACACTATTTATAATCATATTAATAACTTATTTATATGATATAAATAACTTATTTAACTTGTTCCATCCTTTTTTGCTAACATCACCAATATCTCTTACTGTTTTTTAACCCCTCCCCTCATTTCACCATCAAATAATTTCCTATTTTTTGTTTATTACCACATTGCAGTTTTTACCTCTCTTAGTGTACCTGGTAATTTTGTACACTATTTATAATCAAAATATTATAACTTCTTCCACTTGTTCCTTACTTTTTTGCTAACGTCACCACAACCTCTTACTGTTTTTTTCAACCCCTCCCTTCATTTCACGATCCAGTAATTTCCCAATGAATAAAATCAATACCCTCTGTACATTTTTATTTTTTTATTGTATTTGACCACACAGTTGCAAGGTACTTTTTACTGTTTTTAAACTGCATCTACATCTATAACTTTGTTTTGGAGTCTCTAACTTTGTAGGCTCAACCTTATGTTGAAGTATTTTACATGTTAATATTACAACCAAATCATAAGAAATGCCACAAGCTTTTAATATAAATAATATTTTAGAGTTATTAGCTATGTTTCCATCCAAAGTTGCGAATTTAACTTTTTTGGAACATCGCATAAATCATTTGCAAAAATAAATAATTTGCATCACTCCCTGATAAACTGCAACTAAATATCACTAAGAAAAATGGAAGTTGCTGTATATAACTGTATATAATCACTGTATATAATAATTTTATATATAATAAATATACGCTCCATCATAGTTAATGCACATGTTTTTTTATCAGATAAAAAATGTATCCAACTCAATTGAGCGCATTCGTTTTTTTTAATGCTCATTTTAAGAATGAATATGCATCTTGGAGTTTCCATCCATTTTTTAAAAAAATGCAATATCCCAAAATACGCATACAAATATGTGGGTAGAAACATAGCTATTGTTACTGTAATTCATCTGCCTGTTAAATCATATATCTTAGATTTGTTACTACTAACATAAATGTTTCGTTACACATGTTGATGTGTGTATACTGTGTCGAGTAAACAGCTAATGTTGTTCATATGGTGCTGTCATTAACCAATATCAGAACATTTTGTTGTTCTACTTCTTCGAACTGTGGATTATTAAAAAAACTTGATAACATCAAAGGATAACCAAGGCTTTACTAAATCCTCTATAACAAGATTTTGGTGGTGCGCAAGAAAAGCTGGGCTAGATATAGCTGTTATTTTTTATTTCCTTTGATTTTAGCAAATGGAGGTCCTCTCTGGTTATTTAAAAGGGTCATATAATGCCCCTTTTTACAAGATGTAATAATAAGTATCTGATGTCCCCAGAGTGTGTATGTGAAGTTTTAGCTCAAAATACCCACAGATCATGTTTTATAGCATGTTAAAATGGTCACTTTTTGAGGTTGAGCAAAAACCTGTGTCCTTTTAAATGCAAATGAGCTGCTGCTCCCGCCCCCTTTCTAGAAGAGGATGGGGCTTCAAGAGCTCTAGCAGCTCCGATTACCTCACACAGACACACTGAAAATGTCAGAAACTGTTCAGCCTTTTATGCTCAAACCGGAGTCGGACAATGATGGACTCGAGACTCGAGAAGAAGTGACAACGTAGAATGAGACAGGACGTTTCTGATTAGATGATGAATTTATGACTTTTGTGGAGTTAACTATCTTCAAGTCATTGATTAGCATCTTCTGTCATGATAATCTGTAAATCGCTCGTGTGGGAATTTATAGCCAGAGAATATCTGCTGCATGAGGACAGAACATGTATAGTTTAGTTTAATTATGGTTATAAGTTATGTTGTCATCTTGCTTTTATGACATGCTATTGCATTTGTGTTACGTACTGTGATAAATAAATGTGAAAAGAGCAGCTTGAGTAGACTCCCAAATGTGCTCTACTACAACTCTTCCTCTTCTCAACATGGCCTCACCTCCTTTGTTGTGTGTTCCTGGGGGGCGGGGTTAATGCAAATTTTAGTGTTAGTGATGTCACTAACCCATGAAGAAGCTTGTAGTCCCTACCAGCCGTTTGTTGTAGTCCTTGTAAAGGGATTTCTGCAAAAGTAAATACCTCCCTTTGCTTTGAACTTTGCAGATGCTGTTTATGTCCAAACAGCAACATTACACACTCACTAAAGTTAAAAAAGTGAAATCATAATCAAACACCTCTTTAAAGGTAATAAGTCCATCTACCTCAAGAAGCCTTTTCATTGGTCTTCCTACACAGCTGCATTGGTCTGACTTCCATATCACTTCCATTCTCTTTCCGCCCCTCCATCAAAGATAAAGTATCCTTTGACCTACTTTTTCACAAATACAACTGCCTTTCTTTTTCTCATTCCTGCCCTGATGGTTATCGTGATTGAGAGCGAGAGAGAGAGAGAGAGAGAGAGAGAGAGAGAGAGAGAGAGAGAGAGAGAGAGAGAGAGTACTTCTATCTCCACCATGTCAAATCCATGGGATGTGGAGGAGGTTTTTTATATATATAGGGGGTCTATATATATACAGTACGTTTCCTCTTAGGACTGTTTTTTTTTTTCATCTTCCACTGTCAGCCCAATCCTCAAATCTTCTAAGTTTTGAAAGTGTGTCTGGATAACCCTAAACAATGAAAAATGTTTGATAAGAGCAAGAAAAGTACTTTTTTTTTTTGCCGAAGGTAAAGCCTGTTGCATTGAGTTCAAGTTGCAGGACTCTGGAAATCATGTCAACATGAAACTGCATTCGAAATACATTTTACTTCTGTTAATTTATGTAGTGAAAGGTCAGTAAAACTGTTGTTAAACTAGAAACATATGTAGTAAAGGAGTTAAAGCACCATGGCATGCGCTTTGGAAAAGGTTTTTGAATGGGGAAATCTAAAGTTCACCCTTCAGAACGTCTCAAAGCATCCCTGGCATGAAATCTTTTACTTTTATCTTTTAAATGCATTACAGAAATAAAATAGTTTGTAAATGACATTTTATGTTGATTTTAAGCCTGATTTAATCTCTCGGCAATGTTATGTTTGGCATTTTCAGTTCCCTTTCAGTCGGTCACGTTCGACGACGCCGGAACTGACCGACGCAATTGGGGATCATCTTCAGAGACCAATCTACTTCGAGTGTATAAAATCGAGCCAATAACGTTGGCATGCGGTCCACGCGCCGCCCCGCAACGCGGGTATAAATACGGAAGTGAAATACCGCATCCTCGCTTTCGGGCGAGCGGTTGCTGAGAAGCTGTTTTTCCTACTTCAAAGAGTGCGTGAAGGATCTTCTGCTGTTCGGTGCTGGCGCGAGGCACAAGTCAGCGAGTGGCTGCATCAAAGAATTCCTGTCGGTTCGCTGGGCGTTTCCTTTGAGTGCTCACACAGACTTGCACTATTGTGCTGTGTGGAGCCGCGGCCACCTCCCTGAGTGCTTCAGCACATCTAATAGACAAGTTTCCTTCTAAAGAGCTACGGCTTGACCCTGCGTCTTTGTCAAGATGTCATTCAAGCCGTGTGTTTCTGGATGCCGTCGTTTTCTGTCCCCAGTTGACGGTCATGATCGCTGCATCACGTGTTTGGGCGTTCAGCACGCTGAGGCAGCGTTCATGAGTGGTTCATGTCCCCACTGCGGGGACATGACCATCGCAGTACTACGGTCTAGGCTCGAATACCTCAAAGCAGGTGGAGTCCCATTGCGCATCCCCCGATCTAGCGGTCCTCCAGCTGTAAAGCAGAGGGCTGCTACTTTGGCTGATGCCCTTGGTGGAGACCTGAGGTTACTGTGAGGGCTTCCCGGCGGGTCAACAGGCTCCTTGGGCCCCTCCCCTCCGCTGCACCGGTGGAGCTTCCGCAGGAGCAGCCTGAGCCCGGTTGTCTCTTTGGGGCTCCGGCTGAGGACAGGATGTCGATAGCTGCATCGGGGGACGAGCTGATGGACTCTGGGGATGAAGACTCGGCTGCGTTGCCCCCTTCGGGTGTGGTAGCGTTGCCCGAGCCGGATCCAGAGCTCACGGCTATGCTTTCCCGGGCCGCCCGCGGCGTCGGGCTCGAGTGGAACCCTCCACGTGTCCCGAACCCTCGCGGCTGGATGATTGGTTTTTGGGCGGTCCGTGTTGGTCCTCAACGCCCGGCCCCGGTGCCTTTCTTCCCGGAGGTGCATCAGGAGCTCACGAAGTCGTGGTCGGCGCCCTACAGCGCCAGACACGATCGACTGACTCCTCCGTCCTCACTACCCTCGATGGTGGCGGCTAAGGGCTATACGGGATTCCCCTGTCGAGTGGTCCGTGGCGATGCAGCTGTGTCCCAGGTCCGCTGCAGACTGGCGGGCTAATCCCGTCTCCCTTCCAGGGCGTGTAAGTTCTGCCGTCGCTCTCACGGGCAAGGCTTACCGCGGCCTGTGGGGAAGCCAGCGTCATCCCTGCATGCCATGGCGCTCCTGCAGGTCTACCAGGCCAAAGCGCTAAAGGAGTTGCGAGGGTAGTCCGACCAGGGATGATGCAGGAACTGCGGCGCGGCGGCGGACCTCGCCCTCAGGCGGCGAAAGTCACTGCGCGCTCCTGGGCGGGCGATGTCACACTGGTCCAGGAACGCCACCTGTGGCTAAACCTGGCGATATCGCGCGAGTCCGACAAGGTTCGGTTCCTCGGCGCCCCTGTCGGTCAGGTTGGCCTCTTCGGCGCGGCGCCATCGAGGACTTCGCCCAGCAGTTCTCGGTGGCCCAGAAGCAGGCGGAGGCGATTAAAAACATCCTGCCCGGCGACCCGCTGCCTCCACCCGTCGCGGCAGCAGCGCCTCCGCCTGCTCGTCGCCGGCGTCCCCAGCGTCCGCCTCCACCCCTGCTCAGCCCAAGCAGCAGCCTCCACCGGGCAAGCAGGGTGCGGACGCAGGTGGCGCCCAACCCGCTCAGGGCCCTGCGGCGTCTGGCAAGCGCAAGAGCAAGCGGCCCTGAGGCAGGCGGCCCAGGGACGGAAGAACCTGCTCTTAGGGAGGTGGTGTCCAAACCCCTCCCACCCCCGGAGGAGGACCGGGGACCACACACACTGCCACGGGCTCCTCGGAGCTCAGTGGTACCCACAATCTGGTTAAAGATAGAGCAGTTTCCTTTGTCCCTGGGCCCCAAGAGGCCAGGGCGGCTGTGTCTGGCGCCCCGGGCCTTGTCACTCCTGTCCTCCCCTCTTATCGCCAGGCGGCAGTGGGCGGTTCGAGGGCGCCTCGGGCCTTCTCTCCCTCACTCCGCCCCACCTCGGAGCACTCAGGCAACACTCCGGGTCGCCTCCGGGCCGTCGGGTCGGGTCTGAGTGTTCCACCCGCTGCCTCACCCCGGGTACGTCTGTGGTGCCGTTGATCCCGCTTGTTCGGTTTCTGGGGGCCTGGCTAGAGCTCCCCAGGCCGTCTCGCTGGCTCCTCCGTACCATCAGACTCGGCTATGCGATTCAGTTAGCTTGCCGGCCTCCCAAGTTCAGGCGTCCGCTTCACCTCAGTGCGAACAACGGCGCCCATGTCTTGAGAGCAGAGATCGATGTCCTACTGGCGAAGGCGCGGTCGAGCAGTTCCTCCAGCCGATATGAAGGCGGGGTTCTACAGCCCCTACTTCATTGTACCCAAGAAAGGGGGTGGGTTACGGCCAATCCTGGACCTGCGTGTTTTGAATCGGGCCCTGCACAAGCTTCCGTTCAAAATGCTAAGCATAAAACGCATTTTCGAGTGCATCCGTCCCCAGGATTGGTTTGCAGCGATCGACCTGAAGGGCAGCGTACTTTCATGTCTCTATCCTCCCGCGACACAGACCGTTCCTACGCTTTGCGTTCGAGGGGAAGGCATATCAGTACAGAGTCCTGCCCGGGCTGTCCCTGTCACCTCGCGTCTTCTCGAAAGTCGCAGAGGCAGCCATTGTTCGCTCAGAAGGCGGCGTTCGCATTCTCAACTATCTCGACGACTGGCTCATACTGGCCCAGTCTCGGAGCAGTTGTGCGAGCACAGGGACCTGGTGCTCCGTCACCTCAGCCTGTTGGGCCTTGGGTCAACCGAGAAGAGCAAACTCTGTCCCACACAGAGGATCTCTTATCTCGGTATGGAGCTGGACTCGGTCAGCCGGACTGCGCGCCTCACGGAGGAGCGAGTCCAGTCGGTGTTGGACTGCTTGAATACATTCAAGAGCAGGGCGGCGGTCCCACTGAAATTATTTCAGAGGCTCCTGGGGCATATGGCATCTGCAGCCGCGGTAACGCCGCTCGGATTGCTTCATATGAGACCGCTTCAGCACTGGCTTCATGGCCGAGTCCCGAGATGGGCGTGGCAGGCGGCAATGCGGGTCCCAGTTACTCCGTACTGCCGCCAAACCTTCAGTCCGTGGTTGGACCCGCCGTTTCTCTACGGGCGGAGTGTCCTTAGAACAAGTGTCCAGGCATGCTGTGGTGTTCACAGATGCCTGCGTCCACCGGCTGGGGGCCACGCAGCGGGCATGCAATCTCGGGTCTGTGGGCGGGGCCCCAGTTGCATTGGCATATCAATTGCCTGGAGTTGCTAGCAGTTCGGCTCGCCCTCAGCCGCCTCGAAAAGCCGCTGCAGGGCAAGCGCGTTCTGGTCGGACGGACAGCACTGCGGCGTTGCGTACATCAACCATCAAGGTGGTCTACGCTCCGTCGCATGCAGCAACTAGCCCGCCATCTCCTCCTGTGGAGTCAGAAGCATCTGAGGTCGCTTCGGGCCATTCACATCCCTGGTGCTCTGAACCAGACAGCCGGCGAGCTCTCTCAGCACTTCGGGAGAGTGGCGACTCCACCCCAGGCGGTCCAGCTGATATGGGACCTTTTGAGCCGCGCAGGTAGACCTGTTTGCGCCGGACTCGACCCATTGCCAGTTGTATTATTCCCTGACCGAGGACCCTCGGCACAGATGCACTGGCACACAGCTGGCCCGGGACCTACGCAAGTATCGTTTCCCCCAGTGAGCCTTCTCGCACAAACACTGTGCAAAGTCAGGGGAGGGCGAGGCAGGTCTTGCTAGTTGCGCCTTACTGGCCCAACCGGACCTGGTTCTCGAACTAACGCTCCTCGCGACAGCCCCTCCTGGCCCATTCCTCTGAGGAGGATCTGCTTTCTCAGAGGCGGGGCACCATGTGGCACCAGCGTCCAGACCTCTGGAAACTCCATGTCTGGTCCCTGGGCGGGGCGCGGAGGTTCTAGGTGGCCTGCCACAAGCAGTGGTAGACACCATCACTTGGCTAGAGCCCCCTCTCGAGCGCCTCTATGCTTTGAAGTGGAACCTGTTAGATTGACTGGTGTTCTTCCCGCCAAGAAGACCCCGTAAGTGTTCGATTGGTGTTGTGCTTTCCTTCCTGCAGGATGGTTTGGAGGCGAAGGCTGTCTCCCTCCACCATCAAAGTGTGCGTCGCAGCTATAGCGGCGTATCATGATGCAGTCGAAGGTAAGTCCGTCGGAAAGCACGACCTGGTCGTCAGGTTCCTTAGGGAGCGAGGAGGCTAAACCCTCCGCCCAAACTCCATACCCTCTTGGGACTTAAACCTGGTGCTCAGAGCTCTCCAGGGTCCTCCTTTCGAGCCACTGCTGTCAGCAGAGTTGAAAATTCTGTCTGTAAAGACAGCACTCCTGACGGCTTTAGCATCCATCAAGAGGGTAGGGGACCTGCATGCACTTTCGGTCAGCGAATCGTGCCTAGAGTTCGGTCCGGGTGACTCTCACGTCATCCTGAGGCCCGGGCCGGATCGTGCCCAAGGTTCCCACCACTCCCTTTCGGGACCAGGTGGTGAACCTGCAAGCGCTGCCCTCGGAGGAGGCAGACCCAGCCCTGGCTTTGCTATGTCCCGTCCGCGCTCTTGGCGCCTATGTCGACCGGACTCAAAGCTTTAGGACCTCAGAGCAGCTCTTCGTCTGTTACGGAGGCCAGCAGAAGGGAAAGGCTGTCTCCAAGCAGAGGTTAGCCCACTGGATAGTGGATGCTATCGTCTTGGCTTACCAGTCCCAAGGCGTGCCTTGCCCGTTCGAGTGCGAGCACACTCGACTAGGAGTGTGGCCGTCCTGGGCGTTGGCGCAAGGTGCCTCGCTGACAGATGTGTGTAGAGCTGCGGGCTGGGCGACACCTAACACGTTAAGCTAGGTTTTATAGCCTTCGTGTAGAGCCGGTTTCTTCCGGCGTACTCGCCTCCAGCGGCGGTGGCGCGAAGGACCCGTTCTAGTGTCGGCTTGCAAGCGCCACTCCCGCCCTCCGGGCGGATCGTCGTCTATTTCTCTCCAGTAGTGTTCCCCGGGAGCGGTGAACCCTGTCGAGCTCCTCCGCTACCCCTGCGGTGTTAGACGTGGCGGCCGTCTGACACTAGGCTTGCACCCGTATGCTTGTGGGCGTGTGTGTAGGCTGGGTATCCATATGCAGTGGTCCCCTAACGGCGACCCCATATGTGTGTTCTCCACGGTACCTGCTACCCGATCCGGCTAGCCCCGTGTCTTTCCCTGGGCAGGGCTTCACTCTGCCGTCTCTGGGGTGTTCTTTCCCCCCTGAGCAGGTTGGATCCACCCCGGAGACTACCATAAGTGGTACTACCCCAAAGGTTAGTCCTTATGAGTAATCTTCCACCCTCCTTCTGGAAGGCTGTGGCTCCGCAGCGTCCCACCTCTAGGCGGGCACGCTTTCCCAGCGTTATCCAATAGTCACGCTAAGTGGGTCTTGCAGAAAAACAGCGGTGCGGACCTTCCCGGCTCAAAGCCCTGGCTTTCGCCCCAACACAGGGCTCCTCAGCGAGCTGTGACCGGGCGCTGGAAGGGCCAGCATCCCGGCGTGTTGGTAGAATCCCCAATTCGTCGGTCAGTTCCGGCGTCGTCGAGCGTGACCGACTGAAAGGGCGTCTGGTTCGTATGTAACCCTCGTTCCCTGAAGGAGGAAGCGGAGGCGTCGTCCGTCGCCGGATGCTGTGCTTCCGCTGAAGGACCGAGTCTCTTGTCGGCTCCTCAGTTGGAAAAGCGAGGATGCGGTATTTCACTTCCGTATTTATACCCGCGTTGCGGCGGTAGCGTGGACCGCATGCCAGCGTTATTGGCTCGATTTTATACACTCGAAGTAGATTGGTCTCTGAAGATGATCCCCAATTCGTCGGTCAGTTCCGACGTCGTCTCCGTTCCCTCCTTCAGGGAGCGAGGGTTATCATACGTAACCGAGGCGTTTTTGTTTAATTTTAGTTTGTTTAGATATTTTGTTTATTTTATTGTTATTTTATTTTATTTTAAATATTGCAATAAACTAATCTTTATTTTAGTTTTAGTACTTTCAACTCATTTTTTTTTCAGTTAGTTGGAAACATTTCTTAGTTTTTTAGGTTTTAAGTTTTTATCTAATACTTATACTTTATTTTATTCCAGATTCATTTGAATGCATGAAAATTTCAATATCGACACTGTCTCTGTTATTCATTTGATTTTTAACAAGCTGTCACATACCACTGAACACATTGAGATGTTGTTGAGATTACAATTGCATTCAGAGCACTTTCCTCCTAAACCGAATCACTGATGTGTATTGAAATATATGTAAAATGAAAGTATTCTCATCCTCAAGAGTCAGTAAAGAACAAAATAATGTGTGTTTGCTGGGAATTACATCACTATTCAAGATCTAATTATGTCTGAAGAACATAAATCTGCAATATTGATATTTATTTTGCTTGTGCATTTGTTTAAGGCAGACAGGTGATTTATCTCAATGTGTGAGTGTATCTTGCACCTTCTCTCGCTCTCCGTTCCTCCAAGCTCCCTGACAGAATGTCATTAGAGTTGTGGTTACATGCATTCTTCATGAGAGATGCCTGCTGGAGCCATTAGCTAATTATGGTCATGATTTGATCACTTATGGATTAGTGCACAAGGCCCTGTGTTAACTATACAGGGCATGCTGTCTTGCCTGTGTTGTATTACACTTCAGTTTTGTTGTTTTGTATGTAAATAACAGTGAATCTGTGTGCCGTCTTGCACATTAAATATATCCTTCAGACAGATGCCCACCGTTTCCCTTCCTGTAGACACCTGGATTGACCCGGAAAGCTCTTTTAACTATATGATGGTGGAAATTTGGCATCAATCTTCGAGATGTGAGATTTGAAGGAAAATGGCAGGAACAGGATGGATGTTATGAGGAAAAGTATCTTAAGATCAGGCTTCAGGTATCCACTGTACACACATAAAACATTTACATCATTCGCCAGACACTCTTACCCAAAGAGGAACATCAGAAGCAATTTATCATTTGAGCCAAGAGCCACATTGTGAAACATTAACATTTTAAATAGCCAGTTTTCTTCTTGAATATATTTTCAAATGTATTCCTGTGATGGCAAAGCTGAATTACTCCTGTCTTCAGTGTCACATGATCCTTCAGAAATCATTCTAATATGATGATTTGCTGCTTAAGAAATGTTTCTGACTATTATCAGTTGAAAACAGTTGCACCACCTAATATTTTTGTAGCAACCATGAGAAATTATTTACTATTTTATTAATTTTTAGATTAATAGACACTCAACCAATTTAATGCATCCTTGCAAAAAAAATCTTGCTTTTGAATGTGACAATGAAATGCAGCTGTTTGTTTTTCTTTTATATATGTAGCAAACAAAACATAAACCATTTATTAATTTGCAATTCATAAAAATACCAGATAACACTGCAGTTGATATAGTTGTTTGATACTTTTCTATTCATTCAACTTACTTGTGTAGAATGAATAGTGTTGGCTTTAATGACAAATTGCTCTTCATTTTTAAGTCTTTTTATTAAAAGGGTCTGTTAAAGGTGTCATGAACTGAAAAATCAAAATTTGCAAAAAGACTTTTACGATATGGACTCGACAGTAATGCCATAGCATGTGAGTAACCGTGTTAATTCTAATGCCTGATCTCTGATATGATTCATGTACAGTCAGATGCTCTTTGTCTGTGTGTCAGTAAATCAAACCATTGACTAAACGCTCAACTTTACATTGTGTCTCTTAGTAGATGAAAATAATCTCTTATTTAAACTGCGATCAAAGAACGCTCCCTTTACAATATCTGTCAATCAAACAGAGCGAGTTTATCAATGACTGGATTTGTGCCAAAACTCCCGTAATAATCAACAAATCTCTTATTTACATCGTGTTTGCTCTGTTAGTTATGATGAAAGTATTCGTGAGAGAGCAGAAATCGAGTTACAATGACGAGATCACAGCATTCATGAGCTCAACATGTGATCGGCTACAATGATCATCACTGCAACCTTTCATGCCACCATCTTAATATAATGATATAGACCTAAATATAATGCTATAATCAACACTTTTCATGATTGGTTAACCTTGAAAGCTGTAATAGTAAAAATGCGGTAAAAGTTTTCGAGAGAGTTCCACATGTACTAGCTATTTCATATGCAAATATGTCAGCCAATCACAGCAGTGGGCGTTTTTACTGAAGTCTCACAGTAGCCAATCACAGCAGTGGGCGTTTACACTGAAGTCTCACAGCAGCCAATCACAGCAGTGGGCGTTTACACTGAAGTCTCACAGCAGCCAATCACAGCAGTGGGCGTTTACACTGAAGTCTCACAGCAGACACACCCCTTCAAATGGAGTTCAAATTAGAGGCTAAAGTCAGGGTAGGAAAAATGCCTTTTCTAAATTATAGAATTTAGTCAAATTAATAATTGTCAAAATTGTCACTAACATTATAAGTGCACCCCAGGAAACATTATAAAACATTTCAGTTCATGACCCCTTTAAATTAATATTTGTAAATGTACTTACAGATAAATGCAGTCTCTCTTTTTGTATGACAGTGTGACAGAACTAGACTGTTCTCATTACAAAAGCCATTTACACTGCAAGTAGCTTGGTATGCTGTCATGCATGCGCACTACTTAGTTACAGCACTTTTTTAGGTGTAATGTAATAACGTAGCATGTTAAACTTTTAAATGTAACGCTCCTGTCATTGCCTTCGTCCTCTACTATTGTTCTTCTCTCAAGCTAGGAAATGCAATGCTGTTGAAAGATAGGATAACGTACTTTCTGCTGGTGTCATATTTTCCCTTGGGTTTATGCATCTCACTCTAGATACCTGTGAAGAGAAATCACTGACATCAAACCAGAGGAAGAAGAAAGAGAGAGACAAAAACAGCATCCTGCCCCAAAACAGGATAAATGTCTCCCAGAATTCCCATTTTCCCTCCTGGCCTCACAACAATTGGCCAGAGTTTGATAAATGACAAGCCTACAGGACCAATGACAGTTTTGTTGCTCTGGGATATTTTTATACCCAGTAGGGTTTTTAATGATAGATAGCCTCTGGTATGAAAGGCCTGCCTCCTTTTTTCCTTTTGTCCTATTTGTTCTGTCACAATCTAAAATTAGCTAATGGGTGGCAGATAACCAAAACTTTGCTTCTGCCTCAGTCTCGTTCAGTTACATTAATTTTTTGATGTCTAAATTTAGTGAAAAGCAAACAAGATGCTTTTTTTGTTTGTTTTGTTTTTGTAAAAGCTCTTATTTTTCTGTTTCTCTGTAGTGACAATGTAGGAAAGACGAATCTCAAAGGAGATCTCTTTACTATCTCAGTTGTTTCTCTTTGACAGCAGTGAGATTACATGGAGTGATGTTCAGTAAAAGATGTTTCATGTGTCTCAACAATGTCTCAAATTGTACAAATATTGTACTAAGATACAAAATTCTGCATTAAAAAATGCAAAATATAAACTCAAACATTTCTCGTCAAATTGATGTTATATCAAAATAAACATTGAGAAAATGTTGAAACATATCTTGAAATGTCCAAGAGCAAACTCTGAGCAATGTAATGTTGTTTTCAGTTTAGTTATCCGTACCGAAGTTTCTCAGCTGAAGTTTTTATTGTGTTGGTGTCTGTGACCTCATCATTAGTAGATGATCTCAGGCACATCCAACACACAGCAAAAGGTTAACGCTTTGTTGGTGTTTGCACCACTGTGTGTATCTGTTGACACTAATAAAGGACACACAAGTGCATGTGTGTGTGTGTGTGTGTGTGTGTGTGTGTGTGTGTGTGTGTGTGTGTGTGTGTGTGTGTGTGTGTGTGTGTGTGTGTGTGTGTGTGCGTGTGTGTGTGTGTGTGTGTGTGAGCAGAAAGGATACTAAAAAGTGTGTAAAGTGCAGGCATGTCTAATGATATCACACACTATGTTTTTAGCCCTGTCAAAGGTATTTGATTTGGTACAGAACTAACGAAGTGTAAGGTTCCAGTTGAACCATTGTATCATCATGACTGTGTGTGTGTGTGTGTGTGTGTGTGTGTGTGTGTGTGTGTGTGTGTGTGTGTGTGTGTGTGTGTGTGTGTGTGCGTGTGTGTGTGTGTGTGTGAGCAGAAAGGCTACTAAAAAAGTGTGTGTGCGTGCAGGCATGTCTGGATCGATATCACTACACACTATGTTTTTAGCCCTTGTCAGTTGCATGATGCAGCGTGTCCAACGAAGTGTAAGGTTCCAGTTGAACCATTGTATCATCATGACTGTGTGTGTGTGTGTGTGTGTGTGTGTGTGTGTGTGTGTGTGTGTGTTCTGAAGTGCTGTTACTAGCTTTGTGGTTTTTCCATCTCTGTAACAGATATACTGTCTAAATATGTATTTACATATGAAATAATTATTATTGGATATTTAAAATTAATTTAATTTAATGTAATAATTTATTTTAACTTAATTTAAAATGTAATTTAATTGAAATCTTACATTTTTTTATAACTTTTTGAAATTATTATTGTGTCATTTAAATTAATTAATTTTCTTCTATCATAATTCAAATATATAAAAAGTAAACAAAATAAAATATAATGGAAAATGTGCCCACATCAATAGACATACATTCGGAGTCATACAGTAGGTATTTTACTGGCAAAGAAATTATTTTTTTTACCAATGATTCTCATAGAAAATTGTCCCTGAGGTCCAAGTCATGTCTCAAGCCTTTGGGGTCCAAGTCATTTTTAGCAATAGTTCTATTACTTTCAAACAATCATATATAATGCAACCTTGATCCTTGATAACCTTGATTTAACAAACTGATGTGTGGACATGAGTCATACAATGTGTATGGAAGTGTCCATTCATTTAGAGGTCTGCATTCCCACAGCTCTCGGGATGAGCACTGGGCGATGTCGTAGGCCGGGATAATGACCCGATCAGTTTTCTTACGGCACGGGGGTAAATTTCCAAATCAAAGACAGTAGCGGTCGGTAACTCTGGTGTATATTGGATGGGAGCGGGCAGTCTGACAACTTTCTTTAGGGGAAATTTAAATCTGGAACTGAGGTCTACTTTTAGAGGGATCAGTCGGGACGAAAATCATTGTGAACACAGAGTGAATTTAATGCGGGAGCGGCTGAATCTGGCTGGAGCAGGATGAAAAAAAAAACAGGCCAGATGCAAGTTAACTCTGTAAACTTGGATACTATAAGCATATGGTAGGACATGGAAACACTTCTTGAGAATGGACAGCAAGCATGCCTTTGACAGCTGTGCAACACCGCAGCTCCCCTTTGGATTAACTGATTGCTTTTCAAATTAAACGACATGAAGATTGTCACAAAGTAAAGACTTAGCTATTGTTATTGTTTGTTGATCCTTTCCACAACAGCACTTTTCCAATGGGGGATGAACATGTGTGACTTTGCTTGTCCTGATTTTGCAGAGTTAGACGCTTTCCTGGGTCAACATATTTTGTTAATCCTAGAACAATATTCATGTCCGGAAATGTAATCCTAACCAGATCCCTAACCGTAAACCTAACCCTACCTTTAAGTAATCCCTAAAATCAGAGGGAAATGATAGGTGAATAACACAGATGTAGAAGCACCTAACCTTTGTCTTAAGCCTAAACTTGGCACAAACTGTAAACTTGTCTCTCCAATCTGAGTGGTTGAAAGTTGTTAATCCAGGAACATGTACGTGGTGTTCAGATGCATTACACAAAATCGAATGTCAAATCAAAATGACTTGTGTGTTTTCAGGAGTCTCCATCTAAAAATTCCAAGTCAAGTCTAGAGTCAGTTGTTCACGAGTCAAGTCGCTGGTCTTTTTTTTTTTTTTTGCGACTTAAGTGTGACTTAAAAGTTTCCATCTCTGACAACCATTTTGTGTGTTTCTGTAAACTCTTTTTCCATTTGTTTCTACAAACTGAGTGACAAGTCAAAATGATTGATCAGTAGCAGGATACTGTTGTAGACAGCGTTAAGATAAATGACCTATAATATTCATTTAAAGGCAGAAGGAAGATGACCATGTCCTTATCATTGCACTTGGACTTCTTCTACTCTTTCTCTCTCAACAACTCTTTGTAATTCTCTCTGATCTTCCTCCTGCTGCTCTGACGCCCTTCAGAACGTTCCTCAGGAAACCCCTGTGGAGTTACATCGAACACGTCTAATTTCCAACTTTACGAGTGCAGTTTTAATTTTCACCCAAGGTGGATACATCCTGATTGTTATCCGTGAACGTCTGTCTGTCCCTGGGATTTGAGTTCCTCAGCTTGGCTTTCAGCGGCCATCCCAGTGTGAAAGCATAAGGACAACCTCAAATAACCGGCTGACAAAATCGCTCGTGGCTCACTCTCAAGGGCCCAGGACTGCACTTCCCTCTGTGAGGTTGAAGAGTTCAGCTGGAAATATTTTATAGCAACAGCATAGGCAAGAGTGTCCAATTGCTCTCAAGGGAGCAGTAACAGGGACAACTTAAGCAGCTACGGACTTCTGCCCACCATAACAGTTAACAGAAGCCAAGATATCTCTACCAAAATGGCAAGACAAATCTCTGTAGGTGTCAAGATGTTGAGCAATGATAAGTGGTGGATGAAATAAGCAAACATATCACAATTTTGGTAGCTGACAATACATATTGCACTATACAATTATTTATAAGCAAATGTGTTCACTGACAGTCAGGCGTAACACATTTAAAGAAGTTTTCACTCTTTTTTCTCAATTTTTCAATTTCATATATATATATATATATATATATATATATATATATATATATATATATATATATATATATATATATATATATATATAATATATATATATATATATATTTTTTTTTTTTTTGAACAGTCAGTGTACATTGCAGTGGAGAAATTCTTGTTTATTCAATTTGCTTTGATTCTGAAGCATTTCCCCCATAAATGAATTATATTTAGATACAACCAGAATTTTTGTATTGTGTGTGTATATAAATTAAGTCTTGGGACGCCCGCCTTTACATGCACATGAACTTTAATGACATCAAATTCTTAACGATTTACCTTTCTAAGGCTGGGCGCCACACCCACTGTATCTGTCGTTTGCTCCTTCCGCCGCATTATATATACACTATATATCATTTCATGGTTTATATGCAATAAATAAAACGTTTCCTAATTAAGAGAGAAATTCACTTAATTCGCACAATTAAGCAGGTGCTAGTAGGATAGCTTTGTAGCGTTAGGAGAAGTAACTTATGGGGGAAGGGTCTTTTTTTAAATTTACAATTTCTAGTGGTTTATCTTTTTGACCTGGTTATCGGTCCTGGTTACTATACTGTGCTTTTGTACCATACCTGCAACTCTAGGACACCTGGTCTATGCACGGGAAAGACCGTCTCAGCAAAAAATAGAAGAGCTGGATATATGGCAGCGTGACAAGGTGCAATAAGCATCAAGTTCGCCTCGTTGCACGCTGCCAGCAGGGCGCCGCTGTTGTGCCCCTCTTCTCGGCCACCTGTTCCTGTCAGGAACCTGGACGCGGGCCGGCAATAGGAGGGCCAGGGCTACTATACATTTGGAGTAAGCAGGTCCTCTGTCCCAGTACAACTTGTAAATTGACACAAATCTGTTCACCTAGAGCTAAATTTACTTGTTACTTGAGTTGAAATTGTCTTTCTCTGCTGCTGAAAATACTGACACAATTGCACCAATTTAGACAGTTCCTATTTTGTTTCAGATGGTTCCACATTCATACACATATCTGCAGTCTGTCATCTGAGATTCATTATTCCAGACCATTTCGCAGCAAATATGAAGCTTTTCTAGACGTGTATCTGTTTAGAATGTATTTTTAGATGTTATTGGACTTTTTCGCATCTCCCTTTATCTTTCTACCTCTTGTATTTATTCTTCCTCTCCATTGTTAGTCTAGCTATGATCTCGCCAGGCAATTTGACCACCTTTGGCTCTTTTCAGTCCTTTCCTTTTAGATGCTAATAATAAATAGCTGGACTACAATCAATTTGAGTCTACTTCAACTACTTGGCCACTGTGGGAGACTTTATTAGGAACTGATAAAAGGCCATCCTTTGTTCCAAAATGAACACACAAAAGTAGTGGAATAAGAAGCTGAAGAATCCTCTTTCTTTTAAAATCCATTCTGAAATGCAGATGTCAGAATTTCAAATAACCGTATAGTTATTCAAATGCCAAGATGCCCAGTCTCAGAAATCAACGTTCACAAGCCAAATGCCAAAATAAACATTACAAATTGGGCCAGTATTCTTCAATATGCACAGCAGCCACAAAGTATATGGAAAGACTTAAAAATGTATGATTATCATCGCAAGTGACAATTTTCAGAAAGAAAGATCTCAGTTAAAGCAGTTAAAAAGTTTTTTTAAAAAGAACTTCGACCTTTGTACTTTCCCAAACACTGTTAGGACATGTTCATAGTCTATGTGATGCACTTGTGATGCTATTTACTAAAAATGACTGCTCATCACCAGTTATTAAAGTTTATTGGAATTTAGTCATGCAGAAAATCATGAAGATTTGTTTTTGTTTTTTTGTAGATGCCACTTGGTTTGATATTTTGTTTTCTAATGCAACAATCAATTAACAATTGCCTTTGCACACCTGCAGGTAAGGGATAGGTGCATAGGAGAAAGGATCAAAAACCAAGGGTCCCGCACATTATCAGTACTTGCAGTATCAAAATAGCTTTATTTAGGCATATGTGTATGCCTGATGAAGGTCATGGGACCAAAACATTGTGGCAAATAAAGCAATGTTGATAGCTTTGCAAGTACTCATAAAGGACTTTCTTGCGTTTTTGTTTTTCTAATGCACCAACATAAATGTCATTATTTGCTTTTTGTCATTATTTGCTCCAAACATGTAAAGTGCAAAATAAGACATTATTTGGGTCCAGTGGACACCAACATTATTTAAAATATCTTCTTCCATGTTCTGTAGAAGAAAACAAGTCATACAGGTTTGGAATGACATGAGGGTGAGTAAAGGATGACATTTTTTTTTTTTTAGGTGAACTATCTCTTTAAGGGCCAGATGTGCTAACAGCTCACACCAGCGCAAACCCTCTTTTGGCGTTAAAAAACTACTGTCAGGATTTACTAAAGACACGCAGTGAAAAATTAGCATGAAAAGGCGTGGACAGAGTTATTTTTTGCGGCTGAACTTATTTCACTTTCAGATGCAAAATATATGGAAGGAGAGATTTGAATTAATCATACAAGGTTTTTTACTAAGGTTTGCGTTAGTCAATTTACTGGTGTTTGCGGCATTATTTACCGCCCCCAAAAAAGCATGTCTAAAACCAGATGTTAACTGGTTGTGTTGGTCATTATGGAAATGATCCGTCTGCGTCTGTGTTCTTTAATTTGCGTTGTCAGTAGATCACGAGCAGAACTTTCCACTCCCGTCTGTGCTTTCTTGGAATTGCGCTTCTACGCTATTTTGCCCTGTTTAGTAAATCTGGCCCTAAGTGTACAAATACCTCTTGGGTCCCCTGTATGTTTTCAAAACACATCCGTATTGTGTAATATTAATTAGATGTCTTTCCAGTTCAAAAGTTATTGGTGGGCTCCATATTTACATATGCATTTACCCTTGATTTAAATAGTCACCATCAGTTCTTCTGTAGCCAATAGGCAAAAGTCTAGTGAAGCAGAAAGTGTGAGCTGGAATCCTTAACCACAGATGAAGTTGTATCTATTGGATTTGCCATTGGCCAATTCACTGATTTGCATTAAGGTGCCCAACCGTGGCATCTTCATTCTGATAATGACACTTCAATTATTGATTTTCCACTTATCAGATTATCACAGTCTCGGGGGTTTGCGACACTGTCCACTGTCTGCTTAAAAATAGCCGCGAGAGCTCATGGGAAGAGGGAATCGGAAGTAAAAGCTGGCTCGATTTCAAAGGGCCATGACGAATTGCGGCATACAGCCGGTGGGTCTTGTTGACTCTACGCCAATCACGTATCATCTGGCGCGACAAGCAGGGCGAGGCTGTTTCTGCTCTGGTTGAGATGGAAAATGGGCATGCATGTGTGAGAAGTAATAATTAGGGCTTTGGAGAGGAGAAAAGGACATGGATAGTGTCACATCATGAAGGTCCATTACACATCCAGGACAGCAAACATATGGGGCCTGGCTGAAGTACCCAACTGTCTCCCATCCTGCCTCTCTGCCATAAAAGCATCCATTCCATTCCTTTTACACTGACTTTCACATATACACCCTGGATGAGGTGAGGAGGGATTTGGGGAATTTACTGTGCTTGAATGTGTCAAATGGACCACAGCACAGATCCACTGTGCTCTTGGGAACCCTATGAAAAGTATGTATGCGTTTATAATGGGACGGCCCATCTGCAGCCTGTCATTGGGGGGAGGCCATCAGGCACGCATCTTCTCTCACTCGCAGCTGCTCCAAATGAAACGTTTGCAGCTGACACATCACCATTTCCTCTGAAACAGGGCCGTATAGTGGACTTCTGATATGAGGAGGCAAACTGTGTGGGTTTCCATTTAATTTTATGTAAATAAATGTTCCAGATGCATCTGATGTTTACACATTTTAAAAAAGTATAAATCCTGCACACTACTCAAGCTTGCATCATCATTCAATTTTATTTGCGATGTCTCAGTTGAGAACAACCAAGATGAGAAGTCACTAAATTTCAGTAATTTCAGGTTTATTTTAATATGCATGTGACTCAAAATGTAACGTCCGAGTGGCTGAATTGTTTACTTTGTAATTAGCCTGTCCATTTCCACCACTTTAACCCTCTCAGGTTATTTGCGGATCAGTTGTGAACATGATATGTGGCAATTATCTCATTCACAGTGTAATCAGCCTATCAAGTGACTTTTCGCCTGCATTTTGCAATTTCTCTCCCTCACATTCACACTACAGGACCTCAATTAGAACACAGTGGGCTAAAGGAAGGCAAAAGCTGTTCAAAGTAACTTTAGAAAAATAAGTGTTACTTGATCTCATATCAAAAATACATTAAAAACAGTAATATTGTGAAATGTTATTACAATTCAAAATAACTTTTCCTATTTTAAAATGTCATTTATTCCTGTGATCAAAGCTGTCTTCAGTGTCACATGATCCTTCAGAAATCATTCTGATATATTTCTGCTCAGTAAACATGTCTTATTATTATCAATGTTTGTAGCAACTCATAATGTAATAAATGCACATAATGCAATAAGTATCACATTATTATTGTATTGTTTCTCAAAAAGTAATGCAATCTTTAGATCAAAATGTAAATTTTTACATTATAAACACCAATTTTGTAGGCAGGTTAAGACTGGATTTAGATTTTTCTTTTAAAGTTTTATGTTTTAAAAGCTATTACAATTATGACAATATGATATGTTTTTAATTAAAAGCTCATAATGTAATACCTTTCTCATGATGTTAACATTTTTTTTATTTTATATAAGATTGTATTATGTTTTGAGAAAATTATTACATTATGAACATTTTATTAAAATAATAATGTAATACTTATTACATAATGTGCAGTTATTACATTAATGTTGAAAGCAGCTGCTTGATATTTTTGTAGAAACCCCCAGGATTCTTTGATGAATAGAAAGTTGAAAAGAACAGCATTTATTTGAAATAGAAATTTTGTAACATTATAAACGTCCGTACTGCCACTTTTGATGCATTTTATGCGACCTTGCTGATTAAAAGTATTAATTTCTTCTTTTTTTTAAAAACGTACTGAACCCAATCTTTTGAATGGTAGTGTATAACATTATATTTTTTAAGTGTTTTTTTGTTTGTACTGTCTGAATATTTTCGCGGATGCACAAAGCGATCCTGGTCTGCGATATATCCCGTCACACCTATTGAGGCTTTCCTCACTTCCTTTTTATGCCTCCCTGTGTTTTTCCTCTCAAGGTATTAGCTTTTCCATGGTACGTTGCAGATTACCGCCCTTGCTTGGCTCAATGGTAAATAAGTACTTTATTGTTCCCGGGATAAAACTGCCAGGCAGAAATGAGGAATGCCGTGACTTTATCAGACCGAGCAGCAGAGGGCCCAAAGTACAAAGACCTGCCATAATTGCATATTAAAGTGACAACTTGCAGAGTTTTTGCTATTTGTCATGTTGGGGATCATATTATGATGGCAGGAATGTGACATTTAGTGCAAAGAGCTCCCTGTGGAAATACTCAGAGGGAATAATGACTTTCACAAGCAAGTCCTCTCGGTACTTTGCAGCCACACGCAGAAGAATCCTCTCAGAGAAAATGAGTTGAAATTGCCGCACAAGGGCCAGGCGTCTCGTAGATTGATGTGAATCGCACGGCATTCTAAAACTGCTTCTCAGATGTTTGAACCGATAAATCTTCCAATCAAGGGCGTTTAGACATAAATGAATTCACACAACATCTCTTCATATTAACACAGAGGTGACAGCTGCCAACCAACCGGCACTGAAGCGATACCTTATCGCCTTGCCTTGTGTGGCCCCTTAACAGACTGTTGCGCTGTCCTAGAAAAGCAGTAATGGATCTGTCTCGTCGTCGCTCTCGAAAACCATGTGCTGGTTATTAGTTGATGTCAACAACATTAAATCACCAGTAGTGTAGCTGTGATTCCGTGAAGCTTCTGAGGACTCAATTTTGACGAAACGTTTGCTGATAGCTGAGAAAGACTCTCATATTGCTATCGATTTTAGGAACGGAGAATGCCAAGTGCTGCGTTTTACTCCAGAAGCCATTTTCATTCTGCAGTAAGTATTGAGAGAAATCTTCATCGCCATTGATCTGTGCCCACAGTTCTAGGAAAATGATTATCATCCAAATAGTGTTTCCCTTGAGAATGCACAAGTATTTCTCAAAATGTAAAAAAAATAAAAGACTTTTAATAATATTTTGATTCACCCCAGAACTCATTAAGAAATGAAATGTGAGTGTCTCCAATGCATTGGGATGAATTGAAATCAGGTAATAGCATTGAAGCAATTTAGAAGCTACATTTTTTTAATCTGTTTTCCTGTGAGAGCTGCGGCAACATCGCATTCTTCCTGATGTAAACATTCATTTCCATTTGACATTCTTATGCGAAGTCCCACCGCAAGACTGTGCCAATCACAGCCATGTTTGTAGTGTTGTCATGTTAGTGCGGGCTGATTTATCAAGAGTGATTTGTGCATCCAACAGTCCACCTGGAATGAAACGTGTTGAATTATTTATCATAGTACCATTACATCCTATTTCACATTAGCTCAGCTTAAGACAGTGTAATCTACTGAAGCGGCCGATGGTGTGATTGAGGACACTTGTATTGACCGTGGTAGTAGGGCTGATTGCACGCTTGTAGGTTCAGTCTAAATTGCCTCTCAGTTCAAAGGCCTCGTTTTGCCCGAACATATATATTGGCAATCATCAACGGTAGGGAATATATAGATGTCTGCTCGGAATACCTGATGGAAAATGCACGTGGGCCGAGAGGGTTGAATATGAAATGCAATCAGGCGAGTTCACTACCAGCCCGCTGTTTAGGGGGCCTTCGCTAGATTGGATCAGTGTGCGGAATTGATTGGCCTCATCCCAGGGCTCAAGGTTGTGTTGATTGATAGATGTGATGCGCCCGGGTCTTGTGGTCATGTCTTAGATAATACTTGTGATGAATAGGGTGTTATGCCAATGGCTTCCTCTGCCTACCTAGCAAATTATGCATGGTGATTTAGCACAGCCAGGCAGAAAGGTGTCAGGAAAATTGGGACCGATTCTGACCTATGTAGGTGATGTTTTAACCTTGCCCTTAACATATGCACATAGCTTGATGTATGCACACCATCTGGATCCAAAAAGCCTGGGCGTTCAGAAGTAGCCGTGTGTTCTGATGAAAATTTTTTTGCAAGCAACGTATATTGAGTATGGCAGATTTTTGCATGTCACAGCTCAGAATAGTCCCTAGTGAAAGGAGCTGCATATGCACACAGCTTCTGAAATGAGTCACCTATAGTCATGAACAGGCCAGCACTATAATTGCTGTAAAAACACTGTTGAATAGCCAGAGTTTTGATTGATAACTAGGCTGTCACCTTTGTTAAGGCCAAAACCTTTTAACCGACATGAATGAGGGGAAGTCTTTTTCCAACTCGAAATAAATCGCTATAATTTATCCCCCAAAAATTAATAATTTAAAATAAAAAAATGCCATGTTTGGGCCTTGAGCTTAAATAAATGTTTTTTTCGCCGAAGAAGATGATTTTTGAATCCTCTAAAGCCCTCCGCTCTTTCTTCTTTCTAATGCAGTGCCGTTGTTAGTGGAGACTTGTACAAAACCCCTCATAAGTCTGTAAGATAGCATGTTGTCTCATAAAATTGGAGTAAAGGTGTCTGCAGAATCATTTCATAAATAGTGTCTCAGCACTTACAGTCTCAATGTGGTTTTATAGCAGGCAGTTACCCAGTTATGTGCTGTATTCTGCTTACAAAGGCACAAAAGACCATGAACATGATTGTGTTGTGTAAAATGACTGTAGCCTTCAGTGTGTGAAAAGAGTATAAGATACTGAGCATCAAAACATCCTTTTCAGTTAGAGTTCTTTTTTTGCTGGGGTCTATTCGAGCCTTTTCCAGCCGTGCGATATTCTCCCAGTATCGGCACTGGTACCGTTTCACTGTTTGTATCACTCCGCTTGCGGCGACTATAATGGCGGTCAAGCAAATCCACCATATTTGTTTTTACAAATATCAAGCATAGCGTCAGGACTGTCAGCTGATGACGCATACATATATAATCTCCTTCAGTACTATCAGCACCAGTCTCGTTTCTCCAGAGCTTATTTACCCTCCTCCATCCTCAGCTCCTCCTCTCGTCCAGTCAGGATTTGGTATTCTGATTCCCCTTGAATAAGTTTTTAATATTTTCAAAAACGTTGAATATTATTTTGTACATTAAATATTGACATTAATGATATCTGCAATACATTATCCATGCTAGGCTGCGTCGGGAGTTCTTGCCCAGAACAGAACCATCCCGCCTATCCAAACTGTATGCTAATTGTCAATCATTTTTGATGATAATGGTCCTGACAGAAACTACGATTATTGTGTCACATAATGTAGTTTAAAGAGTTTTTAGGTGAGATTGTAGTTAAGAACTCAAATATGTGACTCATATAACATAGCATCTATTTTACAATTTGATAAGTCGTTTTCACAGACGTAAGCTCCAGGCCATCAGCGGCCGCTCATCGTCATGTACCCGCGAGAACAGCTGCACCTCGGCCAGTCCATCTGGAATTTGCTGCTGACTCATATGTAGATAGTGGTTAAACATGAGCTATAACTCATTTGTGGTATATCAAATGTGCAATCTTTGGTCTTACTAATCTATTACTTGTTCCATAGCAAATTGATTTGATTGAAGGGCATAGATTCATAACTTTATATTTTTATTTAACTGAAATCTGTAGGCTACTAAAGCTGTTTGCAAACTTATTATACTTTTGTAATGGCTAATATTGTCTATTTAAATATTATTGATCAATAAGTAATATTTTATATAAATATCATGCTGTATTTGGTATTTACAAAGGGTCCGATTGTAATTGTGATTTCTACTTCAGTGAGCATTACATTACTACACCATTGTTTTACAGTAAAGACTGTTTTACAGTAAAGACTGTTTTAATGAGTCAGTAACAAAGACTTTTTTATTCAAAGGATGAAACAAGGTGGTAAACAATAAGACACAACTTACAAATGCATTGACTAGCGCTGTCATGGGAAATTCCCTTAACTGTTAAAAGGACGAAGACAAAGATACCGCTTTCATCAGCGGACATTCAAAGTGATTTGGTGATTATAAATCTAAGATTGACCTGAAGAATATCAGCTAGATGCAGATAATGCCCTCGTTTTGTCGATCTCTCTCTCATAATACTCTACACACAGTAATACAATAAGCTTCAATGAAGCAACTCCTTTGTTACAAGTTCTAAAGTGACGTTTAAGAATTAGTAATGGAGGCTTGGTTACTGTTAAACTGTCAACTTGAGATTTGAATCCGTGGCGGAAGGAAGTAGTTCTGCACAAAAGAGGGTTTTTAAAGACACTCTGTTGTTGTTTCTTATTTATCTACTCATTTGTGCCATCAAACTGTTGTATAAACACAATACACACTCGTAGCGATGTGATATGGCTATATATCAGCACGCTGTGAGTACCTATGGCCTCGTGCCTACAGCCGTGCTGATATACAGCCATATCGCTTGACTACGAGTGTGATATTGTTCATCTATTCTATGTTGTATCGTTTCCTGTTCCTTCTAAGTTAAGTTTTTGGGAGTTTGGTTGACCTATTGTACATTGTTTTCCTCTTCTAGGTTCCTTCATGATGGTGAATGCTTCGGGTCGTGCATCAGGTCAGAAGGCCCACCTGCTTCTCCCCACACTAAAAGAGAATGACACCCACTGCATAGACTTCCACTACTCCTTGTCCAGCCGGGATGGGACGAGTCCCGGAACCCTCAATGTCTACATAAAAGTGGATGGTGGACCACAGGGGAATCCCATCTGGAATGCCTCAGCACCTGTCACTGAAGGCTGGGTGAAGGCTGAACTCGCCATCAGCACCTTTTGGCCCAACTCCTACCAGGTAAGCATGTCGCTAACAGTGCCAGAGAATCTGCAGATTGTAAACCTATATCTTTGAAGGAAACTTCTGGTTTAGATAAAACAATCGACTTGTATGCACTCACAATGGAAGTGAAGCAAATGATTGTCCTCTTCTCTCAGTCGTGATTAACTAGTTTTTTTTTTTATCAGGATGAGCCCCATAGCAAGCACAGGTAAATGTACTGCAAATGTTGTCCCCTTGGCCACTGAAATAGACTAAAGTTTATTTTCTGCCTTATATTCGTGGCGAATGGCTCCAATTGAACTGCAGAGAGGGGCAGCAGATTGCTCTCTACTCCAATTACCACTGCAATCACTGTCCCCTAATCTCACCCACAAATGGCCCTGGTGAATAAGCTTTTAGCTGTTAATTTTAGATCTGTCTTTTTGCTTATTACCTTTCACTCTCGCCCCCTCCTTCTTTTTCCTCTATGATTCTTTACACCCAGATCTCTCTCTCTCTCTCTCTCTCTCTCTCTCTCTCTCTCTCTCTCTCTCTCTCCTCTTCCTTCTGTCTATAGATTCACCCGTCAATCTGTGGATTGAAAGACTCTCATAAGATTAGCAGTGTAATTGAATTAACTAATGAGAAGAGCAAATATTTAGCCTGTGCTGGGAATACTGAACTTCTCTTGGCAAACAGCAGACCATTATTTGCTAAAGGCAATATTTGCTGAGGGCATCTATTTGATCAGCAGGCAATATCAGAGCGTTTGTGCATGTGTGTGTGTGTGTGTGTGTGTGTGTGTGTGTGTGTGTGTGTGTGTGTGTGTGTGTGTTTGTGCTTTTGCGGTCAATCTCAGAAACATGTGCTAGTAAATATTATCAATAAGTATATATAATAATGTATTTATTTATGTAGTATATTGATTGTAAATGCATATTGTAAAGTATAAATATTATAATTTAAATTGCATTTATATAGCAATTTTTTGAAATAAAAATGTTTTTTTTTAATGATATATTATATAATATGAAAATGTCTTATTTTTATTATATTTTTATTTTCATTTTGTGGTCAAATATAACCCATGTTCTTGACAAAGATTGTGTTCGCCAAATGGCATTTCAAGTTTTTAAAAGCTCTCGCTTCTCTTGCTGAGTTGAGCTTAATAAATGATCTGTTAAATAGGGAGGACTAATATCTACTAGAAAGTATCTACCCCTGGGAGCATAAACTATACCAAAAAATATCCCACTAAGAGTTTGATTAGAGCAACGAATTTGCCAGATAAGTGGCCAATTTTGCCGAATCGAATCTCTGGGTTATTTGACTTGTTTCCTGCCGTGATACATTTTAAATCGTAGGGTGCCACTTTCAGTGTGACAGTGTTTAAAGGGTACAGTTTTATGATATGCAAATGTAAAAAAAGGCAAATTAATTCTGTTTTTTTAAAACTTGCTATGGTACATTTTGACAATTTTAAAGATCATTTGAGTCAGCCATAATGTTGTGAATACATTATGAATACAGCAATGTCCTTGAGTAGGAGCAAGGCTGATAAAATTACGATGCAAAGGGTTTGTTCATTCGAAATTGAAAATACTGTCATTATTTGCTCAACCTCATGTCATTCCAAACCTGTATGACTTTCTTGAGGTTGAATACTCACACTGCTCTCTTGTAGGGTTGGGAATCGAGAACCAATCTAAGTCACAATGTGAAGCTAAAGCTACTGAAAGTCGTTTCCAGAACATTTCTGATCTGAAACGTGAAATTGTCTAGTTGTGGCTTGTGCAAAACACACACCTTCAGTCTCTATAGCCTCACCCTGAATAACATGGTGAGAATTGAATCTGGGCAAGACTCAGTCCCTTGACTGATCACCGTGAGGCCTTTTGGAAAGCCAGGGACTCGAGTGCATCCTGTGTCCAGGTTTTGGCTATCTAGTGCCAGTCCTTGGCAGCTCTGAGAGAGAGGGCATTGCTCAGACCACACATGTCTTCACCACATGGCATGTACAGTATGCCATGCAAATCATGCCAGTCCCATATGTGTGTGCTCAAGACTTTCAGTGCAGATTATCAGAGCTCGAGCTTGATAAAGTTTGGTGGACTCTGATTAACTGTTGGTATGTTTATCATGCATCAGGACTCTGCAATTCTTTCAAATTTAGAATGATTTTTAAAACTATATCTTTATTGTTATCGTCCTTGGTGTGAACAGGGTCTAGTTGCATAAACATAGC
This sequence comes from Gobiocypris rarus, assembly GCA_023029165.1. Classification (NCBI taxonomy): domain Eukaryota; kingdom Metazoa; phylum Chordata; class Actinopteri; order Cypriniformes; family Gobionidae; genus Gobiocypris; species Gobiocypris rarus. The sequence continues at coordinate 36,074,104 of CM040921.1, read as the reverse complement.
AGCTTAGTTTAGACTAGTCTGGCTAACTAGCAATTGATCACTCTTTTCGGATTCAATTTAAATGACTTAAAAGATTAGTTCACCCCAAAATAAAAAAAATTCTGTCATTAATTACTCACTCTCATGTTGTTTCAAACCTGTAAGACCTTCGTTCATCTTCAGAACACAAATGAAATCTGAGAGCTTTCTGACCCCCGATAGACTGCAATGTTATTGCCACTTTCAAGGCCCAGAAAGGTAGTAAAGACATCATTAAAATAAAATATAAAAATCCCAAACAAAAAGATATTTCACCAATATCAGCAGTCTCTGGGTCAGAAAGCTCTCAGACTTAATCAAACATGTCTTAATTTGTGTTCTGAAGATGAACGAAGGTCAAAAATGTGACTAACTTGTAAGACTAGTCTAAGAAGTTTATGCTACCGGCTACAGGCCTTTGGCAAAGATCTCTCCTGTTGACAATTTAAATATTTTCAATCCTTTTCTTGCTTGAAATAAATAGACCATCTCAGTTCAGTCTGAAACAAGCTGAGTTGATTTAAACGCTTGGATTCCTGTCTCCTCTTCTCTCATTTAGGTTATTTTTGAGGCAGTATCTGTACAAGGGCATCCCGGGTTCATCGCAGTGGATGAGATACACGTTTTGGCCCACCCTTGCCGTGAGTATACACACACACACAGAGACACACACGCGCACACACATACACTCAGCGCCTGCTTACTTTCACAGTCTTGGCTACGCTGTAGGAGTTCAGTCTGTCAACTACTGTGAAAAGCACTTCATGTGGATCGAGGGTTGAACAGAGATGGAAAAGGCCAGCAAACAAGCAAGTCTGTGGATGAGAGAGAGAGAGAGAGAGAGAGAGAGAGAGAGGGAGAGAGGAGAGAGAGAGAGAGAGAGGGAGAGAGAGAGAGAGAGAGAGAGAGAGAGAGAGAGAGGGAGACAGATTGCAGAGCTGAGTGCTCAGACTTCAGGCCCCCATCATTCTTGTTATGACAGGAGAACTTTAGCCTTTGACTTCCATTGTCCTAGATCTCTCTGTCACTAATGCAAGGAAAGGAGGTTAATTCATATTACAGAAGTCAAAGCGAATCCCTGGTCTTATTGTGCATGATTTATCATTCATGCAATTTGACTTGTTAATATTTTGGTCAAAAGCATGTTGTTTTTCATGTTGAAAATCCAATTTGAGAATAATGTCAGATTAGTAAAATGTAAAATGGGTTGCATTAGATATCATGCTTTCATTCAGATGATGTATTGCTTTCAGAGGCTGCATCCTTCAAAGGGCATGGACACAGCCATTGGTCGAATCAAGTGTTGTTAAAAGGGACATTCCAGCCAGTGACGAGTTCCAGTAATGTCTGTACTGGACTTTTTTGAATGTTATATTCAACAAATATTTGAGTAATTTGAAACACAATACTTGAATTTAAAAGTGCAATCTGGCATTTATAGTCTCTCCAAACATTTTTTGGATAGGTTAGCGAATCCACTTGTTCTTTCCTTCATGGTTTGGGAAATGGAGGACACATTTAACGGCTGCATTTTAAGGAGCCTTCGCATTGCTGTGATGCACACGGCCTTTGGATGCAAGCTTTTAGGATGAAGCCTCTGACTTGGGGCAAAACTACTGTATAGCAACATGCAATGCACCTGACCACCTGTTTTTTTTTCTCTTCAATGCTTCAATTTATCAAATATTGTTTTTAGACAAATGTGCAAAATGACAGTTTTACTTATAGAGGTGATAACTGAAAGCCAGTGCAAAGTGAGTGTGACATTTACATGCATCAATTTAGCAGACACTTTTATCCAAAGCAAAGCATCTTAACATAATGGATCTTTGCATAATGGATAGTTTCATTTTACATGCAATGTTTAACAGTAAATAGTGCACAGTGTATATTACACAGTATGCAGTAAGCTAGTATTTAATTCTACACAACCAGAATTTTTAAGAAATATAAGAAATATAATCAAAGCTGATGACCGTGCGCCATAAGAATATGTGTGGGCAATTTTAAGATTTCATCACTAAATCTTAATGCTTTCCACATTATAGCAGAGGTACTAAAAATAAATCCATATTCTGAATTACTTTAATTGAAAAGTAATGATATTGCTTTTGTGCAGAATGCTTAGTGTGTTCAGATAATGAAGCTGGCAGGAGAGTGGGTGGAGACTGCTGTTGTGAGTTCAGTTAGTGCCGTTCTGTTAAGAGACAAATGCTCCTGTAAACCTTGATGCACCTGTACATGAAAAGGAGAGAATGTCTATTGCAAATAGTATTTAATTACGATGCAAGCTCCATTCAATTTCATGTGTTTAGAGGTTGATTCTAAATGTACAATCAGAAAAAAACAGGCAGAAACCATGTTCACCATCAATAAAACATATAGAAGAGCTCAAAAGAGCATTTTGACACGTAAAAAAACAAACAGATTTATTTTATAGTTATGTATAGTTAATGTATAGTTAACCATCAGTGTCTAGGATGTTTTTTAAGGTATATGTGTTTGGTTTAATAGGCAAGACGCCACATTTTCTGCGGCTGCAGAATGTCGAGGTGAACGTGGGACAGAACGCAACCTTCCAGTGTATAGCAGGAGGCAAATGGTCACAACATGACAAACTCTGGCTACAGGTGAGATATACACACGTTTTGAAGGTTACTTTTGGGATGGTATAGGTTACAGATTACAAGCTACCCTATTTAAAATGTAATAAGTAGTGTAACTATTTCAATTACTTTATTAAAGTAATGTAACTGATTACATTTGATTACTGTTCTACATTTCTAACGAATGTTTTTCAGCTGTTAATCATTTTTAACAATTAAACCAGGCAGAGTCATATGTAGTTATATTTAAGAGAAAAAACACAATTCTAGATCGCTATACTGTAGTAAGAAAAATCACACCTGACGTTAAAGTTTAATATATATTTTATATCCTAATAATTTCATTTAATTCCAACAATGTAAAAACAACATAAAGATGGTATTATGAATATTTTATCTAAAAGGCAGGAAACAATGGAATAATTGCAACATTTCACCGCCTTCACTGCATAAAGTATAAAATTAAATATAGATTAACTTATTTTGGCATATTTTTGTGCTTTTGTCCGCTCAAGGTATAAGATAACTCAATGTTCAACTTAAGAACTTAAGTTCTTATTTTTGCATCTATTGTGCTTGAATGGTTGAACGATAGCATGATCATACTGTAGTACTGTACAGCAAAAGGGATGCAGAACAAACTGATGAGGTATTAAATACATTAAATATTGTTTATATATAAACTAAAAAAAGAATCACTATATATATATAAATGCTCAAACATTTTTTTACAATTTACATTCTGTATTCTTGTTGTCTGCTGCCTGAAAAGCTTATATGTATAAAAGTTTACTTTGATTTTATGCAACACAATCACATTTCATAAATGTGGCCCGTGTTCAGGGATGGCTGATGCAAATGCTGGCATGCATTGGAGAGATGCTCACCAAACACACACATACACACACACACACACACACACACACACACACACACACACACACACACACACACACACACACACACACAACAAATTAATGTTATTCAACATATACTAGCTTTTTGCAGAACATATTTCTGTAAAATTGGCTGAAGTAACTGTAATTCAATTACACATTTTTCTCAATAACTGTAACATATTACAATTACATCTATTCTATTTTGTAATTAAATTATAGCACCGTTACATGTAACTATTTACTTCCCAACATTGCATACAACCTCACACACACACTCTAAAAAATGGTGCTATATGGCAATAAAAGTGGTTCTTGGCTTGTAATCATAGGGGAACCAATTTTGGTGCTATATAGCACCACATCTTTAAGGCAAGGCAAGGCAAGGCAAGGCAAGTTTATTTATATAGCACATTTCATACACGATGGCAATTCAAAGTGCTTTACATAGAAAATGAAATTAAAACAGTGATAAGAAATAAGAATAACGTGTAAGAATTAAAAATAAAAACAGGATAAATTAAAACAGTTGTTAATAATTTAAAGGTGCTCTACAGCACCTTCGTTAAATGACGCTGTTTAGAACCCATAAGAGGTGCCTTGTCACATTTTATTTCTTGTAAAGAACCTTTAAATGGGCGTAAAAGGTTCTTTGTACGGCAGTGGTGCTATACAGCACCTCAGTCATCCCAAAGAACCGGTGAAAAACCACTGAAAAACCACTGAAGAACCACTGAAGCACCAAGGTTTGTTGCTATACAGCACTTAAAGTGGTTCCCCTATGATTACAAGCCAAGAGCCACTTTTAGTAGTATATACAGTAGCCCCTTTAGAATGCATATGTTCACATATAATCCCACACAAAGGGACAACAACATACCTATAGAAACATTCACCAAACTTGGTTTGATTGTACATGCTCAACATGTTTTTAAAATCTCTATTATCTGTGCTCACCGTTCACACCATTTGCATTGGGAGGTTTTGAACCCTTGGTCCCGAGACACATTGCTCGAGGAAACTTAATAACTTGTTGGAGATTTTTGTCAGCAAGTTTTCTAAGCCAGTGTCGGTGTCCATGAAGTCTTGGATAAAATTACTTTTTCCCTTGGCTGGAGACTATAAGCCTCCATCAATCCTGTGCTACAGCTCTGAGACATGAAGATATAACACCAGTTCTCACTGTGCACTGTGTGTTTGAAGAGCTCGATGTGACGATATGTTATATGACCATTATGGAAAATATCTTTTAAACATATTATGTGTGCTTATTATCAGTTTTATGGCTTTGCAAGAATGATTATTTTCCTGTTTTTCAGCAATGGAACGGTAAAGACACGTCTCTCATGGTAACCCGTGTGGTGAACCACCGGCGATTCTCTGCCACCGTTAGCGTAACGGACACGTCACAGCGGAGCACCAGCCGTTACCGCTGCGTGATTCGTTCCGATGGAGGATCTGGAGTGTCCAACTACGCTGAGCTGAGCGTCAAAGGTGCGTAAAGACACCTGAAAGCATGTGTGTTCTTTCCAAACGGTGATTGGGAATTTATAATAATAATCCAGTTACTTTTGGGCCTATGAAATGTTCTTGTTTTCATATAGTATTTGATAAGCTCTTCAATAGTCAAAAACTATTTTCATTGGTCTGTCATATATTTGGCCACATTCAAATCTATTCAGTTCTGTTGGCTGACCGGCAGTATCTAAGGCAACAGACATCCTCCTCATGTTGATTAGCCAATCACAGCAAACGAAAAAGAAGAATGGTTGGCTAGTTGTTTGGCTATATATGTTTAAAAAAGGGCAAATATTAATACAAATCTACATTTTTATATTTCACAATTTTATAGTTATTTTTATATTAATATTAAACTAAATACATTTTGATGAAAAATAATATTACATGCTTTTATATTAACATTTGCACTTTAATAGTATGTTTATGTAATATAACCAAACAACTATTATTATTATATTACTATTAATAAGTGCTATCAATCAATTAAAAAAGAACTATTTAATCACACATTTTTTTCTGTAATCACCATTAATCACACCTGACGTTAAAGTTTTTAATATATTTTATATCCTAATAATTTCACATTTAATCTCCAAATAAATGTAAAAACAACATAAAGATGGTATATTATGAATATTTTATCTAAAAGGTAGGAAACAAATTGAATAAATTGTCAAACACTTCACCGTCTTCACTGCATAAAGTATAAATTAAATATAGATTAATCCTTATTTTGGCATATTTTTGTGTGTTTTTGTCCGTTCAAGTGCATAAGATAACTCAATGTTCAACTTAAGAACTTTAAGTTCTTATTTTTGCATCTTATTGTGCTTGAATGGTTGAATGATAGCATGATCATACTGTAGTACTGTACAGCAAAAGGATGCAGAAACAAACTGATGAGGCATTAAATACATTAAATATTGTTTATGCGTTTTAAACTGAAAAAAAAAGAATCACACATATATATAAATGCTCAAACATTTTTTTTTTACAATTACATTCTGTATTCTTGTTGTCTGCTGCCTGAAAAGCTTATATGTATGCAGAAAGTTTACTTTGATTTTATGCAAATTGCTGTAACTCACATTTCATAAATGTGGCCCGGTGTTCAGGGACATTGGCTTTCAAATGCTGGCATGCATTGAGAGATGCTCACCAAAACACACACATACACACACACACACACACACACAAAGCAAACCCACTGCCCACGATACAGCACTTATAACTGGCTTCATCCATCAGCAGCAGGATTCCTCCTGAATTGTTACCCACAGAGTCTTCATTATTTCAGCTAGCATTGCTAACGACTAGAAGAGAGGCCTTGATTCTCTCTGTTTCTTAAGATATGTCTCTGTAGTAAAGCTACAGAGACGTATCTTAAGAAACAGAGAGAACCACAGAACCACAGAAATAAAGTTAATAAAACAAGCCATTTATTTTAAAGTTAATAAATTGTACCACAGAAATAAAGTGTTGGTCCATTTCTGCAAGGCTTGTTAGCATGTGGTTGTGGTCACCGGACTTGAGAAAATTGCTAGCATCTGTTGAAAATGGCTGTAGCTGTGCTGTGTGTGATTAGCATGGCCACAAACACCTTTACCCCTGATATGGCACTTGGAAAGAAAAAAGGATAAATAGCTCAAATCCGACAGTTTCTCACAGCTGTTTTTGGAAATAGACATGATTAAACCCTTTAATCACTGCAGAGACATCACTGCTAATTGTCTTTAGTCTTTATTAGAGGGTGCTATTATTCATTTCAGATAGCAATAGATTAGTTAAATTGGCTTTTTATAAGTTCTAGAACAAAGTGTAATTGCTGCGCACAATTTGTTCATTTTGAGTTTCTCCCTAAAGTTTTAATGTCAAATAAGCTATACGTGGTTGCTAAGCATATTTAATAAATCTCAGTTTTTAGAAATATGCTAAGATGAATCTATCTGCTCTATATGCTTTGAACTTGTCATGCATAAAAAATCAATCCATATGTTGATATTTTATGTGATATCAGTGTCTATTCAAATGAAGAAATTATGAATATCTATGAATACTAATGAGATGTATATGTTTAAAAAAAAGTTTAAGGTAGACTGAGCAATAATTGGTGGATTTTAGATTTAATAGACTAATCATTTAAGGTGAAGTGTGTAATTGCTGTGGAAATGACAGAAATTATAGATATTTTCAAATAGGTTTCCCAACCCTCTTCTGCCATTAGACTAAACAGATTAAACTTACTTTTACTGTCTGAGTCAAAGATTCATTTCTTTTCGAATGGTGCCTTGATTCAGAGTTTAATGTGCATTTACAATTATACGCAAGTCAGATATTTATATGCACATACTGAAAGAAGTTACACACCGGCAGTCAAAAGTGAAGCTTATTTTCTTTTCAATTAAGCTTCACTTTTGACTGCCGGTGTGTAACTTCTTTCCATTATGTTACAGTATGTGCATATAAATATCTGACTTGCGTATAATTGTCAGTGCACAATAAACTCCGACTCAAGGCACCATTTGAAAAGAAATGAATCTTTGACTCAGACAGTAAAAGTAAGTTTAAGGCCTGACAAACCTGCATTACAGTTCCCAGGTGTACCCAGCATGACAGCGAATCTAAAGCTTCTCTTTGCAGATAATTTAGCATCGCTGTCGCCGCTAGAGTGAACACTGCGGGACGGTTTCAAGTCCTTTATTTGCTCTGTAAGACCTACTTGTCCCAGTATCATTTTGGGGAAAAAGGGAAATGAATAGAAACCTTTGCTCAAGTATAAACCTCATTCAAACAACAATCATCTTTCCATCAATTGCTTATTAATTTCTTTGCCAATACTGTTCACAATTTAAATATGTACATTTTAGACTTCATGTGTGATATGATATGGAAACATAGACTACCATTCAAAAGTTGTTGTTGTCGTTGTTTTTAGAAATTCATACTTTTATTCAGCAAGGGCGCAATAATTTGATCAAAAGTGGCGGCATCAATATTTTTATTCAAATAAATGTTCTTCTTTTGAATTTCTATTCATTGAAGAATCCTGGAAACCTAAAAGCAACTGTTTTTAACATTAATAATAATCAATGTTTATTGAGCAGCAAATCAGCATATTGGAATAATTTCTGAAGAGCATGCATGTGATACTGAAGACTGGAGTAATGATGCTGAAAATGTAGCTTTGACATAATATAATAATAAATATAAATGTAATAGTAAATGTAAATATATAATATTTCACTTGCATTTCATATTGCATTTATCATCAAATATATGCCACCTGATGAGCATAAGAAACATCTTTCAAAAACATAAAACAATTACTGACCCCAAACCTTTGAACAATAGTGGCTATAGCTTTCATGATATGGATTTCTTGTACAAATGGTCATAATCTCTTATTTTGGTCATCTTATGAAGCACAGTCGAGTTATATATTGAGCATTTGCAAGTATGCAAACAAGTTCAACATAATAGTATCCTGCGAAACAATGTTAGGCATCAGGTAAATCATTTTCAAGGCTGTTGTCAGATCTGTCATTTCACGTGTTTACGCAGTGATTGCTTGAATTACACATTTTATTAAAGGTCACTAATATGCAAATGAATGGGCAGATTTTTTATTTCAGAGTAGCTACACCAAACTAGATGTGTGCAAAACTACATATTTTTACATTTTGGATTTAGACTGATATGTACAGAACCACTTTTTTCTTCAAATTTTCAAAGTCAAACTTAGTGTATGCTTCAGCGCTGATTTGCATTGTATAGTAAATCTGCTTAAATTAATCCATCAATTCAATATTCTAGTAATAGTGTGCGTCTGATTAACATGCTTAAGATAGAAGCGAACAGAGGTGTCAGTTATAGTGGCTGCATGATTTCTCGAGCTGCATGTTTGTTGCTTACTTTGCCAGCGTTCACTGCCATCTGGCCTTACCGAGCATGCCCTGGGAGCGGTGTTTTGCAATGGGGCAATATCCCTCAGGCTGTGATCGCCTCAGGTGCTCAGAGGTTCCAGTGTCATCCTGGGAATCCAGAGGTGTGTGGATGCGTCTGGATATGTGTGTGATTAGTGGAGCCAGCAGAGGGGTGATGTATAACATCAAGATTCAAGAGTTTTTATTTGTCACATACACAGTTATATACAGAATATACAACTGGCAGTGAAATGTAAACAGGTCCGCTCTAAAGACAGTGCAAATAACAGTTACAAGAAAACACAAGAGGAGATTAAAATAGAAATAGAATAAAATAGAATAAAATAGAATTGCACTCTATTCATTTCCTGGGGAAATGAATAGAGTGCAAGGCAATATGCTGCACAGCACAGGCATGCTAAATGAAATATGCATTAATTAATGCATGCAGTGCCAGGGATTCAATCCAGGGGGAGGAGGTGGGGGCAGCGTGGATGGCATGAGTGGCACCATTCCAGCCAGACACTGACAATTAATAAAGAGAACTTGCTGGGGGCGTAACTTTGCATGTTAGCTGAGCTGGAAAGGCCAAATGTTTGACCCGCTATAACTGAAGAAATGCAGACTAAGTGGACCTGCAGAAAAATAATGTCCTTAATGCAAGATAAATTTACTGGAGAATGACTGATTAAGTATATTTCTTATACCCTGTTGGCAATTTTTTTTCTTGTTTTTAACCAGTTAGCAAATTGTTTTCTTGTTTTAAGCATGAATACCATAACATTTGTTACATTATTCAGGTTGTTGTTTTTCTTTTCATTTAATATTTTGACATTGGATGTTTAAATAATTTCAACTTAAATTAGGCTACATTAAACTGACAAAAATAAGTTGAATCTTGTATAATTTATAAAAAAATGGAAAAAACATATTTTGATTAGTTAAACAATGTAAAACACATTTTGTCATAACTTATTGATCATATAATGTTTTACACTGTACCTGTTCAAAAGATTGAAGCGATTTTTAAATGTTTTTAAAATTAGTATCTTATGCTCTCAATGGCTGCATTTATTTGCTCAAAAATACAGTAAGAACACTGATAATGTGAAATATTATAACCATTTATTATAGTAAGGCAAAGCTAATGTTAGACTCCAGTCTTCAGTCACATGGTCCACCAAAAATAATTCTAATATGTTGTTAATGTACTCACACTCAGGGTGCGTAAAGGTGTCTTTATTTCTTCAGTAGAAGTGTAAAGATGTCCTTGGTGATTCATATAATGCAAGTCAATCGGGAAGATTGACTTTTCACAGATTCCCAACATATTAATTCCCACACAAATGTGAGAGTGCGTCAGAAAGCACATACTCCAGACTGTCGTGAATGCCCTCAGGACTATTTGCCAAGACTGTGGATTACAGGTGATACACTCTAAAAATGCTGGATTAGAAACAACCCAATTGCTGGGTTTGTCCATTTTCAACCCAACTTGTTTTTAACCCAGCATTTTTTAGAGTGTAATGTTGTAAATAATGTTTATTGTCTTACACAGACTGACGTTTGCTTCATAAGACCTCAATGCATCATCAGGAGCCACGGGTATTCATTTTATTTTGCCTGCATTGAGAGTTTGTGAACCCATTAGAGAATCTGTGATAATGTGAATCATTTTAACAAAATAAGAGGGATCATTCAAAATGCTATTTTTATTTATTTTTGCCCTGAATAAGATATTTTACCTAAAAAATGATTGCATATAATCCACAAGACAAAAAAAAAAAGCTTAATATTTAAAAATGACCCGTTCAAAAGTTTATGAACCCTTGATTCATAATCCTGTGTGTGGTTCCCTGATGATCCACGGCTGTTGTTGTGTCTTGTGATGGTTGTTCTTCAGTCTCTTGTTTGTCCTGCAGTTAATCTCCTCCAGGTCCTACAAATTATTCAGATTTCCAGCATCTTTTGCATATTTGAACCCTCTCCAGCAGTGACTGAATGATTTTGAGATCATCTTTTCACACTGAGGACGTTCGAGGGAACTATTAAAGAAGGTTCAAACATTGACTAAAGCTCCAGAAGGAAACACGATGCATTAAGAGCTGATTCTACAAGGGGTTCACAAACTTTCAAGCAGCACTGTATGTTTTTTTTTATTCTTAAAGTGACAGTAGCCATTGACTTGCATTATATGAATCACCAAATACCAAGGATCTTGGATGGCCTGAGGGTGTGTAAATCATTGTTTTCATTTTTGGGTGAAATATCCCTTTAAATATTTTGTGGAGACCTTAATACAATATTTTTTAGAAAGTTCACAAGAACAGTTAAATTGTAATGTAGACACATGCATTTTCTATGAAGCTTTTTTTTTAACGATATGTATTGTGAAAAGCGCTATACAAATAAATGTGAATTGAACTGAATTGAAACAGCATTTATTTGAAAAAGATTTTCATAACATTTTAAATGCATATTTTGTCACTTTCAATCAGTTTAAAAGCTTTCTTACCAAGCTGGTAGTATTAGAATTAGTAGTTATAATTAGTTTTTGTCTTGTTTTAAGCATGCATAAGCCTTAGTATGTTGTTTTAACACAGCTCATTTTTAATGTGCATTAACACGTCGATCAAGTTTCAAAAAGCAAGAAAACATTAAGGAACATTGTGGATGAGTTGTATAACTGGTAAAGCAGCTGACAGAAAAAGAGAGAGAAGGATGGTGTGTAAATATGAGGAAGTGTGCTCCGTTTTGGGCAGGTGCCTGAATTGTAAGTACTGGCCATTGCATTCTCAATCCTCCAGAAAGGTGTCAGCCACTGAATGTATGAGTGTGTTTGGAGGCGGAGGGAGCGCGGGGAGTAACACACACTGAGAGAGATTAAAACGGTGAGTTTTATAAATGGGGTGCTCACAGAGGGGTGCAGGGGTCATTAATAACCACCGGCTGATGGCAGAGAGAGAGAGAGAGAGAGAGAGAGAGAGAGAGAGAGAGAGAGAGAGAGAGAGAGAGAGAGAGAGAGAGAGAGAGAGAGAGAGAGAGAGAGAGAGAGAGAGAGAGAGTCAGAGAGTCAGAGAGTCAGAGAGTCAGAGAGTCAGAGAGTCAGAGAGAGAGAGAGAGATAGATAGATAGATAGACAGACAGACAGACAGACAGACAGACAGAGACAGAGACAGACAGATAGATAGGTAGATAGATAGATGATAGATGATAGATAGATAGATAGATAGATAGATAGATAGATAGATAGATAGATAGATAGATAGATAGATAGATAGATAGATAGATAGATAGATAGATAGATAGATAGATAGATAGATAGATAGAGGCGTGGTAGTAATTGAGATATGAGTGTATGTTGCTGCTGGTGACCGCATGGAGAAAGTCCCATTATTTGTCATTTTCTTCTCATGTCTCATTCTGTTTTATTCTTGTTTGCTTTGGCTCTCTTGAGATTTGCTTTGTGAATATGGGTCCCGTATGCATGCATGTATCCTCTTTTTGATTGCTTTCTCAGCCATAGTAACATTTTATTGCTCACAGGTTGCTCTTTCATAGCTCAGGAGTTTTAATGAGTTCACAATTATGTTTTATTACATTACGCTGTAGTGTGGATATTCTTCAAACATTAGCCTTCAAGTCTGGTTAGCCTTTATATTCATCTTCTGCAACTAATTGAGCCTGAATCTTTTGACTTACTGTACAGATTACTTGTAAAACTATATGTTGTATGCATTTTTGTATTTTTAAATTTTATACTTGTTATAAAGTTAGAAAATCTCCCATTGACTTCCATAATAAGGGTAATGTATGTGACAACCATAACGCCCTTGTGATGTTTATATTCAGAATTGCTGTTGGTCTTCTTTTTAACACTTATTTGCATACTGATTTGTGATTGGTTTGATAGTCTTGCATAATAATGAGGCTTCCTTTTTATTTAGATCCAAAACCTGAAACCTAAACTTGCCTTAACAACTTATGCACTATACAATATTATTTTACTGACTTGCCAGGAAATGCAAATGTAGTTTAATTATTAGCCTTTTCTTACAAGTTTCTCCTAAAGTTAATTTAGACAAATAAATATAGAGACAAATGAGATGATTGTTGAATGTGAATATCAAATCAGATCTGAAGGGTGTGATGAGAAATGTTGATGAGTTCATACTGGCCGCGTAAACACTGTAAAGTTTCAGGAGTGACGACCACATTTAAAAAGGGAGTAATTCCCCTAAATTATTGTTGTTGTGTGTGTGTGTGTAAGGAACACAACTTATTTATTATGAACATAGCAATGTTCTGGCATCTTGCGTGTTTGTGATCCGCAATTTTTTACAAAGTAATATTACAGCAACCAAAGACTTGTAATGTTGTGTAATTTGAACTAAACCAGCATCTGCGAAGTGTCATGTTTTGTTAATGTTTGTGAGGCTGCTTTGGAGAGTGCGCTCTTGAAATGTTGCCATGTCCACTTATTGTAAGCGTTTTTGGGCTTTGGGTTTGTAAAGTGAGCAAGTTCATGGAAATATTAAAGTGGACAGGTGCGGGTTGCAATATTTTGGCCTTAATATAAAGCATTTGGATTTATCTCAGTTTTTCATGGGCTTATTCTTGTTCGCTGTATTTATTTTTATAGCAAGATCTGGCAACAAGAATTAATGAGTCAAAGCTTATACCACTTTACCTGTGGTTTTCTTGCGCCACGCATGAAGAGAGACACATCTCTGATGCACGTCGGGAAAAAAAAACTCTTGGCTCCTTCGGGCTCAAAGATGACCAGTATAGGAAATGAATGGGAAATATGAAGAAATACAAAAACTTAGAGAATCTTTTGGTGGTACAAACTACAAAGTGCAGAAAAAAACTGCACATCAATGAAGGAGTGACATTCAAATATCAAGAGTGCAAAATAGACAATCGCTCACACACACACACACACACACACACACACACACACACACACACACACACACACACACACACACACACACACACACACACACACACACACACACACACACACACACACACACACACACACACACACACACACACACACACAACATGTTGTGTTTTCATGTTTTTGGGGACACTCCATAGGCGTAATGGTTTTTATACCGTATAAACTATATATTCTCCCCTACACTGCACCTGCCCCTAAACCTGCCCATCACAGGAAACATTTAGCATTTTTACATTTTCAAAAACATCACTTAGTGTGATTTATAAGATGTTTTCGTCATGGGGACCCAAAAATGTCCCCACAAGGACAAGGATTTTGGATATTGCCATCTTTGTGGGACATTTTGTCCCATCTCTTAGGGATTACCAGTCCACACACAAACACACACACACACACACACACACACACACACACACACACACACACACACACACACACACACACACACACACACACACACACACACACACACACACACACACACACACACACACACACACACACACACACACACACACACACACACTAATAACTAGCGCAGCTATAACAAAGAGTACGTTTTTGCAAATGTGTGAAATGAAATCAATAATTCAGCCACAATGTAGTAAAAATACAGAAAGCAAGAAGAGGTTACACAAGTACAAAACAGAGACACACATGCAAAGACACACACTATTATACACACGTGTGAACTGGTGTGGCTGTAACAATATGGTAAAATTGAGCCAAAAGACTCGAATAAGAGATTGAAATCAGATCAGACCCAGATTGATTAAGCTCTGATAAAGCACCTGTTCGTTTTTGTTATATTTATATTGAATGTTGATGTTATGTGTAACAAAATGCCCTCCTCTGTGTCCAGGTTTGACTGTAGTAAATTAATGCAAAAAATGTCACCCCAAATCAACATTAAAAAAATCTTAACCTTGACAAAAAGTCGGCTTTGAGAATGACTAAGTATAAATCCAAATCCACAACTTAATAAAAATAAGTATTTATGTCTAAAAAAAATGCTAGATAATTTATAGGCCACGTTATATAGAATTATATAGGAATCTAGTGGTTATACCACGGCATTACAAACGTTTTTCTATTTTTACTCTAATAGAAATAAATACCCTCAAAATTCTAAATAATAATCAAATTATATTATTGAGCAAAAACATATTATATTGGTTTCTCTAGAAAAAAAGTTACATTTCAAGGCTTCTGTCACTTTTGACTGAAGGAGCCAAGTGTGACCCCTAAACTAAGAGAGCTACAGGGTTAAATACGTCATTAACAACTAGCTGTCCAATTCGGTTTCATACACCTCATATAAGTTTTGTAAATGTGTTTGTCACACTCTGCATTTTTCAGAAGTCAATTTGATTATAAAATGCGGTTGTCACTCCTGTAAATGACTGAACTGTGTGTGTACAGAACTGGATTGAGCACTCAAAAGTGAGCTGAATTTTACTGCAGTGTGCACGTGGCCACTGAGATCTGTTTTTCTTTGCTATCCTGGCAAACACAGTTGGAGACATTATTGAGATCTCTTGTGAAATTTCAAAAGACAAACATAGCAGGTGATTATTTCGTTTTTATTTTATTTTAGGAGGATGAAGTAGACCTCTCAAATTGCTCTGTATTTAATCTCCTTCAGTCTCTGAGAAGCAGTTGAGATGTCTTTGTGATTTATCTTTCCTGTGGGCAGCACTATCCTGTCATTACTCTTGGTTTTTGTCTCAGACACATTTGGACGTACAATAATTTTCATCTGCCTGCATTATCATCTTCATTTCCTTTTTTCCTCTTCCGTTTCTGTTTTCTTTATCTCTACTTCAAGCCTGTGTGGTGTCAAACCTCTCCCGTTTTTCATATTTAATGTATGCTAATCTGTGTTAAGTAATATTCTCTCTGACAGTCGCTTTTCACTCTCTCATGTCCTCTCCCGATCTCACCCTCATGCAATTTTAACCCAAAACCCTCTGTGCCTTATTAGCCCATTTATACACATTTGCATCATAGTGTCAGAGGGGGAGAGATGTGGGAGAAAGAAGAGTTTTAGATCATTCTGGGAGAAAGTGTAGCTACTTTTGCACAGGTACTCTTTAACCATTTGCACATGTTATTAAACAGGTAGGAAATAGGCTACATAAATTGAATAAAGTTATCAAACAGTTTGCACTGCATAAATTATGAATTAAATATAGATTAATCCTTATTAAAGCTACAAAAGCTCTTTAGCTCAAGAGCAGTGAGTGATTAACATTAATGACAGACATCATTAGTGGCTGCTGTCGCTTTAAGATCTGCCGCTACCGAACATGACGCGGATCTGCGCTGTCACACACGTCCCATTTCCTCACAACTCTTTAAGTTCATTTAAGATGTAATTTAACTCATTTAAAACTCTCAAAACTGACATTTTGGCATAATTCTGTGTTTTATAGTTTGTTGCATGTAGTGGGCAGAGCTAAAGAGTCATGAGACACACACACACACACACACACACACACATGTTTGTTTTTGTGAAATGTGGGGACATTCCATAGGCGTAATGCATTTTATACTGTACAAACTGTATTTTCTATCCCCCTACACTGCCCCTGCCCCTAAACCTACCCATCACAGGAGACTGCACAGTTTACTTTCTGTGAAAAAAACCTCATCCTGTGTGATTTATAAGCATTTTGAAAAGTGAGGACATGGGCAACGTCCTCATATTTCACCCTCTTTTTGTAATACCTATGTCATACCCATGTCATTATACACATTTGTGTCCTGATATTTCACAAAAACATGCCCACACACACACACACACACACACACACACACACACACACACACACACACACACACACACACACACACACACACACACACACACACACACACACACACACATGTTTGTTTTTGTGAAATGTGGGGACATTCCATAGGCGTAATGCATTTTATACTGTACAAACCGTATTTTCTATCCCCCTACACTGCCCCTGCCCCTAAACCTACCCATCACAGGAGATTGTGCAGTTTACTTTCTGTGAAAAAAACCTCATCCTGTGTGATTTATAAGCATTTTGAAAAGTGAGGACATGGGGAACGTCCTCATATTTCACCCTCTTTTGTAATACCTGTGTCATACCCATGTCATTATACACATTTGTGTCCTGATATTTCACAAAACATGAACACACACACACACACACACACACACACACACACACACACACACACACACACACACACACACACACACACACACACACACACACACAAACACACACACAAATACATCATGGCATTATCCCTCCAACCAATACGCCTATAGGTCGTTTGTCACTTTCTTGAAATACAACCCATATGAGCGTTCACTAAAGTTGCGCCCCTATTGGCAACAGGACACTTTCATTTTAAAGCATTTTTCCCTTTTATCTGCATAATATTTCAGGTGTTGCATTGCTCAATTGGTAAAGCATTGCAATATACAACCACGTGATCATGCAATCGTGAGTTTGATCCCAGGGAACACATGTGGTCATAAAGTGTGTATGCACTATAAATCACTGGGTAGGTTTAGGGATGGGGTGGGTGTAGTTGTAAATAAAAAATATATATATTTTTGCTAAATGTAAATGGTGGTAAAAAGTCCACACATTGCATTCAAATGAACATGCATTTTGATTGGTAATGACTGTCATTTCATGACGTCAGATGTAACACAACACTGTCATTATTTTTACGCCAGCTACAGGGCGCATGACTTTAAAATGTAAATATAGGTCGTAATAAGGTGCTTGAAAAACGACCTATAGAGTCATTTTTTTGGAGGACAGTTTGTTCGATTCACTAAACGTTTCACTCACCGCCTGCGGTTTCGACTGGGAACAAACAAACACACCTACAGAACTCCATTGCTGCTCTGGAAAAAAATGCATCCACTGTTTCCTTAACGCAGAGTTATTTGCAACCAGAAACACACTTCTTTAGTGAGATTGTTGATTTCGTGGTCTAAAAGCAAATGACAGCGCTACCGACGGCTTCTGTAACCCGAATGAAGTTCGTTAATGGATGCGCTCTTGCTCTCGCTCTTGACGCGCTCATCCTGGAGAAGTGCCCATACAAGGAATTCCGCCCTTTTCGACGTCATACAGGGCCATACTCGAAAAAAAACTTTCCAAAACTTTTTCGAATCCGGAAGGACTGTATTTGGCACAGAAATACTAAAATTTGGCCACGTTTAGCATGAGAATCCAACTCTTTAACATTGTAAATAAATGCATTCATGCATTCAAAATGCATGGAATAGCATTAGACATCCCCTTTAAAAAAAAAAAAGGGTTAAATTGGGATTTTTAGAGGGAACCGTTTTATCTGGTTCATCATAGATATAAAATGAATTCAATTACCATACATGTTTATAAAATGTGCTGAAGTCTGACTGAATTCAATATTCCAATATAAACTCTGCTTGAATGTTCACTATCTCTCATTGAATCGCGGGCCTGTGCGCTGTAACCTCACGATGTGGCAGAGGCAGTGTGCGCTAGTCTAGTTAGTATGCAGGTCTTGGCGTCCCCATGGTTCATGAAACCCCTCTCTGCCTCTGACAAGACAGGAGCCCCCCAGGGCCCTCCACACCACACTCTCCCCACAGACTCACATCAGCAGAATAATAGCAAGGTCTGTCCAGTACGGCCTTATTGATATGCTGCTGGTCAGCGTTGGACCTTTCATGCGAGGGTGAATGAAAGAGAATAATATAGTGTTGATATAGCTAATGGATTCATAGGCAGAGGGATGGCCTCGGGTAGAGGTGCTAATGACAGGTGAAAGCTGTAATCTGGGACTGTACTCCACGCCGTAATCTGGATCGATTCTCTGTAGTCTCTGTTTGATATGATGTCCGTGAAGTTGATGAAGGACATGTAGGGAATATTAACCTACTGTAAAAGAGTGCAGTACACTGCAGATTTGTTCTCAATTCTGTTTATTGGCATTTAATTGACATGATAAAAACTGTACTTAAATAAGAATGCTTTTTGGTGGCCAAAGCAGTGCAAATTAAATTAAATAAAGTAACAAGAGTGCACATAGAGTAATAATAATTAACTAATAAAACACAACAATAGTACTTTTATTATTTAGTACTAGTATTTTTTTTTATGTAACATGTTAGTAACATGTTAATTCATGCTAAAACATGCAACATCATGTTATTAACATGCAAATTCATGTTAATTTGTGCTAGTTTGTGCTAGCAACAAATCAAAACATGTTAACAACATGTTAAATCATACAATCAACATGCTAAAACATACTAGCAACATAGGTAACACTTTACAATAAGGGTGCACTAATATGCATTAATTCATGCTTAACTAATGCACATATAATAATGAGTTAATGTGTTACTAATGGTTAACTTACCCATGTATTACTGAGTACTGCATCAGCAACTAATGAAGATTCTACATGATTAATAGATTAAGTAATACTTACATTGTTATTAGTTAAATGTGTCCTAATGCATTAATTCCTTAATAACATATTTTATTAACTCATAGTGTAAATTAATGTGTTAATTACCACAATGGGTCAAAGCCATCCATTTCAACTTATAATTAATCATTAGCTAATGATTTACAAATGTGTCATTATGTTATGACTTTACTTGTTGGGGCACATGACTATTAACTAATTGATTAAGTAATATGTAATTGTGGTTATGGGTTTCGAATTAATTTTTAATTATTTAATAGTCATGTGCCCCAACAAGTAAAGTCATAATATAATGACACATTTGTAAATCATTAGCTAATGATTAATAAATGGGTTAGTTAACCATTAGTAACACATTAACTCATTATTATTTGTGCATTAGTTAAGCATGAATTAATGCATATTAGTGCACCCTTATTGTAAAGTGTTACCGCAACATGTCAAATAATGTTATCAGGAATATGCTAACAACATGTTAATTTGTGCTAACAACATGCTAAAACATGTTAGCAACAGCAAAACCATAGATGCATGTTAATTCATGTTAGAACATGCTAGTAATATGCTATTCATGCTGGCAAAGTGCTAAAACATGTTAGCAAAATGCTAATTCATGCTAGCAATGTATTAAACATGCTTGCAACATGCTCATTTGTGCTAGCAACTTATCAGTTGTGAGTCACATCTCTTGTGTGCTGCTTTGTGACGTGTGTACTGGTTTTCAGCCTGTAGAGCGCTCCATGGAAGAAGGCAGCTATAAGTAGGTAGCTCACTAGGTTTTGGAACAGAGCTTGTGTGTGTTTTCAGGATATTGAATCGAAATACAGCTCGAGCATGTAGAGTTTCAACACAATTCTGTCTGCCAACATCCCTGGTCTGTGTGCATTATTTGAGAGAGGTGTTTATGTGTGTGATGGTGATGCACCGAGTTATCTACACACAGACAGAGAGAAGTATTAGTGAAGGATTTTGGAAGTCTGTGTGTGTGTCCGTAGACTGTCTGCGAGTGGGCTTCACTACAGAGATGGATTAGAGCGCAGTAATACTACAGCCCAGATAAGCAGGAGCCGAGGAGTTAGCACTTCAAACACTCGCAGCCACTTTATTTGTCTGTTTGAATATTTATTTATTTAGTTTGATGCACTGCTCTCCAAGTACCCGGCACTTCAAAGTAAACGCCGCATTGAAATACATAGCTCTTCCACAGAATCTCCATGTTGCAGGAATACAGTAGTTCTGTTCCAAAACCTAGTGAGATGCCTACCTAGATAGCATTTTAAGTCGTCATAGGTGAGCTACCGATACAAAGGCTGCAGAGAGAGTATAAGGAAGATGACACTAGAAACATAAATGGGAAGAATCAATATGCCATATTGACGGTCAATATGGCGGCTGTATGAATGCAAGTTATTCCTTTCAGTTAAAAGATCCCATGTTTTTCTCTAGAACACACTGAAAGTCATATGATTAATTTATTGTTGTCAGATGTTATTGCTCAACTGAATTATTTGATTAAAATAAACAGTTTAGGAGATTTTGGCCTTTCTTCATGCTGTATTTATATGCATATTACCTAAGTAGAAAATAGCATAGAAGGTTGCAGAGTGAAAAGACTTTAAAACACAATTATGTGGCTTCCCCTTTTGGCTCATTTCTAAGGAAGCATTTTGCATATACTTTGCAGAGAATGCAATCCCAGAAAGCAATCTAAGGGTACATTTACACAACAGTGATGTACTAAAAACGAGTAAATGAAACGATCCACACAACCGATTAAAAATGTTGTATTCTGCTGTCGGGCCAGTAGTTGCTGATGTCACGTTTTCAGAAGGTTACATTTTCAGGCCCCAAAACGCTGTTGTCGTGTAAATGTACAGCCAAAAACCAAATAACGTTTTCTGTGTTTAGTTGTAAATGGTGTCGTGTTAAAGGCCACTCAGTGAAGAAGTTAATTCAAGAGTATTGCATCTTTATCTTAGCATCATTCTAATCTCAAGGTCATGAAGTTGTGAGTAAAGTTTTATTGTGTGCTTCACATAAGCAGCGCTGTTTGTTTAGTTATTACACCATTGTAGAGCACTCCAAATTGGCCACTTAGGCCCAAAACATTTACAGTGCTGCTTGAAAGTTTGTGGATCCCTTGCAGAATCTGTGAAAATGTGAATAAGGCCACGACGAAGCTGGAGTGACCTCTCCAGAGCGCAAGTCAGGGCGGGGTGATATAAAAAGGAGTTCAAGCTGTTGCCCATGCAGCAGGTCCCCTCTCCACACTGTTGGTGGGACCAAAAGAGCAACAGAGGCTGGTACAGTTTGGCACCAATAGTGTTGCAGGAGTTTGCGGAACGTTTTTAGAAACATACTCTGTCTGGCCTGCCTAGGGTCACTGAGGCACTCAAACCCCTCCACCGCGTTAAGGTGGTTCCAGAAGGAAACGTGATGCATTAAAAATGATGCTTTTAAACGTGCTAAAAAAGATGTTCAAATTTTTCTTATTTTGTTTTAATATCAATTTGTTTAATTTAGTACTGCCCTTCGGAAGCAACAGAAGATACATGTTTTCCAGAAGACAAATTAAGTACAATTTACCTTAATAGTTGTGTTTGAGTCCCTCAATCGTCCTCAGTGTGAAAAGATGATCTCAAAATCATAAAGTCACTGCTGAAACAGGTTCAAATATGCAAAAGATGCTGGACACCGGAAGTATTTTTGAGATCTGGAGGATTTTCTGAAGAACATTGGTCAGTGTAACTGCTCAGGACAAACAAGAGACTGAAGAACAACCATCAGAAAACACAACAACAGCTGTGGATCATCAGGAAACCACACACAGTATTCAACTTTTCAACTTATCAACATCAACTTTTGAAAGTTTTTATAAATTTAGCTATTTTTTTGTCTTGTGGACTATATGCAAACATCTTTTATGTAAAATATCTTATTCAGGATAGTACTAAATAAAAAATAACATGCATTTTGTATGATCCCTCTTATTTTGTTAAAATTATTCACATTTCCACAGATTCTGCAATGGGTTCACAAACTCTCAAGCAAATGCATCAGCACAATTCTTTAGCTGATTTTAGTGAAAATGAATGTAAATTGTCTTCTGCAGTCAGTTTTGTATTTCAGATCTGTGTTTGCATACGTCACAGGCCTTATGAGGTGTTGTTTCAGTTAGGTTTCGGCCTTTTAAGACACAAGTAAGGCAGCTCACTAGGTTTTGCAACAGAGATTTTGTGTGTGTGTGTGCAAGAGTGATTTACGTCTCACTTAGTCCAGATATGTTTTTGGAGCTGAATTTTGAATTTTATGCACAGGTGTCCTCAGCATGCCGCCTTTGAACAGCGTCGGGTTTGTGAATTCAGTCTAGCGAAAGACGCCTCCTCCCTTATTTTCACTCTCTCCTCTCTTGTCATCCGTTCCCCACACATTGCTTTTATTTGTCCAGACCTGAATGTACTTCTTCAGAAAGAGGGTTTGAAGAGCCTTCACTCCCCTCATGCTGTTCTTACTGCGCTTGTATGTTTACAGCGTTCCTCCTCTGTAGTTCTCTTGTTCCCTGCTCTTCCACAATGCTCAATATGGTGTTTTGATTAAAGCATTCTGCAAGGGCATTCAACAGAAACCTTTCTAAAACCAATGAACAACTATGAAAAAATAGAAGGGAATTAGTTTTTAGATGGAAGGAAGAAAAAAGGGGAAATGTAGTTCCTCGCCCTGACAAAGAGAATCAAACCTCCAAAGAGATACTGCATCAAGGGATAAGGGTCAGGTCAAAGGCACCGACAGCATCTCTCCTGGCATCTCTCATCTGGTTCCCCTGAGCCAGACTTCCGAGGATTGATCCAAACAATAAAGTGAACGAGTCGAAACAAGTCACTCAGAAGTGTTTCCCCGTGAGACTGCAAGTATGGAGGATGTAGGATCTTTGTGGGTGCTGCTTATGTCTGATGTATATGTGTGCAGAGAGCTTGCTAGTCCTACTGAGAGTTCTGCAGTTCTGGCAATATGGTTTTCAGGCATAATGTTATGCAATTCTGAAATGGAATTAAATTTCTTTTTGTACAACATTATTAGAAAATAGTTTTTCAATGATAAAAGCAACAATTCATCTTATGTGGAAGAACCTGACATGATGCTAAATTGAGGTTTAAGGTTTGTGTATGCGCATTAGAGCGGAGTGAAATAACTGATTTATTCAGCAAGCATACATTCATTTAGTCAAAAGTGACGTTAAAAACAAAATATTTGCTGTTCTTTTCTATGAGCAACTTTCTATGAACTTTGAACTCGCAGCACAACTGTTTTCAACATTGATAATAATAATGTTTCTTGAGCAGCAAATCATCATAGTAGAATGATTTCATGTGCACTGAAGATTGTGAGTAATTATGCTAAAACAAACTACAGGAATAAATTACATTTTCAAATATATTAAAATAGAGGTTTTAATTGTAATAGCTCCACAATATTTCTGTTTGTGCTGTTAAAAATATTTTAAACAAACTTATTGACCCCAAACTTTATATATCTTTTTTGTGCACCAATGAATTTTATATTAAGACCAGGAATATGTATAATTTCATTGCCACATTGCCAACATAATAACACACATACATGCGTATACATCAGTTTATGCACCAGTAGAAATGTGGCTATAAATCTAACTTGCTGATACTGTAGCCATATTCTTTATCTCGTTCTTGTTTTTTGGCCTCTGTTGAATTGGTTGTTCCGACAGGTGAAAAACCAGATTGCAATTATTGTTGTTTCACAGCTACAAATTCCCATTTGACGGTGGAGCTCATCTCTCTCTCCCCCAGCACCGCTATCAGACAGACCCGGTGGGCTTTGATCAGATAGCGGGGTGGGATTTCTGGAGATTTCTCACAAATCCAGATGGTTTTAAATCCTCCCTGCGGACACAGGTGATAAAGGATACAATTACAGGGGTGCTCGGCCACATGGACACAAACACACCTGCTTTGAGCCGACTCCAATAACCACATTGCTGCTAATATGTATGGCAAAGTATCAGTGGAAATGGGAATGAACTTTCCTATCAAGGAATTTGATAAGAAAAGATGTTAGAGAGTGTTTAGGATTGTGCTGTCTCACGCACATGAACTTCTACACTTGAAATAGTAAATAGTGTGTGCAGGAAACCTCTTATGTCTGTAGGAAATGGTTTTTCTGGAGTGAAAGGGCCCTCTGGTGAATGGGTAATGCTCCTTTTGTTATCTGTATCCACACTGTGCTGCACTGTTTGTGTCTAGTCCGTCTAAGCCTAGCATATTTCCTAATTTATTCTCATCTTGCGTGCATCAGTATTTGAGAGAATTTCCTGACATCAGAACTGGAAAATTTAAAATGTAGCTGAGAACAACTGAAGCCTTGCAAAAGCACTACCTCACTATCTTCTTGCACTTTCAATTATCAGTTGCTGTTTGTCATGATACTAAAATATCTTATTTCTTTGTCAAAACTGTTGCTTCATCCTATAAGCAATAAGTGACCTGAATGGCACTACAAGAAGTTAACAGATATCATATGTTTAACATCCCCATATTGAACATCTGTTGATCTGTCTAGCATCAAACCACTATGCTAATCAACAACCTCATTATATATACACATCATCAGGGCTGGAAGCTCAAAATAGTTGGTCAATCATCCGGAGTACAATAACACTCAGCCAATCATCAACAAGCAATCATCAAGATTCAGCCAGCCATCAACAGCATCCAGACCTCATTTCAATCCAGCTGCAATCATAAATGTGCAATCCAAAAACACTCCACTAATCGTCGAGTTTATCAACTGCAGGACCATAAATGCCCACGCCAGGACAATGTGCTGACATAACGACAGCTGAAAGTGCATTAAACGATGGAAGTGTATTAATGGCTTGAACAAAGGCACTATTTCAAAATTTCAATTTAGATGTGACAGCTACCTTGATGAACATCACGCTGGAGTTCATTCATATGATAAATAAGACATTGTCCATGAGCAATATCTCATTTCACACTAAAGTATTGAAGATATGTTTTGCAGTCATTATTACTGGGGCTTACTAAAGCAAATTGTGGCTCATGCTTATGGTTAGGTTAGGGATTTGAACCCTATGCTTGAAAGCTCTGTGCTTAAGTAGGCCTATTACATGTTGTGGCGAGGTGGACGAGCGACATGGGAGGAGCGAGTGGAGACCGGTGTGTGAGTGTTAATGAACGTCACCTGTAGCGAGGCACACCGGTCTCAAGTCCTCTTATGAGGGAGCTCGGAGACATAAAAGGACGGGCGAGTTCAGGAGAGGACGAGAGAGGACCAGGCCTGGACTGTCACGTTGAGTTTTGTTTATGTTTTGGTATGTGTGTGCGGGCAGTCGTCCGTGAGGGCTGCCAGCGGTTTTACTTTTGTTTTGTTTATTTATTTTGATTAAAATCTTGTGAATGTTCGCGGTTCCGCCTCCTTCCTGCCCACAACAACGAACATCGTTACAGTGGTGCGAAACCCGGGAGGAAGGAGGGACATGCTGTCGAGAGCCCTCGCTGCTGAGGGGATCGCGGTGCTGAGGAGTTCGGGCAGTGCGGATGAGGAAAGCCCGCGGGTGGCTGCCCGAGGCGATGGTGCTGGAGCGGCCGAAGATCGGTGGGGACGGAGAGCTCGCTGCCGTGCCTGGGTCGAGTGGGGTGGCGGCCGTCCTGGAGAGCGGAGGAGTCGCCGGCGTTCGCCGTGGGCGAGCCTGCTGCCATCCGCCATAATGGGGAGGAGCAGGAGCGCGGGACTCGCTGCCGGCTGCCCTCAAGCGGAGGAGCCACCGCCCGGCCGCCAGGGGCGGAGGAGGATCGAGCCGTCCATCGAGCGTCAGTACCATCGCATGGCACCGCGAGGAAGAGCCTCTCAGCTGGCTGAGGACCGGCGGCAGAGTGTCAGGAGCCGGACCAGATTTTTTTTTTTTTTTCTCTCCACTCTCTCGTCCTGTCGCTTCCTGTGTCTCCGGCTCCCGTTTCTCTCGTCTCGTCTCGTCTGCCCATACCCCTGACGCGAAGGCGCGGAGATTGGGCCCCCGAGTAGCGCCGTCTCGGTGGTACCCCGGCCTGCGAGGCGATGGGGGTATGTGGCGAGGTGGGCGAGCAGCGACATGGGAGGAGCGAGTGGAGACCGGTGTGTGAGTGTTAATGAGCGTCACCTGTAGCGAGGCACACCGGTCTCGAAGTCCTCTCATGAGGAGCTCGGAGACATAAAAGGGCGGGCGAGTTCAGGAGAGGGCGAGAGAGGACCAGGCCTGGACTGTGTTGAGTTTTGTTTATGTTTTGTTGTGTGTGTGCGGGCAGTCGACCATGAGGGACTGCCCAGCGGTTTACTTTTTGTTGTGTTTATTTATTTTGATTAAAATCTTGTGAATGTTCGCCGGTTCCGCCTCCTTCCTGCCCACAACAACGAACATCGTTACACATGTATATTAGTCTTCTAAGACTATAAAATTAATAATTAATAATAATTAATACATTTACATGAAATTAGTCTAAATACCAGAGACTTTGGGTGGACAGTTTCTGCAGAACATGTAAAATAAATTTTCTTTTCTTCTCTTTTTTTGTGTGGTAATCTCTGTTTACTTTTTATTATTCCACATTCCTACCTGTTATCATTTTTATTTCCCCCCACCTTCATTTTCATTTCAAGCACTAAACGCTCTTAAGCTTCGGAGGTTGACGGGTCACGTCTAAACTCTCTTCTCCGAGCTAGAGCGTATCCTTTCCGGGCAGCTGAGGGAGTCAGTGGTTATCAGCTGTGGGTAAATGGGCTTTGGTAATCTGGCTCAGTTGATTACATGGCACAGTAGAGACAGCAGCCTCTCATTAGAGTGGGCCTGGGTGGCTCTTCCATGCTCGGATGAACCCTTCATGCTCCGCTACTCACCTCTAACCCTGGATTAGTGTCTGTCTGCTCCCTCTCCTGCTGAGAGTGCCAAGAAGACGATTAGAAGATGGAAGGCAGGAACTGAGAGAAATAAAAAAAATAAAGTAAATTAATTACATTTTTGACATTTTGTTTTTTACATTAGGGACATACCATATGAATGTGGACACAATAATGTTTGAACTGATTGAATTTTTACATTTTTGGTTGGTTGCCAGGGCGTTACTAAGATGTTCTGAGAGGTTGCTAGGTCATCACTGTTTGGTCTCTAGGGTTCTTTTACTTACCTGAAATAACCAAGCCTGTAAAAGGAAGGAGAAAGGAAGACAGAAAGGAAAAGAAGGGGAGAAAGAAAGAAAGAAAGAAAGGAAGAAAATGGAGAAAGGAAGAAAAGAGGAGAAAGAAAGAAAGAAAGAAAGAAAGAAAGAAAGAAAGAAAGAAAGAAAGAAAGAAAGAAAGAAAGAAAGAAAGAAAGAAAGAAAGAAAGAAAGAAAGGGTTAGAAACTAAAGAAAGAAGTAAAAATTGAAGGAAAAACTGAGAATTGAAAAAGGAAAGGGAGTAAGGAAGGAAAGAAGGAATAAAACAACACAAGGAAAGAAAGAGGTAAATAATAAAGGAAAGAAAAAAGGGAGAAATGAAGAAGGCAGAAAAATGGAACCATGAAAAAAGGGAAAAGGGAAATGAGTAAGGAAGAATTGAAGAAAATGCAGAAAAGAAAGGGAAGAGTAAAGAAAAAAAGGATAAAATTAATAAAGGAAGAAATTAAGAAAAGAGAGAAAGGAAAGAAGATTAAAGGGAGAACGGAAAGGATGAAACAAAGGAAAAGGAGAAGAGAAAAGAAGAAATTAAGAAAAATGAAGGAAGGAAGGAAGGAAGGAAGGAAGGAAGGAAGGAAGGAAGGAAGGAAGGAAGGAAGGAAGGAAGGAAGGAAGGAAGGAAGGAAGGATAAGGAAAGATCCTAAAAAGGAGGAAAACAAGAGTGGAAGGAAGGTTGGGAGTAAGGAAGGAAAGAAAGCTGGAAGAAAACGTGCATAAGAAAGACAGGAAAGATGGAAGAAAGACATCATGAGCAGAAGGAAGGAAGCAAAGAAGGAAGGAAGGGATGGAGGAAGGAGTCAAGAAACAAAGAATATTGTTTACCTTTCACAGGTTTGAGGGTAAATCTGAGGTGCTCAACGGCAGTCAGACAGAGAAGGAAGAGACAGGAAGAGACAGGAAGAGACAGGAAGTTAATGCAGTGCAAGCCATAAGCTGTCTCCAGTGGATTTACTGTGAGTGGGTTAGAAGAGATGGAGAGAGGAGAAGAGAGAGAGAGAGAGAGAGAGAGAGAGAGAGAGAGAGAGAGAGAGAGAGAGAGAGAGAGAGAGAGAGAGAGAGGAGAGAGAGAGAGAGAGAGAGAGAGAGGGAGAGAGAGAGAGAGAGAGAGAGAGAGAGAGAGAGAGAGAGAGAGAGAGAGAGAGAGAGAGAGAGAGAGAGAGAGAGAGAGAGGGAGAGAGAGCTTAGCTAAGTGTTTAGGGAAAAGCTATATAGCCCACCTTCTCAACTGGGATTCCAGGAAACGTTTCATTCCATTTATTCTAACAATTCTGCCGGCCAAGCAAGTCTGTGTGATATCCCTTAATGAGCTCCACAGCTTCGGCCGCACGCTTCACTGTAATTCCAGCCTTCATTTTCCTCTCACCATTCTGCACTACAAAAGCAAATGAAATGATGGCTGAACGCGGTGTAATAGTGAAGTGAGATTACTCGCTACAGCCCTTAATTGCTCTTTCAACAACTTTGTAAATTTGCTGAAAAATTATTGCCTGAGATGGCTCATGAATATCCGTCACTTTCTTTCTTTCTTTCTTTCTTTCTTTCTTTCTTTCTTTCTTTCTTTCTTTCTTTCTTTCTTTCTTTCTTTCTTTCTTTCTTTCTTTCTTTCTTTCTTTCTTTCTTTCTTTCTTTCTTTCTACTGCTTCTCTTTTAAATATAGATTTGTTCACATATTAAAGATGCTTGGTGTTGATCATAATAGTTGTAAAGGTGTATGCATTAGTTTATTAATGTTTTGTGTGCTATTGATGAAGAATATTCAGAAACATGGAGCTAAAACACAGATCATAGATCAAATGCACATCTTTTGTCTTATATAATTCTAATTAATAATTATATATATTTTTAAAGTGTCATTAATGTAAAATACTAAATGTGTTATTCTATTTACATTTGATTTTGACAATTTAGTTAATAATGGAATAGCCAATGACAAAGCAGAATCCCAGTAAAATATATTTATCTGAAAGGGAAAACTATTTTATGACTTGTGCACAGGCATATGAATATTTACATATTTAATTGCCCATATTTTAATTGAAGATATGTCATAATAGAAACTGTGAAATCAAATTGAATGATTTCACTCAATTAACTCATGGTTTTAATGAAAGTAAAAATGTCTGAAATGCTGAATAATAACCACATTAATTACAATAAGTATTACATTTAAGGATCACTATTTTCAACTAGATCAGTTCACCTCAAAACTGTTTCGGCTGACTAAATCTCATAAATGTTGATGTTAAAATTAAAAATAGCATAGCCATTCATCAAAAGTGCATCTATCGTTGTGAGAAAAAATGAAGGTGGGGCATCTTACCCCATGTTACCCTATGACTTCCTAATTTGTATGAATGTCCCAGAAGGACTTGAAAGCAGCATAATTATCAAAGGGCAAAAAGACTTGCCATTCTAGGATGCTGACGCATGAACGTTGGTTGTGTGGTGATAATTAAAGACTATTGATCAGGGGTGGTGAACGTCGGTCTTGGAGAGCCACAGTCCGGAAGAGTTTTGCTTTAACCCTAATCAAACACACCTGGACAAGCTAATCAAGGTCTGAAGGGTTACTAGGAGGCTACAGGCAGATGAGTTTTATCAGGATTGGAGCTGAACTTTGCAGGCTCTCGAGGACCGGAGTTCGCCACCCCTGCTGTAGATGATAATCAACCACACCTGATGTAAACTTTCTTTCTTTTTCTTCTTCTTCAGCGCCCCCCACACCCATTGCTCCTCCTGAGCTTCTTGCAGTTGGTGCCACCTACTTGTGGATCAAACCAAACGCCAACTCCATCATCGGCGATGGCCCCATCATCCTGAAAGAGGTGGAGTACCGCACCACCACTGGAAACTGGGCCGAGACGCACGTCGTGGATGCGCCGACTTACAAGCTTTGGCATTTGGACCCAGATGTGGAGTATGAAATTAAAGTTCTTCTGACCCGACCTGGGGAGGGTGGCACTGGACCACCGGGACCGCCTCTCATCACTCGGACCAAATGTGCGGGTAAGTGTCTATATGCAGTACACAATAGAGATTGCTAAGACATGTGACCAACTGGGCGGCAACATCATCAGAACGCAAAGAATTTTGGGTATGTTTGGCCCGTTTACATGGCCTGGCATAGCAGGCTAGTGTTCTGGCATGAAAATAATTAAAAATGAGAGAGAAAAACAGAATATAATCCTACAAAATGCAGCGGACTAAAGAAAACATTGTCGGACCATATCGAAAGACGAGATATGATGAGAAAATAAAGGGAATCAAAGGACTGGATCCTTAGGCTACGAGCTGAGCGATTGGTCAAGGGACGTCAAACTGTTGCCTAACTTCCAGCACCCATATATATGGATTTCTTTTAAAAAGGTTTAAAAACGAAAGAAAAGATGAGAATCGGCTGTTTTTGAATAGGCTATTGTAAGTTTCTAATTTAAAATGTTTGTGATTTTAGGCTATAACTTGTTTAAATGTTTTGCGACTTGTGTGTGCTAAATCTAAAGTACTAGGCTATATAAATATAAATGAATGAATTAATGAATAAACGTTTAAATGTAGTAGGCTACGTTATAACCTGACATCTATGAAAGTGTAAACAAAGAGAATTGCAATTCTGACAAGCCATATTCAGTAACATCTTTTGGATTTGAAATAAAAAATAATGAATAAATGCTGTGTTTGTGGTATACAACAGCGGATCAGTTGCGCACTGCAAACGCAGCATGTGTGAAAGCACAACAGGGCGGCTCCTGAACCGCAACACGCACTGCAGACGGAGTATGTGTAAAAAAGGGTGTTAGTGTTAGTGCGTACACACAAAGTTTTCAGTAAATTCAAGTCGCTAACGCAGGCCCAGATGGATGGGTCCAGGACCTGGAGATTGTAAAAGTGGGGCAGAAAACTGTCGTCCGTGTGAAGGTATACTAATGTTTTAAGCACCACAGTCCACAACCATAATCTATCTGCATGCAGTCAGAATTCAACAAACCTGTACACCGTCATTATTTTTCCACGAAAAACAATAAAGGGATATCTTAAGCTTTATGCCACTTCTATCGTGAGAACGACTATTGCAGTTTATAACCCAGCAGGTAGACGGCATGAACACTGCGTTCTACCCTACATGCAAAGAAGTCTGGCGCCCGGCGGTTGTGCCGCGGATTCCCAAAATGCTTTGCGTTCACCACCGGGAATACGTCATGATGACGACACATTAGCAATCTCTATACGATGAGAAGTTAAGAGCAATGTAATAGAACAATGTTTGGACAGTTAACATACTTGTTGCTCTTCAGTGTTTCTCTCAGTCTACTGCAATGAAGTGCACACTCTGTTTGTTTCAGTGGATTTCACACCTAAAGCATCTAAGAGTGTTACAGTTTCTTACTGTAAAAGCTGGAGCTGTGGTTAAACACTCTGCTATGGCCTTTATTTGTAGAAATGAGCTGTGTAGACTTTTAGGAAGAATCAAAGCACATGTTTAGATACATGGTAACATTCTCCGATCAAAGAAAGTGATTAAAATGAAATAATAATAATTTAAATTTGATATATTTGCCTTTATTTATCTGACTTAATAATATATTTAATATAAAAATTATTTGAATGTTACTTAGATTTCCATAGGTTTGTGTAATATTTGTTTTAACAAGCCTTTATTTAAAATTATTATATTAAATTAATTGTATTATATTATATGAATTATATTATATTATATTATTACAGTACACTTTTAGGTCAGTAAGATCTTTTATTTTTTAATAAAAATAAATCAATACTTTTATTCAGCAAGTATGCATAAAATTGAGCAAAAGTGACAATAACGATATTTATAATGTTCAAATATTTTTTTTAAATAAATGCTGTTCTTTTTAACTTTCTTTTTATCAAATATTCTTGTAAAAATGTATCATGTTTCCACTCAAATATTAAGCAGCATAACTTTTTTTGTAAACTGATAGAATAAGAAACGTTTCTTGAGCAGCAAATCAGCATATTCGAATGATTTCTGAAGGATCATGTGACACTGAAGACAGGGTGAGTAAATAGACAGCACTTAAGTACTCTTTATCAGTCAGTAGTAGATACCTACAAAGATAGTAAAGGTAAAAAAAATGAGAAGTTATTGTCTAGTTATCTGATGAGATATAGGGAGAGACTGGGATGATTTGATATGATTTATGAGGGGGTGAAAGTGTTAGTTGTAATGATAATTGAGATTGTTACATTTCCACCGCATGGAAATGATTGCGGGGAGCAGGAGAGAAGACAAAGGCTATAGGTGGGAACAATTTTCTGCCGTAATTATGAACGCAGTGGGGTGGCCTGTGGAGCGGCGCTCAAATAGACAGAGACACACTTGATCTGATAAAGTGACAGATAATGAGATGATGGGAGCAGATGAGAGAGCCCTAGGAAGTATGGAAGTCTGTGATCCAGGTGAAGGAAGTCACCGTGTGTGTGAGTGTGAGATCCAGGTGAGGGTTATGTGATGAAGGAGCTGGATTGTCATTGATGACACAGTGGGGGAGATCCAGAGGGGCTCCTCTCTCTCCTTTCACACTCCCTCATTTTATTTTCCTCCTCCTTGCCTTCTTAGATGCTTTCATTCTTTGACATGAGCGTGCATGCATGTGCATGTACAAGTGCTCACACATTGCCTCGCATAAATTCAGCTTGAAACTGATGGACGTCCAGGGGCAGAGACACAGGGTTGTGCACAATTCAGAATTGGTTTGATAATGCCTTTTCGATTCGCAGACAGACAGACAGACAGACATATCGATAGATAGACAGACAGACAGACAGACAGACAGACATATAGATAGATAGATGATGGATAGACAGACAGACAGACAGACAGACAGACAGACAGACAGACAGACAGACAGACAGACAGACAGACAGACAGACAGACAGACAGACAGACAGACAGACAGACAGACAGACAGATAGATAGATAGATAGATAGATAGATAGATAGATAGATAGATAGATAGATAGATAGATAGATAGATAGATAGATAGATAGATAGATAGACAGATTTAATTGCCCAACACTTGTACTTTAGTACTTCCCTCTTATTCCAAGACGGATTTAAATTCAACTCAGATCAAGTCATGAACTGAAAAGGACTGCCAATTCTTCAATTCTTACTACTGCACAACTCTGGCCTCTGGTTTTTATTAACCCTCTGTCTGTTTTGTCTGTTTTTGAGCCCTTTAGAAGTTTTGACATACTCTGACATTTGTGTCAATCTGACTGGTTTCAGTGGCTTAAACACATTAATATACTATAAATGTCATCACACTGTGTTGAGCACAAACTGGGCTACCTTAATATGTGCGCAACATGTATGTACATGCTTCTATTTTTGAGAGAATAATGTTTATGTATGGTTTTTGGAAAAAACTAAAAATGCAAGTCACTGAATTAAGACCTAAACACACAATAGATATGTGTCCACAAGAATTTTGACTAATGGGTGATGTTGCCTAGAGTTTTTGCTTCAAACTGATGTGAGAATCATTGTGCCTGCTCATTCACATAAAACAATTTATTGTTTTATTGATAACACTTGCCCGAATGATAAAAATCGACCTCTAGGGGTTAGCTGTTAGGCTTCGAAAATGCTAAATGTGAAGTTTAGCTTGAAAATGTCAAAATTGTATTTGGAAAATCCAAACGTCAAAAAAGTCCCTGTTGTAATGTGATGTGCACTACACTTTTTTGTTGTATTGAAGCAAAAACAACAAAAAAAAAAACAAATGTGTGTGTGTGTAGTAAAGGTCAAAGTGTGTTGATGACAGAATTTTCACCATCCCTTTTCTGTTCTTTTTTATTGTTCTAGAGTATTTGGCAATGGATATATGTGTGAGTTGTATGTGTGTGTGTGTGTGTGTGTGTGTGTGTGTGTGTGTGTGTGTGTGTGTGCTTGTTTCACATTTTTACTTGTCCAGGTGAGACTGTTCTGCATAATCAGTGCATTCATGCCAGCTCACCACAGGTAGCCGTCTATTAAATATATACACACACACTCGCACACATTTCTGATCCAATGAAGTTGCTTCCAGCCGGCAGCACTGATCTTCCTTGTCCTTCCAATTCAATTTTTCTCCTCTGCTCTGCAGCACAGGAGCTCTATTGGTATGCTAATACAGTCACACAGAAGTGTGTCCTCTTTAAAATACACCAGCAGACTGGAGGGTGTCATTGTATGCGTACAGAAACACACACACACACACACACACACACACACATACATCTTGCGTTTCTGTTTCAATATTTACTCAGAAATACAAGGATGCTGTTGCATGTAAACAATACGGCTGCTATACTTAGTGCAGGGATTTGTACAGCCCCCTAACCCTGTATCAATAATCTATAAATTTAGCAACCACAATGCATACAATTTTCTCTCTAATTTTCCTGTGTATGTTTTAGGATTGCCCCCTAACAGTCGACTAAACATTAGTCAATGAGAAGAGGCTTAGTCGATTCAAATTGAATGTAAGGAAGTGGCGTCTACTTTAACTCACGATAACAACAAAACATTGTGCTTTTGTAAAATAAAGAAAAGAAAGAGGATGCTCCTTCAGCCGTCTCCATGAACTGGAGCATGTCACATAAATGAACCGAAACCAAAGGCTACTTGCCTCAAAAACATGAGCTTGAAATGTCTACTTTTAAAAGAACCAATTTGAATGGAAAACAAACACTCTCTGATTATGTAATCTCTCTAAATCCGCGTCCACTATACAGCGGAGATGGCGAGTCAGCATCGTTTGCAGGCGACACTGACACAGAAAACACTAGTTTATTAATAAAACGGCTCCTTGCTCCAACACATTCATAATCATTACCTTTGCCGGTGCTTTCCGGCAAGCTTTATGTGTGTACTTGAGTGCTGAATAGGCTATTACGCCTATAAGGCTCATTATGGTTTAGTATTCATTCCAGTATATTTAAGTCATTAAATTAATAAAAATGTGCAATTAGTCGACTAATGGCTTAAATGAACGACTACAAATCTTTAGTCGGGGCAGCCCTATATGTTTACACCTGTTATTTTACAAGCAATGTCCACACGCAGGAGACCCCACAACACATAACGTTTGTATTTTACCTTTTTACACTTTCTGTAATGGAACAAAACCCCTGCTGTCACCGGTGACACGCTACCCTTGAGATTCAAGCTGCCATCCACCTAATGAGCTGGAAGCCAGGCATCTAACTCACACGATTCTGACTCTTGCCAGCAACACAACGAGTTCTTCAACTTTTGGTGTATAAGGGTCCAATTGGCATTCAGGTACCACAAAAACGTCCACAGCTTTATCAAAAATCCACACTGTCTAAAATTGCTGATATAGCAGGAGAGTTTGAGGAAAATAAGAGCGTGAGAGGTCAAAGAACGCAATGATAAGGCTGATTGCAGCACCTATCAAAGCCTTGTGAGCCACGTTTGTGTGTGGAGATCTATGTGAAATCCACTGTCAGCTTTCATCGCATCAGACTGAGAGGCATTTTAGGAGTGAGAGGACAGGACAGACAGGGTTGGGAGAGAGGTGAAGCGTGTCGGAAAAAACATGTGTTTATGAAGTAACGGCACTGTCTACCTGACACACACGCATGTGCGCGCACACAGCGGTCCATAGCTGTCACACAGCACTGATTAGAGCAGACAGGTGTGGAGGTGTTGGTCAGGTGAGGCCTGTGCGAGGAGTGTGTGTGTGTGTGTGTGTGTGTGTGTGTGTGTGTGGACTGGTAATCCCTACGTTATGGGGACAAAATGTCCCCACAAAGATGGCAATATCCAAAATCCTTGTCCTTGTGGGGACATTTTTTGGTCCCCATGAGGAAAACATCTTATAAATCACACTAAGTGATGTTTTTTTGAAAATGTAAAAGTGCAGCATGTCTCCTGTGATGGGTAGGTTTAGGGGCAGGGGCAGTGTAGGGGGATAGAAAATATGGTTTGTACAGTATAAAATGCATTACGCCTATGGAATGTCCCCATAAAACATGGAAACACAACATGTGTGTGTGTGTGTGTGTGTGTGTGTGTGTGTGTGTGTGTGTGTGTGTGCTGCAGGAAAGTTACTGGGTCATGACAAAAGATGGACACACACTCCTTAGGGCTATGTTCTGGTATTGGACATGCTTCAGTTATTATTACCCATGAGTTATTACCCCTTGTCAAACTTTTTTTATTTAAAAATGTGTTAAGGGGTTAGTTCACCCAAAATGAAAATTGTTTCATTAATTACTCATTCCAAAACCTTGCGTTCATCTTCAGAACACAAATGAAGATATTTTTTTGGTTTCTGAACCACCCATAGGCAGCAACGTCATTGCAACTTTCAGCGCCAAGAAAGGTAGTGAAGATATCATTAAAATAGTCCAGTGGTTCAACCTTAATGTTATGAAGCGAAGAGAATACTTTTTGTGAAAATAACGACTTTAATCATTTCTTCTCTTCAACGTCATTCTGCTATGCTCACATAGTAAAAACAGTACAGCGTTTCTAGGTTCTACATCAGAACGGTGGCTCATTATTGGCTGGCTCCTGCATCAGCATCTCACGCATGGGTTCTGGTGCTCACGTGAACAGCATCAGCCAATGGTGAGCCAGCGTTCTGATGTAGAACCTGTACTGTTTTTAATACATCAACAGTGTAAGAGTCTAACGCAGACGAGAAGAAATTGTTGAATAAAGTCGTTATTTTTGTCTGTGTTTTGTGCACAAAAAGTATTCTCGTCACTTCGGAATATTAAGGTTGAACCACTGGAGTCACATGGATTATTTTAATGATTACTATCTTTATGGACCTTGAAAGTGACAATGACATTGCTGCCTGTAGATGGATCAGAAACCAGAAACTAATCCAAAATATCTTCATTTGTGTTCTGAAGATGAACGAAGGTCTTATAGGTTTGGAACGACATGAGGGTGAGTAATGACAGTTTTTCATTTTAATTTTTAAACCATAGAAACCCAAGCATTGATAATAGATTTTCCTGTTTCTGCATAAAAGTTTGTAGAGAGCCACTGTTTTAAAGAAGTTAATTCTTGTATTTAGCAAGAATGCATTAAATCGATCAAAAGTTGAACAGTAAAGACTTTTACATGGATACAAAAGATCTATTTTGAATAAATGCTGTTCTTTTTCATCTTCCGAATCGTCAAAAAATTCTGGGAAAAAATGCATTGTATATGCATTTCGCAAAAGGTGCATATGCATCGTTTTCAGCATTGATAATAATGAGAAATGTTTCTTTAGCACCATATTAGAATGATTTTTGAAGATCATATGACAATGGAATAATGGCTGCTAAAAATGATCTTTGTCATCACAGGAATAAATTACATTTAAAATATATTTAAATTGTAATAATAGTTCACCATATTACTGACTGGATAGGTTATCTATTCCAGTATACCTCAGAATATCTCATTCAGTTATCCTGAAACTGACTGGCCTCTCAAATAGGCCATGATCAAAGAAAGGGCTCAATATCCATCTGATATTGACTCAGTAATATTAATATTGTTCGCGTGGAGGTTTTGGATAGGATGAAAATGCTGTTGACAGTTGGGGTCTATTACAACAACTTTCCTGAAGTTCAGCCTCGCATCCACAGCACTGCTGCAATCCTTCAGGGAAATATCTACACTTTCACAGACTTACTAGCAGGATTCATACGGAAAGATAAATAATATTGCGCTCTCCTTCTTTGTTCTTTTATTTCCTTCTGTCCTTTCATGCTGTATTTTTTTATTAATTTAATTTAGTCATTAATTCAGCCTTCCTTCCTTCCTTCCTTCCTTCCTTCCTTCCTTCCTTCCTTCCTTCCTTCCTTCCTTCCTTCCTTCCTTCCTTCCTTCCTTCCTTCCTTCCTTCCTTCCTTCCTTCCTTCCTTCCTTCCTTCCTTCCTTCCTTCCTTCCTTCCTTCCTTCCTTCCTTCCTTCCTTCCTTCCTTCCATCCATCCATCCATCCATCCATCAATGCTTTCTTTATACCACTCTACATCTTCCCCTCTGCCCTTTTGTTTTTGTCCTGCTCTTTCATCCTCTGTGGCTCAGACATATTCAGGTGTGAATATCTCTCGTCAATCCATTCTTTCTCTTCCATCCGGTACAAATGATGGATAGACTGTAGTCCTCTGCCTGACTCTCCAGCAAAGTGGATGTATTTGAATATATTTCCACATCGCTCATGATAAATCTTCATCCTCTGCAGGGGCAGGAAGATGGAGGTGATAATGTGTGTGTTCTTAATTGCTGAATATCCATTGAAGTGACTGTTCTGCTCTTAATATTTAATACAGCAATCTTTCAAAAAAAAAAATGCTCTTAGTGGCAATATCTTATCTTTTCATCCCCTCGCTATAAATTCTACACTGAGATCTTAAAGCAAATTTATTTTACCTGTAGACGGCCCTTCATCATCATTTTCTGCTTTCCGTGGAAAAGCAGGACATCCACACACACGCACACATCTAAGGTCAATTACCGTCCCCTCTCTAGCCTGAAACCTTGAGATAAAGCCTGTCATAAAGAACCTCTTCGATTTGCTGTGGCCTTTGGGGCTCCTTTTTGTTAAATTTATGACATTTTAAAACACCTCCGCTTTATGAGTTAATTACCAACATATTTCTGAGTTAGAGGGCCTAATGTGTCTTCTGGCTTATGTCCTAACATTATGAACGAATATGCTCTCTGCTTTCCATCAGTTAATGATATTATATATATGCACCGATTTAGGCAGCTTAAAGTGTCCTTTACTGACTTTAGCACTGTTCGTATGGAATCAGTATCTATGGCTGATACCTTAAAATTTAATGTCATGCTAACAACCCAGCAAAAAATGCCTGTGGTGATATTTCAGCAAAGTATAATTATTATGCTTCTTTTTGCTAATTTTTCACACTCGTGAGTGGCGTTAAAAGTGCGCCCATTTTTATCCGAAACAGATAAATGTGAATATGGCAATGTTTTATTATATTGCTTAAATGAACCTAATCAATATTGTTAATCAACCAAGCAAGTGTGCTGCGTCAGACAAGACATACATATGGAGCTGGTAATGTGATGCAAGCATCAAACTTTATTCGTTTACAAAACATCCACTATGGTGAAAGAGTTTTGAGGTCATAGTCAGTGTTGGGGTAACGCACTACAAGTAACTTGAGTTACGTAATCAGATTACTTTTTTCAAGTAACTAGTAATGCATTACTTTTCAATTTACAACAAAATGTTTTTAAATAAGTAATGCAAGTTTTTTTTCTATTTATTGACTGACAGTAAGTGCAGATGTGCGAAGTGTGTACGATTTGTGAACTTGTTATTGTAGTTATGGACTAAATTTGAGTAGATATTTACCCATCTCACTTATATATTATTACTCAAAATTAATACAGTGAAATACAAACTCAGAATATTACGCAAACCTGCAATTAAATATATTAAATTACACAAATATACTTTGTGTTTAATCTCACTTTAATAACCAATGTCTTCACTGCCCTGACAGCAACATAGTGTCGGCCCAGATTAGTGCTTTAAAATATTTATAGAAAAAAAAAACAAACAAGCCCAGCCCAGCCCATGTGAGAAAAGTATAATGTTACATAAAAAGTTACTAAGTAACGTAATTAGTTACTTTTTAAGGGAGTAACGAAATATTGTAATGCATTACTTTTAAAAGTAACTTTCCCCAACACTGTAATTGTGACAAAATAAGTCTTTATTTATCGATAATCTGCCCCATAATCATAATTGTGAAAAGGAATAAATGTTGTTGGTGTTTTATTGCCATTAGAGCCGATTTTCCACCGGGCCAAACTATTGCTTAACCATTCCATTCCGAGAATTCCGTGCCGAGAATGGTTTGTAACCATGCTGTGCTGAACCAAGATCAAGTGGAAATATAACTGGAACTCTGCCTTACAATTCTTAAAACCTTTCGGCCCAGTGGTGGAAAATTGGTTTAGTATTCATTTCAGCTAGAAATTTCAGTAAATTGAAGGAAAAAAAGAAAATTATGAATTGAATTTGTTTCATGTACATAACTAAAATTTATTAAAAATAATAACATTTAATTTGTTCTGAAACTAGCCAACTTTGTGCCAAATATCCAGTTTCTCATTACCATGCT
This sequence comes from Gobiocypris rarus, assembly GCA_023029165.1. Lineage (NCBI taxonomy): Eukaryota > Metazoa > Chordata > Actinopteri > Cypriniformes > Gobionidae > Gobiocypris > Gobiocypris rarus. The sequence goes on along the minus strand of CM040921.1, from coordinate 36,033,282 downwards.
ATAGTGTCAAATCTGTGGAAATATTTGGCAGTCAAAAACACATTTCTGGCCATTTCCTCTTTTTAAACTCAAGAATTGGCAATTCAGATGGGAATTAAATCAAACAGTAGTAGGCAAATCTGCCTAGACTTTGTTCCCTGGATAATGGGTGTAAAAAAGGGGACAGTTTCAGACAGCAATAAAATCTCCCATTAGTTCCTGTAGATACTGAAATGACCTCCTAAAACAATCACAGTCTCAACTTTTGTCATGAGTCATTGAACGTCAGCATGGCAGCAGATGACATACATGCCTCTTACCTGAATGAAAATAGGTGTTTGCTCAGTAATGGAGAACACAGCCTTATCATTACCAGTGAGAGGTTTGTGTAATGGATTTTTGACTTTTTGAATAAAATGGAGTGGAACCTTACAGTGACAGAATGGTAATGCAAGTTGACTCTCTTTAAAGGGGCAGTGATGCAATATTTTAAAACCACAGTTTTCATGTGCATAGACAACTTCATGCAAGACATTTCTAGGTTAACTGCTTGAAGAGTGTACTATGACAAAAACATTGTTTGTTTGTGGTTTAGCCAATGGCATGAGTTTGGGGCGGAGCCTCCTGTTTGTTGTTATAAAGATCTAATAATGTTCACCAAGCAGCCAACTTACCTTTATGAAGCATGGGCATCTTTATTTCTTGATCACTGTAGTTTCTTTGAGATCGTGTATATTAGAGATGTTTTTATTTAAGAAAAATTTGCTATAAATCCAGGGAATTGTCTCTTTTTAATAAGACAAGCTAATGAGGCAGGAGAGAATAGTAGAGGAGATTTCTGTATGGGAACAGAGCAGGCTCATTGATACGCTGTATTGTCTTTCCCAGCACGTCAGGCGGTCACGGTGCAGAGATGGTGAATAATGCACAGGGGGCAGAGAGAAAGAGAGAGGATAGAGAGAAAGAGAGATAGAAACTTTGTTTTTTGTGATTCTGAAGTTGGTTTGGTTTTGTGAGGCCTTGGCAGTAGAGCCTGTGGCAGTGATTAGATTTTAGTCCCCTGGAAACTCAAGAATATTATTCTAAACTTTCATTCTAGCCTTAAAGGGATACTTCAACAAAAGCCTAAAACCCTGTCATTCTGCCTTGTCATTCCAAAACATGAGGGTAAATGTACCGTATTTTTCCGGATATAAGTGTCTTTTTACATCTGAAAAAAATTACGTTGTCTTATATTCAGGTCTAGACTTTTACATGTCAATAATACACCTCCAACGGGAGTGCCAAATGCGTGTTAAACGAGTGTGACAAACTTGCCTCTCAATATCTTGGAAGCGACAGCTTGCTTTGGTGCAGTGTAAGAGTGATGTGACGTAATTGATAAGTAACGGTGTGTGTACAGTGGCACAGTGTTTTTAGTTCATTCCTATGGAAGTTGAGCTTCACGTTCACACTCACATGCGATTTTGAATCTTAACTTACATAGGAATGCCCTCCAACTTAAGGGAGAGACTGCTGTCTGTGCTGTGTAATCAGCCTAAGGAAAAAACATTCATATCCCCTGGATCAGATAATGGGAATGTGGATGTTTGGTCATGTCAACTTCTGTCACTGTACATAAAAAAGGTGAGAAATCAGTCATCAAAAGAGAACTACAGGTTATTTTATAGGATGCCATGGTTTTTGGTTGTGATTGATGGCATATTTTACCGGTTATTACCATAGTTTCAATACAAAAGTTAAAATGTGAAAAAATATTCAATATGAAAATTATTTTAAAAATAATGCATTTTCAAGATTTGGTCTTCAAAAGCTTTTTTCCAAAAGGTACATCCTAAAAGGGGAGGGGGTCATCACATAATCAGGGTCATCTTATACTTATTTAACTTGTGTCATACAGAATTATGCTGTTTATTTAAAGGAATAGTTTAAGGAGACAGCCAAAAATCAAAATTCCATCATTTACTCAAAACTGCAAACCTGCATAACTTGCTTTCTTTCTTGTCATGGATCACAAAAATAATATTTTGCAGTCATTTTCCATACAGTCAAAGGAAATGGGGACACAAGCTATACAAATATTATAAATGTACTGAAGAAAGAAAATTGGTGTAGGATTTACTTTGAAACAATTTTCACTCAGAAATTGCTTGTACAAAGATGCTAGGAAGATGGAATTAAACATGAAATAGAAAGCCTTTATTTTAAAGCATACTCCAGTGATCTTTGTTTTTAACAAATATTATATATATATATATATATATATATATATATATATATATATATATATATATATATATATATATATATATATATATATATATATATATATTTGAGTGCTATGGTGGAACAGTTTTAGAAAATATAAATGTAAAATTGGGTTTGTTCCTCACAAAGCTACCATATAGCTTCAGAAGATTTGAAAATCATATGTTTTTGGAGCAATATAAGGCTGAGTACATGATTATAGAATGTCATTTTTAGGTCATTACAGACATCTTAGCACGCATAAGGCCTTTCTACACCTGTTTCTGTAGCGCAGTTAGCATGTGTGCTTTCGGTGCTCACAGTATTCCAACAGGAGTTGTAAATCTAGTGCCACGTTTGAGGCCCCATCACACCCCATTTGCCAAGCACAGCGTCCGCCCGCCCCCCTGAGCAACATCAGAATACATTGTATGTCTGCTCGAATTTTGGATGGTTGATCACACCCTCAGATTGCCCTCTGGGAGATGTTCACTGAATTACAATACAGTTGGCGTTCTGTATTTTACATCAGCTGCTGTAGTTCCCCTCTCACTCTGTCATCACAATCTCTCATCAAATGTGGCTTTCCGACTGAATGTGACTGAAGGGATTGAGCTCCTAAAAGACTTGTACTTAAAGGAACGCTCCGGGTTCAAAACAACCTAAGCTCTGTTGACAGCATCTGTAACATGCCATAGACGATTAGCACAGAGAATAATTATGACGTGTCCCCCAGTTCGTAAAAGCAAGCAAAAATCGCATGTACTGTACAATATGAAAGCCTACGATGCTTTTAAGAGGTTTGTAGAAATGTTGTATTTTTATAAAATGTTCTTTATTAATTCTTCCCGACAAATGGGTGTTGTTTGAGTTGTCTAAATCATCATTCAGGTGGTGGGATTACTTTTATAGGTGGATTAATGGACAATTCCTGTGATTGTTTTCCATGTAAACAGTGTTATGTTTGCACATATCTGATTTTATCACACTAGCATTATATGAATATTTATAATACTTGAAAAAAATTATAAATTTATATTTTTTAAATGTATATTTTATGTTTAAGTCTTTGAAAACAATTTGTACCGTTCAATGCTTGAATAATAAATAATGCTTTTTATTAAGAACACACACACACACACACTCACACACACACACTCACACACACACACACGCACGCATACATGCACGCATATACACACACACACACACACACACACACTATATAAAAAAATAATCTGCCTGCTCCAATAACTACAAACATGAATATTGTCTGTTTTTAAAGACTAAGGAATGAGTTCAAATGACTTTTTGTGGTAATCAATTACTTAAATTGAACCTGGGGAATTCCTTAAAGGAAAAAACTCATTATTTTAAATACCACTAACTATCAGAAACATTATTTGTTGTAGATTATATGATTTTATTGCTTTATTGCTCAGTAATATCAGGTGATATTATTCAAAGATTAATTTTGAAGAAACTGTAATGAATGTTATTGTGGATTTGTTTTGACTTGAACATAAGACTTGAGAGGAGGAGGAGGAGAAGAGAAACATCCAGCATAAATATTAATTTCTCTTTTGTTCAACAAAAATGACCCAATTGGATCCTCAGCGGAATCCAATTCCCCTCAAATATTTGTGTTATTCATATCCTGCCTCTATATATTAACGTGGAATACTTCAAAACAGAATCACAGCAATCCCTCTGGATCATGGGAAATGTGGATTTACCACATTTGTCGATTTTAAACAAATTGGATTTAACTGACATATGTGGACGTAAATCAAACATTAACAAAGAATAAATCAATGTGTTTACTACAAGGGACAATGGTTTCATGTAAACACATTAGAAAGAGAGCGGGAACCATGTTAAAAATGATCCGCTATTCCCTTTTTTGCTGTTGTTTAAATGAACATTTTTCCCCTCCAAAGTGGTTGTCAAGCTTTTATTTGTTTGTAATGCATATTAAACTAAGAAGCTAGGAATTAAATAGACGACAATATATCAAACAAGGAGAACTGTGAGTGTAATTGCTGCAAATAGACACAGATATCAGTCTCACACAAGACTGCTCTAGAGAGAAGGAAATGAATGAGGAATTTCAGATCATTTGGAAATGCAGCCACTGTTTCAGTAATGGAGATGAGAGGGAAATATACATTTCCTTCATTAATCTGATCATCTTATAGAGGAGGACGAGGCAGTTTGCTTATTGGGAGAGTAGCCCCCACTGGGCACCAACATACGGAGGCTGAGTTTGGCTTTGGGTGACGTTTAATGAACTTCTCATGATTATGAGTTCCGATAGCAAAAATAGCCCTCAAAGGACCTCTGTATCTACAGGAGAAGCAGACTTTGTGATGTAGCTCTAGGTTGTATCCCACTGTGATTCAGACTTACACCACCGCGTTCACATTCGCCTCTCTGACAGCCAGATGTTTTTCGAGAAAGGAGTCGTGTTTTCTTGTAGGCCTGGCCTTAGGCCATCTTTCCAATTTGATGGGCCTACAAACATAGAAGAATGAAAATATTGGAGAGAGAGAGAGAGAGAGAGAGAGAGAGAGAGAGAGAGAGAGAAGAAGAAGAAGAGGGTGGCATTAATTACTCATCCATGAATAATGCAGCTTCGCTTGTCAGATGAAGGCTTTCAGTAATCTTGGGGTTATTATCAGTTGCTTTAAAATGAGCTTGTTTGCAGCATTTCTCTTCCCAAATTAGTGTGGCAATTTCGGCCCCTAGAGTTCTGCACTGCTCTCTAGACCTACCCTGTTTAGAAGTTTGGGGTCAGTAATATTTTTTAGTTTCTAATGTCTGTAAATCAAAAATCTATTACTACTATTTTGTTTATATTGTAATAATATATTATCATGGCTCAACTATTTGGATGTCCTACTGGTCCAGACCTGTGTTGCCAGTTTGCCACTGTACATTATATAAATTTCATGCCTTGCAAATGTAAAAGTTTTATTTTCTAATTTATTCTACATTATTGTTTCCAGTTCTTTTGATATGTCACCAAGACAATTAGTTAGCAAGATAGCTGGCTATGTTTGCAAAAATGATTTGTCATGGTCTTATAAACATTAATTAGAAGCAATTGTGTATCAAGTCAAGTCGCCTTCATTTATAGAGAACTTTTCACAATATAGATTGTTTCAAAGCAGCTTTACATTGATAATAGAAAATGAAGGCAACAATTGTTTTGGCTGTACAGCAGCTCTAGATGAAAGCCATTTTCCAGCTGAAGTAAGTATTTTATTGATTCATTATCGCTGTAAAAATTAGAAAACAGAAAAACTTTAATGCGTTTTTAATGCTCTTCAATTACACGGCAACCGCGTATTGGTGGCCTGAGAATGTAAACTTTGAAATAGGTTTCAAAGTGCAAGTTTTCAAAATGATACCATTATCATTTCAGTGTAAACTTCAAAAATGTAATCTGTGAAAATGATGAGAGCATTACAATGACAGCGTATTACGTGTTTAGTCTATAAAGGACTAGAATGAAGAATCAGTAAATATTAATCATCATTTTCCATGCAGCAGATGTGTATTTTTGTAATAAATTAATCAAATTACATGATTTCACATTATCTTGATGGTCCCTTTAAGACATTCTGTTGATGATAGTAACTTTGCACCTACATGTCATAGTAGAGTATCAGTAGACTAGTAGGGTTAGGCATACAACAAGTTCATATGTAGTTGCAAAGTTGCTTATTGCTCTCTCACATTGCTCGTCATACACCCGCTGCCGGTCACCAGAGCCCTAATCATGCACACCTGCACCTCGTCAGCTCCTCATTAGGATCCCTTTAAAAGAGCTTACTCACTCTTCGTCTGACTGCATGTATGCTGAATGGACTCAACCCTTGTCTCTACTGTGGATTACCTGTCGCTTGCTTTTCAGCTAAGTCTTATGCTGATAGTTAACTGTTATACTACCTGTCATCATCTAGTGTGGGCTTGGACTATTATATTTACTAGTGATGCAAACTCCGACTCATTTCTGCGAACCGGTTCTTTTCTGACTATTTGGCTCAATGAATCGGTTTAAAAAGTCGATTCATAGGTTCCTGATGTCATGCACTTCTTTTCTAACAACAAATTTCAAATAAAGTTATTTGTGTGAACGCGCAGCCTATTGCTGATTATTGCCTTTCATAAGTTAATGGAGTTTGTGGTCACATTTCCATTTGTGGGTTGTTTGTCGGATACGACCAGACACGTTCTTGACAAGTCCCTGAGGTCCAAGCCAAGTTTCAAGTCTTTGAGGTCCAAGTCAAGTTCTATTTTAAGCAATATTTTTTTCAGCTTATCAACAGTGTATTGAACTATCAAAACACAACTTTTACTTTAAAACCATAATAAAGCACACAAAATACTAAAATCATTACTACGCTATGTATTTTGAGCTATTTGAGTTGCCGTAGTTTGCTGTAGCTCTCAAGCATATGCTTGATAATGGCCCTGTCCCAAATGGCACACTTCATGTGCACGTTCTGTCTTGTGGACTTACAACGGACCGTAGGGTGTCTCATTCGTCATTTAAGCTTGAAGAAGGTTGCTCGTGAGCGCCCCCTTTGCGGCTGCTATGCGCACTTCAACTGAGCCCGCAAGTTTGCGAGCTACACAGAGGACTTCTACCCGGCAGTCAAAGCAGCATTTCGTCGTGAAAGTGCGGACTCCGAGGAAGACTGTGAGGGTTTAGAGTGCCATTGGGGACAGAGCCATAGAAGACTTCCAGTGAGCGCCGGACATGGAGAAGTGTATACTTCTTGAAAATGGACCACAAGCCTCTGCTACTGTACAACACGGCAGCTTCCCTTCGGATCAATTGATCGCTTTTCAAATTAAATGACAGTTTAGTAAAGTAAGGCTTGACTATATTGTTGCTATTTGTTGCTAATTTATTTAACAGGGGTTTTCTTATGGGTGATGAATTTGCGTCCCTTCAGATGCGTCACGCGCTCGCTGGCTTGGTGATATTCGCTCCTGCAGCACATATTTGTGAATGAAGGAATAGTAAAAGGTGGTTTTTCATGCTGTCATGTGGGGTAGTACATGGAGAACATAATCAGGAATGCTGTGCCAAAAGACTTTATTATTATTATTTTTTTCACAAGTCTTGGCCTTCAAGTCCATGTCAAGTCTCAGGTCGGATGTTTTGAGCCCAAGTCAAGTCACAAGTAATTTTTTTTTTTTTGCAACTTAAGTGTTCAAGTCGCACACTCGAATTTTCATCTCTGGATACGACTGACCAATATTGAGTAGCCTACATCTTAGATAAGATTATAAAAACAGCACACATTTGATGCACAAACGCAGGTATGTCCAAAGTATATAGAAAACATCCCATAAACACCATAGTGCATTTATTTACATCTCTCGACAGAAAGGTTTTATAGTTAACTTACTCATCAGACTCCTCTGTAATCCTTGGCAGACTATGGTTAAACCGGCATTTTAGTTGGATGTGCTATACCTCGGCTGTGCATCTTGCTTCTTCAACCTGGAACTGAAGTTTGATTCAGTTCGATTAGTGAACCGGCTCAAAAGAGCGATTCGTTCAAGAATCGAACATCACTAATATTTACTTGCCCATCTTCAGTGATCCCTATTTAAATTGTCTGATCCCCTAAACTCTTCTGTTGATGACTTTAATCTGCGATTGGATTCTGCAGTCGTCTGTGTTCTGATTCGTTACACTTAGTCAAAGGGGCCATCAAAATAAAGTGTTTAATAATAAATTATATAGCTGTAACAAAAAAGGTGAACAAAATATTACATAAGATTTTTTTTTTTAAATCAGCATTTGTAGCAAATATAATTTGCTTGTAATACCTCCATTCAAATCCCAAATTACACCTTTGAAACAATTGTGATGCTCACCTTCACTGTTAAAAATGTTACGCATTTAAAAATGAAGTGAAGGATGCCAATTGTATTCATTAGATCAACCATGATATCACAAACATAGGTTGCTGGTTAGCAGTGAATGATATATTTAGTTTCATCCACATTGATAACGTAGCATTTTTAGTCTTTCTTTCTTTCTATCTGTCTGTCTTCCATTGTACTCTGCGTGACTATATTTGGACCCATCAACCAGATGCCCTGTGGGTTTTGGTGCATTAGCGAGCAGGTACAGTATCTGCCAATGACAATGTCAGATTCTCTGCATGCAAAAAGTGAGTAATCATTAATAACCAGTCCAGGCAGACGCGAGTGGTACGTTCACCGCGGCACATTAAAAGAGTAACAATGATACAATTGTCAACTCTTCTTTGAATTGTTTCCAGGCAACCCATCTTAAACGTACTGATCTCAGTTTGATGAAAGAACAGGAAGGAGATTTGAAAGGGAGACGCAGGCGAGCGCGGTGCAGCATGGGGGGCTGCGAGTGGAGACTTTTACTGCACTGTCAGATTTTTTTGTCTAGAAAAGTGAAATGTATTCAGAGAGGACGATGTTTCGTAAGATAGATCGGCTGGTGTTCTCTTTCATTTTAATGGTGCATTTTGTTCATGTGCTTGCTGTTGCCTGAACCGACCTTTTGTTTAAAGATCAACAGATCTGTGCAGGGATTGGAGCCTTAGTTCTCCAAATGACGAAGAGAGATGCTATGGGGCTTATCTTGAGGGGAAGGGCTGGTTGAGGAGCCATTTGACTGGAGAGCAGGAAAACAATGTGAAGTAGGAAGGGAAAAGCGAGCACTGCCCTCTTCTTTAGTTCCCTTTGGAGCTGTCATCCTGTCTTGATGTGCATGGCTGCAGATAGCATGCTGACCAGAGGCGGCTGACAGGTGGAGCTGCCCCCCTCATTCAGGCTTCCTGAAACCCCTCCGAAATACATGACGTCGGGCACAACCATTAAAGTGTGTCCAAAAATGACAGAGACAGAGAAGGGGAAACAATAAAAAAACAGAAAGTTTATTTCACAGCAGACAGGTATAAGTAGAATGCAGTGAAAATGAAATTGCATTTGTTGTTGGCTTGGGGAAAAACATTTCAAAACCATATAATGTGGTTATTAATGCTGCATGCACTTAACCCACTTAAGCATGAAAACTTGATCAAATCAAAATGATGCACGTTACAACTTAAAGTATTTGGACACCTACAAATGTCTAAATGTCATTGCATTGGATATAAAATACACATAGCAAACCAAATTTGCATATATTTGAAAAGATAAATTAGCGTAAGCACACTTTTGAATTTGAGGTTTTAATTATAAAAATTAAAAAAAAACATGCTGTTCATTAAATAGGAAATATTATTGGGTTGAGTATTGATCCACATTTCTTGATTTTGATTTGACTCAAACTGATTACTTTAGTTCAGCTGATTTGATTAATTTTGAATTGGCTCAATTATATTTTGATTCAGATTTTTATGGCATTTGAGCCAAATCAGATTCATTTGTTGAGCATGTTAATGCATGCAATTGAATTGTTTCACTTTAACATTATATTTCAGAAATTGTATACAGGAATTGAAAATATACAGAAATTGTATAAAGTTATGTATATTTCAGTTATAAATTCCATTTTCAGACTGATTCAAACCGGTAACTTGATTTTTTGAACTGTTTATTAAAAGATCCAGCTCAAGAGTCATTTGTTTAGGGAAAAATAACAAGTGAGAGTCATTTGTTCATGCCAACAGCATTCTATATCCTTTTGTTGCTTCACATTCAGTACAGAGTGGTATCTAATGTAATGACATTAAGACATTTGGCTTGCAAGTGTTGTTGAAATACTTTATGGGTTTTGTGTAGTTTATGGTAATTACACTATATTCAAATTGAGCTGCAATCCCACACACACACACATGATGCAATCTTTTTTTTTTTACAATTGATTTGTATTGCTCTTTCAGAGCTTTGAGTTAATAATATCACAGATCGTCTGTCTACTGAGGCATTTGGGTCCTTTGAGACTCTGGCTGCTCAGAGTGACTTCATAATTCAAGCATAGCAGTGTGCTCCTTGGCCTTTTCCGGTCGAGGTCATCGAAGACAGAAAGGTCTTTCTCTCTCGATAAGAGGGGAATAGCAATATTGTAACCTTTTTCAGCCTTTGATTGAACGGACAATTAAAATTTATATCATGCAACTTCATACTAGCACCATTGCACCTGAAGTCTTTGTCCCAAGTGCATTATTTCTTCAGAAATTATAACTGAGATGTTTGCTGAAATGACAAAATCTGCATTTTTATGCACAAATGTCTAAGGTAATTTTAGTGAACTGAATTATGTACAGCCATGGAACTGTTTTGTTCTGAAGATGTCCTCTGATTGTGGTCAAGTCTTTGGTTTGTTGTTGACTGGTTATGAAGGATTCCATGACTGTGTTCAGAGTAGATTGCTAAATGCATGTGCTGTATATCGTAAACTGGTTTCACTTTATTTTGATAGCACATTCTGTTGACTATAGGTAACGTTTTATCTACATGTTTAAATGGTGTTTGTAAGTCATGCAATTAACTTTTCAAACTGTATGCTACTGTGTCAAAAAACCACATACATTTAAATATAAAAGCCAAAAGCGTGTGTATGGCTGATGGTGTGTTAATGAAGTGTAAAGATGCATCTTTTCTGAGAGGGTTTTTATTGGAGAGGTTTGTAGATAAACTACTTGACTCACTCAACCCATCTCTAGTCCAATCAAATTCATTTTAGTGTTCATTTGACACACTAGAAAGGGGAGGTCAAGTTGAGCGCAGTGCATTCTACAGTATATTACACATTTTTGCAAAGATCATAGGTCAATGATGCATGCAAATTTGCATACTGTGCTTGCATAGAAACAGTACAAGTTGTGTCATAAGCTGACATGCAAATGTAATGCAGTTGATTGAACTAGGGGTTATCAAATTGTGGGTCGCAGAGTGGGTCACGCAAAGTCACTTGGCTGCTAAATTGACATTTCAGTGAATGACACCCACAATTTTTTTTCGACTTGCATACACATTCGACTTGTAGTGACCAAGTGGCAACCTTCTCTCTCTTGAATCTAACATAGAAATGACTTGCAATTAACCGTCTGGCCTCTAGAGACAGGCTCCAGAAGGGAGTCAATCCAATAGACCCACCATGTTAAAATACAAAAAGTGGTTTTGGTCTAGGTAGCTAATTTCGAGGGAGTTAATTTTTTAATAACTCATCCGTTTAAATTATATTAAGCTTTCAAATTCTGCATAATAAAGGGCGTGGCCACTTGAGTGACAGGTGGATTGCCGCTGCTGTCATTTCTGCTGTCTGTCTCCACCCACATCCCGCCTCTTCGCCCATTATCAGTTATCTGGGAGTGACGCACTGCCAAGATGGCGACCGCTGGCTCCGCCCATTTTGGGCTTGATATTATTTTCAGAAACCTACAGGTGACGTCACGGACAATACGTCCGTTATTTTATACAGTCTATAGTAGTGACTCAGAGTGGTTCATTATTAAGCGGCTCGGTGCGTATTCTAATGAGAAAAAACTCTTTCACTCCAATCATTGTACTGTATTCTGCATGGGTTTGCATTATGTCTGTTCAATTCAGCGCTGTTGTCTTTCAGAGACATGGTCGTAAGAGTGTAAGTTTGTGTTCCCTCGCATACATTTGGCTACTCTACCAACACATAAATCTCAGTCTCAGTCTGTGAAAACCATTTCACATGTACACACACACGACGAGCATTTCTGCACTGAACACCGGCATTAGCTTGACAACGATTAGGATCACGCTCGGGCACGGTACAAGGCAACCGTGCCTAGTGTGAGTACACCCTGAGAGACGCGGGCACTTTCTCGTCTATGTACGTTACACTTGAATATTTAAGGCAAAGCTTACAAATGCACAAATTATCAGGTGACCCGTCAACTGGCCCGAGTGTCTTTCACACTGGCCCCGGACCATCGGGCAGTCCTTATTGTCGAGCCAGCTGTTATACTTTTCTAGGTGGGTCCTGGAATAGAAAAGTTTGGGAACCCCTGGATTTAACCGTAAAGTATCTGTTATTTATTCTTTCAATTTGCCAAGCATATATTGAACAGATTACGCACACATGTGCATTAATATTTTTATGCTAATAATGTCTGTCTGCAGTCATGATGATAGAATTAAATAGTGTGACATTGAATATGCATTAAAACGGGTTGAATAATGTGATGATGTGGATTTATTCTCATCTTCGCATCACAGTGGGCTGATACTGTGCATGTGATTGGATATTTTTTTGCTCTGCGGTGTACAGCTATCACAGTTTTCTTGTAGTAATTTAAGTTGCTTATTTCCTGGTTTATCATGAAGCCAAGGCCAGAAAGCATAACCCTGCACAAAAAGCAAATGATCAATCACCTTTGTGAGGAGACAAAGCTCAATTTTGTTTTATATGACAATCAAATTGTCATGCTTGTGAAAGCAGAATTGTTTCTTGGTCTGTAGAATTAGAGTTATAAATGTTAGTTAAACTCCCTTCACAACCCAGCAATCCACACAAAAACACACCAGCGACCACCACGCAAGCTCTAGTATGTGTTTTGTGATGCCTTCTCCAACCTTTTCTGATTCAAAAGCTCTTCAAGTCTCCTCACAATTGCCCTGCGTCACCCCCCTTCTACAACAGATTGCTTACAAGCACTCCCATTCTTTCCGTAATGTCCTGAAACCTCCCGCAGAGTTCATGAATATAAGCACTTTTCCCCTCCACTCTTATCCCTACTCCAACCGATCTGCTCTCCTCCTCGCCGCCCGCCGTTTGATATATCATGATCCTCGTTGCATGAAGTCATTACAGCAGGAAGTGGAGAGAAAGGCAGTTCACACTGTTTTGATCTTGGAAGGTTTAAATGATTGGAATCCCAGAGCTTATGATTGACTAGGGAAGAGGGAAGGGTGATTGCTTTTTTCCCCGTCCAGCAACCAGTTGAAGGCTGAACAATAACTAGACAGACTTGGAGGCATCTTTTGGGAATGGATTGTGTGAGGGTGTCTTATGGCTTTTTGTTTTATAACCCCTCTGTGTGTGGTTTTTTTTTCTTTCTTTTTTTCTGTACAGATTCTCTTCCAGTTTTTATTGTTTATTTTTATTGAAACAATGCATCTATTCTCTGTGTCCATTTTAACCCATTTATGACCACTGAGTACTAGTTGATGAGAGTTAAAATGACTGTTTTCTGCAATTATACTCCGCATCTGAAGAAAATCTACAAACATTTAAAGTAAATATTTAATATTGATGTTTACAATATAACAAGGATGACTTAAAAAATCAGTAATATCCAAAAAAGTTATATTTTACAGTGTACTTTACATTATTGTTGGGTCATTTTAAATCTTTATTGCAAATATAAAACTTTTTGAAATTAATCTTTAAAGTTTCTTTTTTTATTTAATTATTTGTATTTATTTTAACTATTTATTTTTAGTATAAATGTATTTTATTTAATATATATTTATCCATTTATACTAATATATTTATTTATTTTGTATTACATTTTTAATTTAATATTTAAATTATTTTTAATATTACATTCTTCTGAGGCATATCAAATGTTTTTAAAATTAAAAAAAAATATTGTGTTGGTAAAACCAATGAAAATGTTTTAACAGCAATTAAACATCTGAACTGCAGGCCACGGCACTGTCCTCACTGCCCGCTGAAGTTGTGTCTTCTGAAAGTGTTGTAAAATGAGAATCCATCTGACCTCTTCTTTTCTCCTCAGCTGTTCCCATTGCAATGGAGAACAACACAGCACATCACCTTACTTCACACTGTCTTCTTGTAGTTGATCTCTGTAAAGTGAATGAACCAACAAGATATAAAGATTATTTTTTTCTCTCAATGCAAAGGCTGCTTCTCTCTTTTTCAGACCAACCGCTGTTCTCAACATCTTTCTCTTGTGGCAGATTGAGCGTTTTCTTCAGCATTCTCTCTTTGTATTCAGCGTTCAGTTTAGATTTGTCTTGTGAATAGTTTGGTCGACAAAGCAATCTCAGTTATTGAGGGATTTGAAGAGGTAGATCATTTCTTAGATATAGAAGGAAATAACAAAGATAATCAAGAGAGCGTTTATGGGTCCTGATGGTACCTGTTGATAATACCATTATATTTTGATAAATAGCATCCTACTGAATGATTAATATTCAAATGATTAATATGCCAAAAAAATAAGTATTAACTAACTAATAACACTGCAGGGATTTTTTTGGGTAAGAAGTCTCATCAAGGCTGTATTTATTTGATCAAAAAATACAGTGAAACATTTATGAAATAAGTAATATTATGAAATATTTTTTACAATTTAAAATAACTTTTCTATTTTAGTACATTTAAAAATATAATTTATTCCTGCGATGCAAAGCTGAATTTTCAGCATCATTTCTCCAGTGTCACATGATCCTTCAGAAATCATTCTGATAAGATGATTTGAACTTTTATTATTATTATTATCAATGTTGAAAACAGTTGTGCTTCGGTTCTCTGATTAATATAATCATTTATTTGAAATAGGAATTTTTGTAACATTGTCATTTTTGAGTATTATTTCTTTCAAAAACAAATCTTACTGACTCCAAACTTTTGAGTAGTAGTATACCATGGTATTACCATAGTATCGTTGTGATACATGTTGAAAAAACACTTGCCTTGCTATGGAACATGTCCAGTACTGCTGTTAGATTTTCAGGTAGGTAGAAAAGGGAAAAGGATGTCAAGGGTTATTTATTTTGATGAATGCCAAGCACTGTGGAATAGGCGCTGCAGTTTGCTGTTGGAGGTTATTGTGTACTACAGGATAAACCACAACAACAGCAAACCCACAAAGGGACAACCAGACAGACGGCAGTGTCGGCCTCACAGAGAGTATATTCCTTTTGATCTGCCGAGTCTAGCTCTCCATTTCCCCCGTTCCCCTTCCACTTTTTTCCCTCAAGATCATCAGTGTGAAATCGCAACGTCTTCAAACCAAATGTATTTTGTTGCCTTTGAAACTCTTGCTGATGTTGCCAGCTGCTGCCGCTCGAAGGAATAGCTCACCCAAAAATGATGAAACCACTTACTCACCCTCTTTATTTCTTCAGTGGAACACAAAAGGTTGAGGTATAATTTGGGGTGAACTGTCCCTTTAAACTCCCCTTCTTTCCTCTCTCCGCACACTTAATATACTAAAATTGCAACACAGCTCTTTAACGAAACATCCTTTCTGGTATATCCTCATGAAAATGGAGTTTTCCTCTTTATATAACAGCCTTTATGTTTAACTTTGCCACACAGTGACTCTCGGTCCTTCAGCATGCCCTTGGCTAAAATGCAGGAGCACAGTTTAACAGAACTTTGCTTTGCTTTGTGTTTTAGTGCTCAGTGCTGTAGTGAAGGTGAAAACTGCTCATGCTGAACTGGTATTCATGAGGAACTTCTATATGATGTAAATTATCCTCAATGTTTGTGACTTCTGCAGCTGTAAGATGAGCCTTAGCTGTAACCCGACATGAGCGTCAAGTCCCAGCGTGATTCACAAACTCTGGCTACCCGCTGCGCAAAGTACGACAGTTTCACACGCATCACCTAATTAAAGAGAGAAGTTTTAAAGTTACATCCAGAGTTAAATGCTAAGTATTGTTTACTGCATCAACAAAAAAACAGACAGTAATTAAAAAACACTCTGGAGAGAAACGGCCCAACATCTGTTCCCAGTGTTAATCTAATTGATTTGAGTCGTGTCGCTGCATGGGGTGACTTGAGTCTTCGGGAAACGCTGGATATCAAATACTATAAATGCATTAACGGCGCACAATGTGTACTTCCTGTCCACATCCAATATACCTTAATTGTGTTATGTGCTGTGAACACTTTCTGACTTTTTTTTGTTGCTTTGTTCCAAAACTTTGTGAGATCATGCGAGATCGGTTTCATTATTAGCCATCTGTCATGTTTTATTGAGATCATTGATTTGCACCTTTATATCTTTTCTTTTCGTTATATCAGGACATCAGTCAATGGCAATATACAGCAAAGCAGCTCACTGGGTTTTAGAGCTAAGCTTATATACAGTATATTGTGTCCATATACACTGTCTTTTAACATTTGATGGGTTCTTTTCTTCAGTGTTTTTGAAGGTTGAACATGTTTTCATGTAACTGATGGTGCCACTTTGGCCTACAAATGACCATTGCGAGGGAAGGTTAGTGAGTTTTGAAGGCAAAGTGCATCCTTGAACAAATACCTGAACATTTTCACTAAAGAAAAGCACAGGGTCTTTAGGACTGTAGTAATGCATCTGCTGGCCTGCTGGTTTTTATCGTTTTCTGCTAGACTCCCAATGCCTCATATGGCCTCAGCCCACAGTTGCACAAAAATAGCTTATTCTATTCTATTCTATTCTATTCTATTCTATTCTATTCTATTCTATTCTATTCTATTCTATTCTATTAAAATAATTTAATCAATTATAAATGGGTATTAAGTATAATTCAGTAAATAATTGTTACTTTTTAAATTAAATGTTTTATTTTTTTTAATTTTAAATAGTTTTATTTTAGATGTATTTTTTACTGTTGTTTTTCCATTTGTTTTATACAGCAAATAGCCGTTAAAATGCTTTCATTTAGAAAAATTAAAATGGGCCATCATGTCGTTTTCAGTGCTCTACGCTGATATAGAAAGCAGAGTGGCTGTTGGCCGATACATGATACAATTTCATTATGGTGAATGAGACACATTTTCTTTTATTTCATTTTTCACTGTTGTTGTTTTTCTGCTGCTGTTCATTCCCTGCCTCTGTTTTCCCCTCATCTGAATATCTCCGTTTAAAAAACCCACGCAGCTGGGTATGGTGGACACCTATTGATATGTTTATTGCTTGCAGTTTCCTCTCTCATCCCAAAGAGAGCGAGAGGGATGGTGGAGGTGTGATAAATGTTGCGGGGCGTTTGGGTCTGAAGAGATCGCGCCAAAGCAGCGCAGCAGCAGTACTGAAGATTGATTTCTCTTATGCAATTCTCCCCAACGTCTGCGATTAATGACCCTCTGCGCTCGCCATCCATCAGCATCTCCCCTTGCTAAACTACACCAGTCCTCATTCAGACTCAAAAGCCCACCTATGGCACCACGGCGTACCCCGCAGCAGAGCATTAGCGTGTTGCTAATGCTCTCACATATTCACCTCTTTCTGTCAGATTAATGGTGATACTGTTACCCCGCACCTGTCCACTAGGCAAATCCCCTACCCTCCAACACCTCCCCTCGACGGGGGGGTTACATGTCGGACAAGGACCCTCGCTGCCCAAGAGCCTAAACATTGCTTGATCGGACATATGTCTCTATTTTTATAGCCAGTGAGGCTTAGCCACGTAGGATTTACGGTCTCAAATCTGCTTAGATGACATCTTTAGATAAGAACCACCTCTGATTAACCATAGATTAGCTGTAATCTGGCCATCAGGAACAAAGGATTTGGGCTTTTGGGTCATTTGTTGTTGTAATTTGCTCAGTTAAGATTAAGCAAAAGAGTTTAGCAACAGTGCAAATGCCCCACAGGGTACCTAAAATGATGCTTTGGCACCCTGTTTATTATTAGGTACAGACAACAAAGCCTATTTTTTTCTGACTTTCCTACCAATCTGTCTGGTTTACTTGATCTCGAACACAATGCAGTTGAACACAATGCATTTTAAATGTTGTAAGTCTAAGCCTCCCGTGTGTGTAGGAACACTGATGACTGAGCCATTGAAGCTGAAAAACGCTGATGTCTGTCCTAGATGTGACACAGTTCTCACAATGCTCAAATTGCTCTGCCCACAGGAACTCTAAGAACTTTGAGAATGTAAGCGCCCTAAGAGAGCTTCCACAATGTAAACTATCTTAAGACTTTAAAACTCCCTTTCACATTCGCCTCCCTTAAGATTCATTCAAGGCCAAAGTCAAAAACCAGTCGCCTGCCTCTTTTATGCTTTTCTTCTAATCTAGAGGAATTAGTGTGAGAGATTTTGTCCAACAACCCCACTGGATCCACTGGCGAGTCTCTGATACTGTTTGTTTCAGTACTCCGTATTGTTCTAGGATCTCATATACAGCTGAGGATAGTTGTAATGCTTAGTTTTAGTATTTATTTGTTAAGAAGTCTTGCAAATTTGATTAGTACAAAAGTGGTTCTCTGCTGAAATCCGCTGTTTTTCAAAGCTCTTTGACAACATCTAAAGAGGAGGTTGTTCAAATAATGCTGAGCTATAAAATTTGATCTTGAACACAATGCAGTTGAACTAGCAGCCATATCACCCTGTAGTTCAAGACTGGTTTCCCACAGAGGTAAGCAGGGCTGAGCCAGATCAGTACCTGGATAGGAGACCAACTGGGAAAACTAGGTTGCTGCTGGTAGAGGTGTTAGTGAGGCCAGTAGGGGCCTCTCCCTGTGGTCTGTGCGGGTCCTAACGCCCCAGAATAGTGATGGGGACACTGTACTGTAACAAACACCATCCTTCGGATGAGATGTTAAACCGAGGTCCTGACTCTCTGTGGTCATTAAAAATCCCAGGATGTCCTTCGATAAAGAGTAAGGGTGTAACCCCGACATCCCGGCCAAATTTGCCCATCATGGCCTCCTAATCATCTCCATATACTGATTGGCTTCATCACTCTGTCTCCTCTCCACCATAAGCTGGTGTGTGTGGTGGGCGTTCTGGCGCAATATGGCTGCCGTCGGATCATCCAGGTGGTGCTGCACACTGGTGGTGGTTGAGGAGATTTCCCCCCTTCTATATGCAAAGCGCTTTGAGTGTCTAGAAAAGCGCTATATAAATGTAACAAATTATTATTATTATAAGGGATGCCTGCATTATGCTGAAAATGAACTGTACAGTTACAGTATGACATCATGGTTTGCTTGTGATGATGACTGTTGTATATATGTTGGATATGTTGTATGACTGTCTATTATCTCACTAACCACATGGCTTCTTACCATATAAATAATGGGCATGAAATATTGATTACAGTTGAAATTACTTTATTGTATGAGCAGGATTGTATAGAAATATTTGACTGCAAACTACAACAATTGACCTGAATCAAGTATATCAGAGAACCATGCGATGATAACATTTAACTCTTTCACCACCAGTGTTTTCTTTAACTTTTTTGAAGTTGCCAGCCACCGCCAGCATTTTTGATGACCATCATTTTGATGACTTATCCTTGATGATCATAAGAGACTTTATTCTAGAAAACTTTAAAAAATCTTACCAAATATTTTAAAGGTTGTGTGCTTATACTGTGTATTACAAAAAATGTACATTATACATTCAACATGGTTGTTGGTTGTATGGAACGAGCAAAAGAGGAAAAATATCTCTCCTGATACTTGTTCTGGTCTATTTGCCCAATGTCAAGATGACCCTGTTATCAAACAATCCCATCAAATGTATCTCTGATCTTCCCTTTACTTCCTGTTTCTCCCCACAGATCCAGTCAACGGTCCCCAGAATGTGAACGTTGTGGACATCCGTGCCCGTCAGCTGACCCTGCAGTGGGAGACCTTTGGATATGCGGTGACACGCTGCCACAGTTTTAACCTGACTGTACAGTACCAGTATGTGTTCAACCAGCAGGAGTTTGCAGCTGAGGAGCTGATACCGACCTCCTCTCATTACACTCTGAGGGGACTCCGGCCTTTCGTGACGGTCAGACTACGGCTGGTGCTGGCCAACCCTGAGGGCAGCAAAGAGAGCGAGGAGATTGTCAAACAGACAGAGGAAGACGGTGAGCTTGATTAAGCACAATGGTGGAATAGGATAGATGTTGTAAAATGTGAAACCTGTCCTTCAGGATTCTGGCTTTAATTAAGGCAGGTCAGAACCTCCAAACACTCCACAATTTGCACCCTGACTTTTCCTGTTTATAATGAGATTACTTCACTAATTATTACTGTGCCTGAACAGTAATCACATTACTGATGATTACTTATGACTACATTTCTGAAACCATAAATCTTTAGCAGATGGACAACACAAAATGCCAAACTATCCATCCGGTTGTAAATTGAATAGATCATTGCAGTTGAGCAGTGTTTTCGCCAGAACATGATAAGTTACACTTATATTCATTTTTTTGTGCAAATGTTAGAAAAAGGAAAATGAGTATTTATAGTCTGCATAGTATACAAATTATTCAATTTAGTGTTGCTGTCAATGCTGTTCACAAGACAACAAGCATCCAAAATCTGTTGTTTTCTTTATAAATCAATATTTTCAAACAATGCAAGTTTATAAGATGTATGAAAAAATATGTGAAAAAGTATTTTTAATAGGCTACTCAATCAAAAGAATAAAAACTAAAGTTCTGTTCTACAATCCAAGTATACTTAGAATACTTTTGAGTATTTTCGATCATAAGATTGAGTACAAGTATAAGCTAAATGTAGGGGTGATAGGGCCCAAAAGGGTTGTACCTAGTCTCGAGACCAGAAGCGAGTTAGACCCCTAGGGGTTAATGAGTCATGGGTGAGTTTTGGGCATAACGTGCAACAAGCCAATCAGAGTCTCATCTCCAATTCCCTTTAAAAGCCAGGAAAGGCGCATATTATTAACGTGCCCTTTTAAAAAAAACACAAAAACTACTGTGCTATTGACTTTAGACCAGGCTTTGGTTGGTCTAAATGCGCAGTCGTTTTCAGTTCCTCAAAATAGCAACACACCAAGAATGCGCTTGAACACACCTGGTTTTCAGACCAGCACGCCCACGGGTGAACAGATGGGCGCGACTGCATTTGCTATTTAAACACCATGAACATTATAACTGTGTCGGACTGAAACTAACAAAAACACGTGCGTTGCAATCTGGCATCGCATTGCGCCCTGTGGATGATAGGGCCCTTAGACTTTTCTGTCAGTATAAGTCAAGTATACTTAAGTGCAATTTTAAGTATATTTCTGAGAAGTACATTTCTGAGAAGTACATAAAAAGTAGACTGAAAGTATACTTTCTTATTTTTTGTTTAAAAGAAGTATACTAATAGCACACTTGAAAAAACGTCTTTATCGTAAGCCTCATTGCAAATTAAACAAATTACAAATGCACTAATAATGTTTACATGGTTCACATTCATGTCATGTAAAATTAGACCTGACTGAACGTTACCGTGACTACTTAACAATAAATAAACAAAATAAATAAATGAACATGTAATATTGATTAAAGAGGAAATAATCTTTTCATTGTGAAAAGAGACCATGCGGTGCTATGAGAAACATGAAAGAAACACAGCTAGGAAATTGATTTGCCAGGCACAGCATTTATATAGTTTAGTGGTCATTATGACAAATATCTGACTAACAGATTCAAGTATTTCAGAAAGTCATGTTAAGATTTATTAACCTTTTTTATCTTCACTGTACACTCTTTCTCTCTAATGAAACTCATTTATTTATATGTACGTTAGCATTTACTTCTTGTTCCCAAGAATAGGAATGTTTCTATTTGTATACCAGCAGCAACACTCTCAAAACAACTATATTTGAAAATGAATAGCAGTTGTTATTTTCTTCATTTTTAATACCAAAACACTGGTTTAGCCTTATTAGAAAATGTCTCAGAAGAGAGGCATAACTGTGAGCATTATAAATACGTCTTCTCATTGTATTGATATATTTTTTACTTGAAGGTTGTTTGAGGAACGTTTTAAATGGAGGTACAGAAACCATTAACACTGGTTCCAGGCATTTAATCTCAATGGATATTTGAATTAAACAAGAATAAGCTTATTAACTACTAACCTTCGCTGGAAGAATGGCACATGTACAGAAAGGCTGGAGGTTAATGTTTCTGTACAGTGAAGCTGTTACTTGAACATCCGTTCATATAGCCGTTATTTTGCATCAGGGACTGTTATAGATAATGTTAACAGTTGTAGCTTTTGGCAAGTTAGTTTCACAACAAGTTAGTTTGGCCCTTTCCACATTTTTAAATGCGAAATTGTGAATAGTTCAATGATCCCAGCCTATTATTTCAATTATCTCATGTTTTAATTAATGACTCTTACCTCTGGATCTTGAGAACTGAAGGGCCTTTGGTTTTGTTTTCCAAGTCTTTGTCTCGGAGCGCTCACATGTTCTTTCCGGGTGAATGGAATTCTCAAGCTTTTCAGAGTGCAGCAATGGAAATTCAGTGATCTTTTGGGATGTATATTCAATAGGGGTCATTTAAAACATCTTACGTGGTCAAAAATAAACTATTTAGATGTCCAAAAATGGTTCAAAAGCTGAGAAATTCTGCTCTTTGTTTCATTTCTTGCTTAATGTTATGAAGATGTTAAAGAGCATTGGATCATATGATAAGAACAAAGATAACCAAGAGTCCTGTTTTTAATGACAACAAAAATGTAATTATGTAATTAGTGGAGTAGATTCGCAATTGCTTCGGGGGTTGTTTAATTGCTTATAAAACTATATGTTTAGTTTATTAAAAAAAGCAAGAAAAAAAGCACTTTTCTACTGCCTCCAGTGCTGTACAGAGCAATCAAGAGAACCAAACAAAGACAATACAGACACTACAACTGAAAATTAATATTTAGTTCTCTCCTGGTTCAGAGTCAAACGGCATGTCATAAAAGTGCTTCTTCAAAGCCTCTTTTAAAAGCATTCAATGTGCGGACAGAGCGGCAAGTTATTAGCCTGATCCTACCAGACTCTCGTACATTTCATTTGTCTCCAGATCTCTAGATGAGAGATTTTATCTTGCTATTATTCTTAGGGAGTGAGTATTTATATGTGACCCTGAGTCATAACTCTTACGGGTATATTTGTGGCAATAGCCAACAACACTTTGTATGGGTCAAAATTATTGCTTTTTCTTTTATGCCCAAAATCATTAGATATTAAATAAAGGTCATGTTCATTGAAGATATTTTGTAAATGTCCTTTTGTAAATATATCAAAAATGTATTATTAGTAGTAATATGCATTGCTAAGGACTTCATTTGGACAACTTTAAAGGCGATTTTCTCAATATTTAGATGTTTTTTTTGCACCCTCACATTCCAGATTTAAAAAAATTGACCCTTATGACTGGTTTTGTAGCCTGCTGTTCTTATTTTAGTTCTTTCGAGATAAGTATCATAGTATGACTAAAAGTTTGGTGCAGCTGTTGATTAGTTCAGAAAAGTTATTTCTGCTAGTAAAGCAAACCGTTGCACTTTTGTACATGAATCAATTTTCAACTAAACAATTGTTATTCAGAAACGGATAACTTTAGAATAAAACATGATGGTTGCATTAATCATACTTCTGTGAACATTGGCTATAGATTTGCATGTTTTAATAATGCATCCTCTCAGATCTCAGTAGTCGTAGTGAAAGTGTTTGTATTGCAAGATGTTAGATTGTCTGCATTGTGTGTTCGAAAGTCACTACAGTTGTGTAGAGAAGTCAGATCTGCTCAGAGAAGTAAATGGAAACAGGATTGTTAGACCATAGCACTGCCCCGCTCTTTCTAAAGAAAAGCAACACATTTGAAACAAAGATGATGAAAGCCTCCTCCTTTAATCCATCTGTTCTATTGATGTGTTGCAGTTAAAAGGAAATCCCAACGTGGAGCATGTTAAAGCTTTCCAGTCTGTGAAAAGACACAATGTTTCTCAGACAGAGAGAAGGTTTGCAAGCGGCGCTTAATTTGAAAATTTCCCAGAGGGAACGCTCAGGCTCCGTTTACAATTAATTTCTCCCAGCTTGTTTTTTTTATAATGCTGTGCTATAAAACCACGTGAAAATAAAGCCTTAGATTATTCGATTATTGCATGTAAATCAAGCTTGTCTCATTTTCTTTCAGATTTCTGATGGGTCTGTTTTGATATGGATAGAACTCTTTTGGTTTTTTCAGTATCTGGCGCACTGATGTTTTTCCTTTTTTATGTTTTTTTGCATATGAAAACCTATAATTGCTGTCCTTTGTGCTAGCAAATTGACGGACAGCTGCAACAGTTTTGTCTCTCTTTGTAACCTTATATGGTGATAATTGCAGGAGGGTGAAATTAACATGAGGACGGCGGACAATTTTCACCTTATAAGGTCAACAACAACGCCGAACCCTGTACGCGCTGAAACCTGCTTACCCGTAAACAAGCATAAACAGGACAAGAGCGAGTGTTGCTCGTGATTTATTCAGAGATGAAAATAATCAGTAAGATTCAGATTATGAAACCTATTAAAAGGTAAGCTATTTGTATCTTGAGAGGGGCAAGCATAAAAGAGGAAAAATTGTTTCCTGCACCTCAAACTTAATGAAACATCACTCATAGTCTCCCCACGAGAAGCTAATCAGCTGGATTAATATGTAAAGTAGCATTCCATGCACAGCCATAGTTATATAGTGGAAAAGATAGTGGACGGAGGACTGGATCTAATTATATTTCATTGTAACAGTGATTTAATATGCTTGCTGGCTAGTGCCCAATCAAGCTATTTGAAGAATTGTTGGAAATATAATTCAACTGGCCTCACTTTGTAGTACAATATCTGACATCAACCCCTCAGAGTGAGAGTGTGTTTTTCACCTTTTTTTTTTTTTTTGATTAGCCTGATTCTTTTCCCATTGAAGAATAAATGCCGGTGACTATTCAGATTTTAATAGCGATTGAGGGCAAAAATCTCAACCTCGCTACCTTTTGAAGAGGAACTTAGTCGCAATAGAATTAATCAGAAATAATGACATGAGATAAGATCCGTTCAATGAGGAAAATAGAAACTGTGAGTGAGATTTCCAAAATAAAAGTGCAACGCCAATGACAAATGACCTGTATTCACTCTAATGTAGAGTATATTCATATCATTTTTTATAGTACAACATAATGTTTGTTGCAGTCGGTCTCGGTTGATGAGTCCAGGAAAGTTATTTCTGCTAATAAAGCAAACCAGTGTACTTTAAATAAATCAATCAATATTTAACCCAAAACTGGTAACACATTCACTTTTAAGTACTTCAGCGCTGGAAAGATGAATCTGTATTTAAACTCGGTCATTAATGTAGTAGAAATGTGAAATTATTTTTGAATTTGATGCCTTCTAGACTGAAACTAAATTTATTTTTGTCTCATGGGGATGAAAAACAACAATTCCCAGAATGCACTTCGCTGCCCGAGGCTGCTCTAGGCATGGCTTACTGGTTTACTTGCAGTAACGCTTTATAATAACTACATACTATGAATCATTAGTTAAGCATTAGTAAATAGTTCATTCATCATTTATAATGCATTAATAGACATTAATAATAGTTTATAAATACAACTATAAATGCTTAATTCTTGATTTATAACCATATCTATAATTGTATTTTCATACTTTATTAATGATCATTTTATCGTTTCTGAATTATTACATTATTTAGTTGTCAGTGGATCAGTAGTAAATGATTAATAAACTATTTAAATGTACATTTATACATCTTATTTAGACATATAGTAATACTTACTCTCTGTGTTATTCCTACTGTAAATTATGATTAATTCAGGTAGTTATAAAACATTTAGTAGTTGTCTGTTAACTTTTTGTGAGCTCTTCTAAAGTGAGGACGATTGATGCCTTGTAAAGCTTTTACAAAGTAGATTTAAAGGCTCCGTTTTCTTTGCACTGCTGTTCTCTAACATTTTAAAGTCAGTACAGAGATAGTTTTCTCACTGTGAAATATATTATCATATTATTATTGCTTTATAAAAATAAAAAAGTGTTGTATTTTGGCACTCCTGAAATCCAGTGTTGACACTGGTAAATCTTTATTCAGAAATGTTTACACTGATAGAAATATATTTCTATCAGATTGCCGATGCTTTATAAACGATGAATTAAATATTTACTAATGCTTAACCAGTGATTCATAGCATGCTGTTATTGTAGTTTTACCGGATTAAGGGATGTAGAATATAAGGTCATGCATTAATATTAGTAAGGCATTAATATGTGCTTTACAAGTACTAATAAACAACCAATATCCTAGTAATATGCATGCTAATAAGCAACTAGTTAATAGGGAGAATTGAGCCCTAAACTAAAGTGTTACCCTAAAACTCACATTGTTGTTCAGTAACGGCAAAACTTTTGAATGAAAATGTCATTATTGCATAAATCATAATTTTTTGGAGTGATTTTCAGTGATTTTAAGTAGGGATGCACCGATAACATTTTTTTTTTCCAGAACTGATCCGATACTAAAAATTCTGAGTATAGGCCGATACACATGCCAATTCGATACCAGTTTTGTTTAAAAATTCTCAGTGCGTTGAACTGATAATCACTTTTGTGTGTGTTAAACACAATCTTCTAAATACTGATACCTTTATTATAAAGAAAAACACAATAAGTGTATAAAATCTAAACATTTAGTGGGGAACAAGTGCAGCACTTAATCTGGTAAAATATTACATGTTGTAAAATGCATTCATGAAAAACAAGTAAATATATTTATGGAAAAACATACTCTAAATATACCCTATACTCTAAAAATGTAAAGATATTTATTTCAAATGTTTAGCACAGTTTTTTTAATGAGGCAGCAACATATATTAGATAGGGCAGAAGAAGAAAGTCTATTAATAATCTTTCATTGCACAAAAGTATTATAATACGGAAGGCTCCACCAATACCGAGCACAGAGCGGCACAGAGCGCGTACGTGCATCCCATGCGCAGGGAAATGGAATAATCTTTGAGAGTTTCATTGTGTTGACTGTCGTAACCGAACGCGACACACAGTTTAAAGCTGAATGGAGAATGATTGACAGGCACAGCGGAGGGAAGCATTCACGTGAACTTGAATTTAATGATTTAAATATTCATCTTTACCTCACATTAAACTATAGAATGGCTACAAAACACTTGTGCAATATAGAACACTTTTGTGGAGCACTGGGTCTGAACAATAGCACAGAATATTATACGCACAGTATCGGATGTGGATTGGTCCTGTCTGACCGATATACCGAATCCAGCAAA
The DNA here is from genome assembly GCA_023029165.1 of Gobiocypris rarus. Classification (NCBI taxonomy): domain Eukaryota; kingdom Metazoa; phylum Chordata; class Actinopteri; order Cypriniformes; family Gobionidae; genus Gobiocypris; species Gobiocypris rarus. The sequence continues at coordinate 36,006,085 of CM040921.1, read as the reverse complement.
TAATGGCGTATCGGAGCCGATACCAATACTGTGCATCGGATCGGCGCATCCCTTCTTTTAAGAATGCATCCTCTCAGATCTCAGTTGATATTCTCACAGTTAAAGAGTTTGTATTTTAAGTATTTTCCCATTGAAGTCTATTCAGCTTTTAATTATGATTCAAACATCTCAACCTCACTACATTTTGAAGATGACCTTAGTTACATGCACAAGAAATAAACAGAAAGAATGGAATGAGATTGAAAAAACGTCTTTTTTTAAATAAATGAGATTTCCAAAATAAAAGCGCAGCAAGATTCGCTTTTCCTCAAAGAAATAGCAGTGCTATTTAGTGTCAAAGGTTTAGGTTTCTGTGTTGTTTCCGTGTAAATGAATGCTGCATGAACAATAGATGTTTTAGTTCTTTTCTTCGCCGCTCAAGATGACTGCCAGCTAATCTGCTTGTGCCCGAGGCGCCTCTCCCGTTCGCCCCGTTACAACCCTGCTATACGCTCATCTCTTTAATCTGCCCTCCCAATTAGCCACAACTAAGTGCAAGGCAAACAGCAGCGCTAAGGCTGCTAAGTTGGACTAAACGCCCTTTTAGCTAAGTCATTAGCTCTTTTTGCACACACACCGTCAGAAACAGTCTGACTCATTAGTGTGTCATCGCTAACAGTCAAGTCAAAGACACTAACCAAGACTGAGAAATGAAAGACAACTAGCCTTAAGTTAACACAATGCATGGGCTCTTGTCAAACTGGCACAAATTAGCACATTTGCATGTTGATTTATAGAATCGTCAAGTCATAGCATCAATGAAAATGCTATGCTGGCAAATGAGAGCAGGATGAAGCTGTGCATGGATGATGACATCTTGAAAACAGGTTTTTAGGGTGTTAATGATGTTCTAGCAAGAGTATATTTGGAAAACTTGCAATGTGTGCCAGAGGGGATGTGTGCACAAAAATATGCAAATAGACACATGCATATGCGCGCAGTGGTACTCGTAGCACTTGTTAACACCTCTCTGTACCGAAGGGTAGAAAAGCTGTTACAATTCACACTTTCAATATTGCGGCTGAGGTGTGTTTGACATAGTTTTCCATCTTTAGTCAGCCAATCTCTGCTCGGCTCACCTTACCTTCTACCCAGCAACACAAGCCATTTCTGTCACCCTACGTCACCTCTGTTCTCAAAACAAGCACATTTCCTATCAAGGTGTTGATGTAAGGGTATTATAGATACAATTCGGTTGACTAAACATTTAAATGTAACCCAGAATGCTAAATGTGTTGTTTGTGTGTCTACACTAGTTCCTGGCCCCATTCCCATGGAGTCCATCCAGACGGGCCCATACGAGGAGAAAATCTTCATGCAATGGAAGGCCCCGAATGAAACGAATGGAGTCATTACTCTCTATGAGGTGAGAAATGTTAAATCTATATGTTATATGTATTTTTATATAAATGTATTTATTTTGTAAATAATAAAGTATAATATGTATGTGAAAATATTAATAATTATGGATGATTATTTTATTTGATTTGCTTGACTAAGATCTACAGCAGACTTGAATGTTTTTTTGTCTTACTTTTTCCTGTACTTGTAGAAGTTTTTATAAGGTATAGAGTTATAAAATAACTTAGATTAGGGCACAATGGTGACTGTTAACGCAAAGTACAGTTTATCTTTATTTGTGTATTTTTATGGTAAAATTAGGGAGCAGTATACTTTTTGCACAAAAAAAGTTATTTTCTGTTGCAGGAAATCGTTACTATGTTTGCTGGACATAGTACAGTTATAGTTACAGTACACTGAGTATATATTAATGTAGAAACAACGTAATGACAGTAGCCTATATTTTAAAGATTGGTTGTAATGGCGTCTTTTTACGAAGATGCCATTCATTTTAGGAATTTCATTACAGTGTAATTGAACGCTATAATTTATTTTAACATTTATTTGGCTTTACATAATATAGCAACTTTTAATTTAAGCAAACTTAAGCAAACAATCTTCACATAAACCCATAATACATGTCACATTTACCTGTGCCCTTCAATATATCAGGACTACATTTTATCTATTGGCCCAGTCAGACCAGTTCAGATTTGTACTTGCCCTGTCAAAATGTACAAAAATGTAATGTTTGTAACTTGTAACCATGTGACATTTTCAGGTATGTCTAACAGGTAGTATATATATACAGAAATTGAAGTTATTAAACACTTCACAGTATTCAGTGCATGCGTTAATAATTAAATATAGATTATTATGACGCAGGAAGCAGGTTTATTAGGCTACTGTCACTTTAAGATCTGAAGCACATGACGGGGATAATACGCACATTTCTAAACTCTTTACGTTCGTTTTTAACATACAGGCATGCATATATACATGCATACATTATACTGTACATACATACATACATACACATTTATTAGTCAATACATATCCGCATTACAAGCAGAAAAACAAAGTCACAGCATGACAAAAAAACAAATTACGGCCAGATTTTGCTTTAATGTGCGTGTTTGAGTGGGCTGGAGGCACAAAAGAGCCTCACAATCTCTTTGATTTGATGAGGAAGACAAACCACATGCGAGACATTGCGCATATTCAGGTACATCATTAAAATGGGGTTACTGCATGTGCCATCTTGGTGATAAGAAGATTGACAGAATTTACTAAATGTATCGAGCGGACACAATGCAGTCCCATTCGGCCGGATAATTGCTATAATAGCCCTCATTGATTTAATTAGAAGCGTCCAATAGAATTATCCGGGAGATCTGAGCAGCCATATGCCTCCTCTCCTCGCTTTTAGTGATTCAGACAAATTAGACTTAGGACAAAGAGCTCAGAGGCAGGAAAGGGAAGGTGCGGAGATGAATGCAGCGGAAGGGTCACGAAAAGACCCTGTTTGTGACAAGCAAGTTTATTGAGTCACAGCGATAGAAGAGTTAGAAACATTAAACATTTATAGAGTTTTTTTTATTTTGTTTTTGATAGTGTGAAAAGTGATTTGCAATAAACTCTATATGATAACATTAATATTTAAACATTAAACATATTGTATACGTATATCATCATATGCACTATATAGTATAACATATGGACGTGTATTGCTAAATGTGTTATGTAATTATAAATGTATAAAATGAGTGTATATAAAGCATATTCAAAAAACACACACACATACACACACACTTTTGATATGTTTTGATATATGGACAGATGGATGGACGGACGGATGGGCGGACGGACTGATAGAAAGATGGATAGAGAGACACAGACAGAGATAGACAGACAGATAGATAGAAAGAGACAGACAGACAGATTATAAGTTATAAATATAACATAAAATGTATTAAATTATTAACTAAATGTTTAAAACATCCACTGTACCACTGCATTCTTGAAAGTACCTTGGTAGTAGCATATATATAAACCATGGTACATTAGTTTCAGTTAATGTCAGCATATATTTACTGTATGCAATGAAGCTCTGGGTGGTTCATTGATCTCTACTCATAAGAACACCTCAGCTGCCTGATAAGTATGATACCAACACATTGCAGTAGGTTTCAGATCGGTTTCTGAGTACCTGGGATGTGTCCTGCATCAAAATCCATACTTTTGATCAAGCCCCCTCTCTCTCTCACTCTCTGTTTCCTCTGCCTTCAATTCTCTGCACAACAGCCTCCTGTTATCAAACCATCAAAGCCTTTCAGAAATTAATTGCTTTGCTGACAAAATAGGAGTGTGCATATGAAACGTGCAGGGAAAGTAAGACAGAGAAGATCCTCAACAGCTCCTTATTAATCAACACTGAGATGTGTAAAAGGAAGGTGTCTTTTGTCCTGCTGCTTCTTTATTTTTCTTTATCTCCATGCAAATGAGGAAGAGTAAATAGCGGAACATTTCTACACACTCCGGGTGTTTAGCTCTTGATCTTTGTTTTGTTTAATTTGCGTGACATGTTGTGAGTTTGCCATGACGTGATGTCGCCCCCCCTCTCCGCTGTGTCTCGTATGCCGTTTCTTCCTGTCTGGAGTTACGTGGAAACAAACCACCCACTTTTGTTCACAGAGAGAACATGTCTGATGGTTTTTTCTTTGGAGGAGTGATGGACAGGGATATTTACACTCTCTGCTGGTGCTGTTATTTATGTTTAAGCGCACAGAGAAATTACCATATCTATTATACCATGGTCTTTGCATCATTGAGTATAGTTTTACAACAGTTTTTAAGTTATACTGCACTGACAAAAAGTACTATTTTATTACCCTTTACATTAAGCATCACATAAATACCATGGATTATGAATAAAATGACATGTACCATGGTAATGTACAATGGCTTTTTCCACTACTTACAAAAAAAATACCACAATGCTATCATGGTATTTTAGACATCTAGCATGGTAGCAACATGATAAAGTACCATATAAAAACCATGCTACATTAAATTTAGTAACTTTGATGGTAATACTATGGTAGTTTGAAATATACAATGTACCATGCACATCTTTGTAAGGGTCAGGAGACCATGGTAATTGCATTATAGAGCGTACACTGTTTGGGGTCATTACAATTGAGTTATTCAGCGAGGACGTGACAGTAAAGACAAAATATTTCTATTTAATATCACATTCATCAAAGAATCCTGAAAAAAATTCAACATTGATAATAATAAGGCATGTTTCTTGAGCAGCAAATCCTCATATCAGAATGATTTCTGAAGGATCATGTGACACTGAACAATGGAGTAATGATGCTGAAAAGATCACAGGAGTAAATTACATTTTAAAAATATATTCAAATATATATTTAAAAAAAAGTTATTTTGAATTGCAATAATAGTTCACAATATTACTGTGTGTTTACTGTATTTCTGATGAAATAATTGCCTTGCTGAGTGTGAGACTTATTTCAAAAAATAAAAAACTTTTAAATTTTGGTGTAAATACTATATAGAAATTATAATTCAGTGCCGTGGTATTATTATTTGACATCGATGTACCATGGTATCACCATAGTAGTTTTTTGCAAGTAAAAATCTCTTTTTCTCTCTCTAAATAAGTCAAAGTAAGGATCTGTCGTTCTGTGCTGATGTAGTGTGGGAAGGTTTTCCCCTCTAACGAAGATAAACCGCCTGTTCTACCCCATACGGGATAGAGGAAAACCAGTGCACATCTCACCCCCTCCCGTCATTCGTGTTGTTTTCATTTCCATCAATAAACGGTTGAGTTGCAAGCACTCGAGTTAAGAGAAGCAGTAACCCCTAGCTCTCTAGAGCAGCTAAACTCGCTTAATGGGCTCACGGTCCTGCACGTGTGGTCTAGAGACAGCTGGAGGGAGGTCCAAATCTGGGTTAATGTTGAGAGTGCGCTTTTTATTTACCATTTCTCGTGTATCATGAGACGTGAGATTCAAGTACCCTTTATTTGTCCAAAACAGCAGACATTAGTGTGTCATAGTCGGCAGGAAAGAAGTCGTGTTGACGAGGTACAAGGTTGATACAATGAGCTGTCGTCACTGGGTTTGTCAGGTCTATGAGATCTTTGAACAATATTCAGAGTTTTGGTAACAGGCAAACACTATATTCATGAGCATTTTGTGCATTTACTTTTAGGGGGACAGAAATTTGTATCACATCTGTAGACATTTTCCACTAATTTCTCTATGATTGTTGCTCACTTGTTTGTTACAAGAACGGCATGTGTCTGATAATGAAGCACACAATGAGGACGTAAGCAAAATAGTCTTTTAATTGAATAATAAACTAAATAAACAGGAGAATACTGAGGAGAAACACAACCATGTTGCACAAAGACATTAACAACACAAGACAAGGACCTAACTGAGGCCGAGGGCTTATGCTGCCTTCATGCTATCAGAAATGTCATAATTCCCACTTCAGAAGTTGTGATTATAAGCTTTTTTTCATTCAAGTGCTTTGTTGTCGAATGAAGATGAATCATAGAGGACAGCAGGTTCATTCTTGCCTGTTTACTGGGAAAATCTTATTAAAACCAACATTATATCATGCACTGACAATATAAACATTTATATCCAGTCTGCTTTTTGCCGATTCTGTCATTTCAGTCAAATGCACTCTATTTTCCCAGTCTATAAAACATACAGCATGCTTCAAATGATTACTCGTATTTGTAAATATGCTCTACATTAATGACAAGACATTGATCTAGCTGTAAAAGGTTCAACCCGGCGCTCAGGTAGAGTTAAATAGTTTGTAATAGGTGCTCTTGGGGTAGGGAAAAATCCAATGACACAAAAAAAGGCAGGTCCCGGGCCCTCAGTCAGACGTAAAAAGAGGAGAAGGAATGAATTAAAAACCCTTTATTTGGTATGGCTTAAATCATCTTTTTAAAAAATACAAGAGTCAACATGTTTCGACCAACAAATGGTCTTCATCAGGGCAAAGCGCTTTGAGTGCCCGAGACCTGCCTTTTTTTGTGTCATTAATCTAGCTGTTTTGGGGAAAAAACTAATAAATCTTCATACCTGTCATAGCAGTTTCTCCCCAAAGTCATGTTTAAAGTATGTTACGGCTATCTCAGGAATTTGCGTATCAAAATTATTTCCAAACTTCCCAGTGGTAAACACGACATCAGAGGGCGTTCATTTGCAATTTTTACCTAAGCTCATATATTTACAATCTTTCCGATAGCACGTGAAGGGAGCATTAAATACAGAGAAAAGAGAGAGAAACTAATTAGACACACCTGAACTGAGGAACCTAATCAATTAGTGACCATGGTGACAAACAGATAGGGAATGGAAGATGAACTAATCTAATTAACATGCTAAAAATAAACAGATAAAAAAAACGAACTCAAAACGTGACTATCTGTTTGTTCGCATTGTTTTCAGGTTTATTCACAATGAAACATTATGTAAAACCAGTGATGAAATTGCAGAGATTCACTGGGGGACTTTTATTAACCATAGATTCAGAAAATCCCACTTCATTTACGTATGAATTTTGCATAGCGTGTGGAATCTATTAGTTGGATAAAAGATGGAAATCCTCTACATTTTGATCAGGACCTCCGCCCCCCCCCCATGAAATTCACTTCCACAATCATCAGTGGGCAGATGGCAGTAATGTGGACTTTAAGTCTGATTAAAGATTGCTACTGCTATATTACTGTATTTTCTTCTTCTATTTTCTATTTTATGTCTGCAGAATTCAGTGGGATATAACCAGGGCATTAAGTTTTTTGCTAGTAGTTTTCCAAAGTTACTAGCCACTCAGCATATTAACTGGCCACAATTTTGGCATCGACACCATGGTGAAAAACTGCCATATTGATATTTATAATTTTATCTCATAATTTGTCTGCAGGAATATTAGGCTGCTGTCACTTTAAGACAACGCACGGATCCATTATACTGTTACACATGCGTTTTCTTTCTCAACTGTTTACGTCCACTTAAAACAGAACTGACTGTGTTTACGTGAATACTCGCCAAGACCGACATTTTGACTGTTTAAGTGCAGTAATCACTGAAAAAAGAATTCAATTTAGCACTGAGAGGCAGCTTTATGTGTGCACACCATGGGTGTGAGCACAGAATCTGCGGAAATTAGAAAAATTGATGTGCAATACACCGAAATTCAACACCTGTAACAGTCAGAGAGATGTAAGAAATAAGTACATTTTAATATATATTTTAGTGTCAATATGTATCAAAGAACATCCAAATTTTTTTGACAAAACTACATTGCAGTTTATTATTTCAGATGTCGACATTTAAAAATATATATATTAATGTCAAGCCCTGGGGGTTAATATCAAGCCCTGAATATAACACATTATTCTCTACACCAAATGTTGTGTAACCTAACTTATTTCTGGCATCCCAAACCCTCAAAACTCACCCTCAAACTTTCAAACTACGAAATATTCTGTTCTCAGCATGTCTGTTTACAAACTGTAAATCTCAGGAGATGGCTGTCTTCAACGAGGCTCCTGCCGAGGAATTACTAACCAATCCAGCATGGGTTTTTAATTTTGCATTTCACATATCTACTTGTATAACTCTTGATAACAGTTGCCTTGCATTTTAACAACATACAGTCTTTTCTAAAGGGTTGAATGTCAATACAGGATGAATTTTAGATGTTTAATTGCTTTGTGCTTCATTGATGTACTTCTCTGTGACAGATGTATATGTAAATGTGGTTGCAAGTTTGTTTGTTTTTGTCCGGGTGCCCTTTTTTGTTACTGTAGTGTTATGTTTTTACATGACAAAAGGAATACTGTATGACAGTGTCACAAGAGACTTTATCCCGGTACCAAAATGTAGTCAGCTGCCTTTCTTCCTACTTTCCTTAGAAATGTCTGTTTAGGAACAATGTATATAGGCAGCAACTTTGTCTTAATGTGATAGTATGTTGATAATGCCATGGTACGATATAATAAGCATAAAATACATCATAAACACAAATACTTCGTATAATACTCAACTTTTATTCTTGCATTTTCCATCAATGCCTTTGGCCAAAACAAGGTACCTTAAAAGGCAGCACACTTAAGTTGCCTTTGGAACCTTTTTGTTGCTAGTGCACGCATGCTGCCTTAAGATTCTCCCTTAAAAGGCAGCTCACTATGTTTTGGAACAACATTTCTCTCTTTTTTTCCCCCTTATTGCTGAAGCAAAGAAGCCATAAATCCAATATCTCCCACAAACAGGGCTGTTTTCTTCGCATTCCCATCTCCACTGCCAAACTGAACTGGGAAATGAACCCTTTTCAAATCAGCTGTGGTCAATTCAACTCAAGCGGCTCTTTTAACAGAGAGCCACAGTGCGTTCAGTAGTGCATTAGGCCACTTTTAGCAGCCTGTCGCGTGGCATTAAATGCCCCTGGCCAACACTTCCTGTCTCCAGACGAGAACAAGAGATAGACCCCCCCTTCCATCCTCGCCTCTTCATTTCATACTTTCAGTCTTTTGCAGGATTGATCATCCCTTGTGTTTTTTCTCCATCAGGACATTTAAGTGATGACAGAGTAATTGGAGGTCTATTGATCTTCATGCTGGCCTTTGAGCTTTTATGGGTTTTTGTTTTGTTTGGTTATGTTTTTCTCTATCCATTTAGTGCATGGAATATGGAAAAATTGCTCAATTTTGTGCAGAACACATTGTCAAAAGTGAAATGGTACTTGTACATTTTAATGACAAGTAATAATTTGAGTGCCCAAGTCTTCTCTTAAGATGGAAAATACTTATATTCACAAAGTACTATCGGCAGACCATCTGCAGTCAAACAACATTATCTGTCTGACTATCTGTCGATTCTGTCCATCTTTCTATCTGTCAGTAACGTCTGTCTGTCGATGTCTGACTGTCTGTCTGACTGTCTGTCTGTCAATAACATCTGTCTGACTGACTGTCTGTCTGTCTGTCAATAACATCTGTCTGACTGACTGTCTGTCTGTCTGTCAATAACGTCTGTCGATGTCTGACTGTCGATATCGTCTGACTGTCTGTTGATCTTGTCTGTCTTTCTGTCTGTCTGTCTGTTGATGTCTGTCTGTCTGTCGATGATGTCTGTCTGTCTGTCTGTCAATAACGTCTGTCTGTCTGTCTGTCAGTATCGTCTGTCTGTCGATATCATCTGTCTGTCGATAAGGTCTGTCTGTCTGTCTGTCTGTTGATAAAGTCTGTCTGTCGATGTCTGACTGTCTGTCGATAAGGTCTGTCTGACTGTCTGTCTGTCTGTCTGTTTGTCGATATCATCTGTCTGTGATGTCTGACTGTCTGTCGATAAGGTCTGTCTGACTGTCTGTCTGTCTGTCTGTCTGTCTGTTTGTCGATATCATCTGTCTGTGATGTCTGACTGTCTGTCGATAAGGTCTGTCTGACTGTCTGTCTGTCTGTCTGTCTGTTTGTCGATATCATCTGTCTGTGATGTCTGACTGTCTGTCTGTCTGTCTGTCTGTCTGTCTGTCTGTATGTCGACTGTCTGTCTGACTGTCTGTCTGTCTGTCTGTCAATATCGTCTATCTGTTGATATCGTCTGTCGATATTGTCTGACTGTCTGTCGGTATCGTCTGACTATCTGTCAATATTGTCTGTCTGTCTGTCTGTCGATATCTTCTGTCTGTCTGTCAATATCATCTGTCTGCCTACTTTTTAAGATACTTTGTATTTGTATATTTGAACTTATGAACTTATATATCATAACATCCTGAACGCAGCTTTCAGCTGAATTTTCCAGCTGCCTCTATATTACATGAACAATACCCTTCAGCCAACTCATGCTTTCTGTTTCATTGGGCTGTAAAGAACAATACGACCCGCTGTTGGCTGAGTTTATTAACACCGAACAAGGGCACAAATTTACAGAGGAGCTACGCTAAAGGCAATAGATGATATTTTAAAAGCCCCGTTAATAAAAGGCCTGCCATCAATCTCTAATGCCCTTTCATTTACAGGAAAACCTGTGAATTTAAAACAAAGTTTCTGATCAAACTGATTCGTTTGCAAGGCTTAAGAGCAAAACTAAGTCTTTAGAATTGAGCATTTTGTTTATAACGGTGAGAGAGAGAAATACCTGTTTGTCCAAACAGGCATGATGAGGGTTTAAACATTTCAGTCCACATGTACAGTAAATTGTCAGCTGTAAAAGCAAAATCCAGGCTGTAATTCTCTATTAAGACTGATTTATAATCCATAACATGTAAACTTGTGTTTGGCAGTATATTAAATCAGGCTTCTCCGCTACACCTCAGTGGCACTGTGTGATTTACTGACTGAACATGAAACATGATAGCATATTAAATCAAAACTATGCCACTGGAAAGCATAAAAATGTGCCAGTATAAACAATCCCTTGACATGAAATAAAACAAGCAGCATGAAAGTTTAAACTGATACTAGTTTTAAAAGGAAAACCTATATTTGGATATTGTTACTGCATGTCTTTTATATTTTTTATATAGTATATATGCTGTATATAGTGGCAGTGTAAAGAGTATACCAGGGGTGTCAAGCTCAAAAAAATTGACCAAAAATAAAGCAGCATGTAGATATAATTATTTTAAATTCAGAATCACTAGAATGGATACAAGTCTTATTTTGATGTCTGAAAACTTTCGCCATTGCGTGTTTCTCTCTTGTTTGTGTCTTTGTGTGGATTTTCTGGAGTGACGTTTGAATGTGCAGATTTGCATCTCTTGACTGTTTTGTTGCCTGTGGTCAGTGGTGTGTATGTGTGTGTGTGTGTGTGTGTGTGTGTGTGTGTGTGTGTGTGTGTGTGTGTGTGTGTGTGTGTGTGTGTGTGTGTGTGTGTGTGTGTGTGTGTGTGTGTGTGTGTGTGTGTGTGTGTGTGTGTGTGTGTGTGTGTGTGTGTGTAAGAGCGAGTGAGAGAGTGTTTAGAGGGCATTCTGAATCACTCCACTATGCATGAAAAGCTTTTAGGCAGCGGGCCTGCCAGGCACCCAGCTGTCAATTTATTTGATTTGAATTGTGGAATGGAGTTATGAAGTGTGAAACGTCAGGGCTAAAATGTTTTGATTACCCATATACACTGTGGCCATCAATTTCCATCAGCCTCCTCTGAGATATGACGTATGTGCGTCTTAGCATGAAAATGGATCTGTAACCTAGTTTATTAATTGTTTTGGGGAGTGTTAATTCTTAGCTGGATATTGTTTTCCGAAATGTACATGTTTGAAGCAGATCCTCATAAAAGTGTTTTAATAAGCAGCTTGTATTTACAGCGCAGTGCACCGAACGTGCTTGTTATTCATTATAATCATCATATTGTGTTTGGGTTGCATTTCTATTCAGATATTTGGAGAGAACATTAATGCAGAAAAGCCAAAGTAACTGAAAAAACAAAAGCATTCAGTGCTAAATTGCTCTTTATGTTTCAAAGGTTGATGTTAAGAAAAAATAATGCTTAATGGAAAAATTCACCCAAAAATGAAATCTCTGTTACTTGCTTAGCCTCATGTTGCTCCAAACCCGTTTGACTTTCTCTCTTCAGTGATACAAATGTACAACAAACTATGTCATAATTGTAATTTCTTAGTACAATAAATTTTAATGTATGCTTTTGTTTCCATTGTGTCTACATGACTCTTTTTATCATTGTAATAATCGAATGGACTCGTCTCTTTTATTAGATCACCTATAAGGCTCTTGGCTCTCTGGACCCCAGTGCAGATTTGACAACACAACGTGGCCGAGTCTTCAAACTCCAAAATGAGACCCATCATCTCTTCGTTGGGTTGTATCCTGGCACCACATATTACTTTACTCTGAAAGCCAGCACGAACAAAGGCTTCGGACCACCCGTGACCACACGTATAGCCACCAAGATCGCAGGTGAGGGTTTCAGGCAAGGGTTCCAAGTTCCATGTTAATGTGACAGACATTTGTTCTTCATGGATTTGGAGTACTCACGTCGGACAGACTGATGATAATGTATTATATTATTTCAGGGAACATGAGCTGACGGGGTTAAATAAGCTTCATTTGATTGCTTACCTAATTATCACTTGCATTTCTAAAATTTGCATAATTAGTTTTGTCATTTTGACTTTTTCTCGTATCTTAAAGAAGCTTTGCTGGAGCGAAAATCTCATTAGTGTGTTGTGTTATTGGCATAAATATCATTGGAATACAGTTAATGTAAAGTGAATGGAATAATGAGAACATGAATCGTAAACAACATCCTCCACAAGTTCAGCCCAATTTCTGAGGCCCGCGGCTGTCAGTTCGTTCCGTTTCATAATGACGTGGCATTTGTGCAGCACGCCAGACACCATTTATTAAAAGCGTATTGTTCACTGAATCTAAACACTGTAATGAGAGAGTGACATTTTCAGTATGATTACATAGTAATGACCTCTGAGTCAGGCTTCCAAACGGTATGCTTTCTCATGGGAGTAAATACTGTGAAATGAATGTTTTTACAAAAGCATGAATATTAATTATGCATAATATTAAAACATTGTGTGACTGAATGGCAGCTGAGTTCAGGCTTCAAAACAAGCTAAACTCTATGATGTTTAACTCTAAACATGATGTCGATTGTTTCTCGAAAATCATCATGTTTAGCATGTTTTTTATGACCCTACAAGTTTGATTAAACCAGCAAAATATGAGGAAATTATTATATTATATATATTATAATTTCCTCATATTTTGATGGTTTCATCGATATTATTATTATTATATATTTTTTTATATGAAGGAAGAACAAAACACTGAACTTGGTTAAAGTATTTGTCTAACAGTTTTTTTAAGCTATAGGTTTTATTTTCTATGCAATTAAATGTATAGAAAAAACAAGCTCCCATCATGAAAAAAGCATACAGTACGTTAACAAAATATTAATATCTTATTATGTTGTAGTCTGTTCTCTCTTATTATTGCATGTGTCCATCATTTATTTGTATGACAGCCTGGTCAAATTATATATATTATATTATATTATATTATATTATATTATATTATATTATATTATATTATATTATATTATATTATATAATATTAATTATATTATATTATATTATATTATATTATATTATATTATATTATATTATATTATATTATATTATATTAAATTATATTATATTATATTATATTATATTATATTATATTATATTATATTATATTATATTATATTATATTATATTATATTACATAAATTTAAATTATTACATTATTTAAATTATATTATATTTCATTACATTATATTATTAAATTTGATTATATTATATTATATTTATATATTAATTATATTAAATATTACATTACAATATATTACAATATATTATTTTAATTTAATTTAATTATATAATAGTATAGTATGTATTTATTTTATATTATATTATGAATAAAACAATTGACTGCAAGCACTATGCAATATGCTTACAATTTTTATATTATTATAGAACAATTTATATTAACATATAATATTTGAATAAGGGGTAAAGATGTATACTCAGAAATATTGGTCATTTTATACTTGCAAATATAGTTCATTCATGCTTGTTACATAAACTGAAAAAAGCTTTTTAGACATCTGTTTCTCCATTTGTCATTTGTCCTTGTCACTTGAGATGAGGTCTTCAGAGCTATACAGTGCATGCTTTCTTTTTATCCTTTATTTCTTTATAGTCCGTGTCCTTTAGCATAATTCTGTGTCTGCAGCTCCATCCATGCCTGAATATGAGACTGACGCTCCTCTCAATGAGACGGACACGACAATCACCGTCCTCTTAAAACCTGCCCAATCACGAGGGGCTCCTGTCAGGTGAGTCTGCCTCTCATCATGCCTCTGGCCAGACCAAAGCTGTTGGCTTATTTTTTTACATTGATTGATGTTAAATGCAATTAACATGTGGTCTTTTGGCACTTTTATGTGAATGTGAATATAAAGGACAGTATGTGATGAGTGAATTTAAAGTCGTAATTTGCTGTTAATAAATGAATGACGTCCTTGCAGGACCAAACATCAGCTGTGGATACAGTTTGACATGCTGATTGTGCCAAACTAAAAAAAAATCCTTTAAGAATTATTTTTAAGTCTGCAGATAGATGTGAAACACGTTAAACGACAAGAATACACTAAATTACCCATGATCCCCCTCTCCAATCATCCAAGAGGGGTCCAGCTCATGGTCTGAATGAAGAAGTGCATTACTGTTGATTCACTCGGGGTCCTGAGGGCTTTAAATGCAGTCATTCAAATAAGCATCATTTGTATGCTAAGCCTTCGAGGGGACCTTGGTCCATTTGGCTGTGTTTTGGCACACAAACAGAGTCCTTCTCTGTGTGGAAATTCAGTCTGTGAATGTGCAACAGATTTTGGCAAATTCTCGAAATTGCAAGTCGCCACTGACTTGGAAGAACAGCACAGTTGATGTGCAATGGGAGCCCATCAGTAATTAGCACAATCATTTGATTGCATGCACTACGCTAAATTGCTTTTGTATGCAGTATTATATTATATTATATTATATTATATTATATTATATTATATTATATTATATTATATTATATTATATTATATTATATTATATTATATTATATTAATTATATTTTATTATATTTATTATATTATTTTATTTTTTATAATTGTTATTCGTTTTTGCATGTTTATTTTTAATATATATTAAAGGGTAATACTAAAAACCTACAAAACTGATGCAGTTATATTATATTACATTATATTACATTATATTATATTATATTATATTATATTACATTATATTACATTACATTATATTACATTACATTATATTATATTATATTATATTATATTATATTATATTACATTACATTACATTACATTACATTACATTACATTACATTACATTACATTACATTACATTACATTACATTACATTATATTATATTATATTATATTATATTATATTATATTAATTATGTTATATTTAAATGTAAATTTGGTAAAATTTGGTTTGGTAAAAATTGTGCCGCTGTTAGTGATGTTTTTCCATTGTTAGTGTGCTCGACATATAAAGCATATGACCCTGGCAATCCATAAGCGTCTTTATGAAAAATACGCAACTGAAAATTGTTTATAATTACAGAAGCTTTCGACCGGGGTTAAAGCGGACCCACAACACACAACATCCAGTGTGCACTTAAAGCCATTAGTTTGAAATGGAGATCCTGTGTATTTGAAAGAGAAAAGCAGGCAGGCCTCTTTGGTCATGGGAAATTATCCCTTATGAAAGATGCCAGATTAGAGGCTAGGATAATTTGCCACGTCTTTTCGGCGAAACATACATTTCCCTAATTGCACATAATTGGGAAGTATGTTCTTGGCGTAAGACCACATAATTGCAAACAAGTACTATTAGCACAGGGAGCTCAAAAAATGTCCTTATCTATTCACCGTGTACTGAAACACACACATGCCTCTCTCCAATCCTTCCCCATGATGAGCACTTTCAAAAAGCCCCATGCACACCTCCCTCCAGCTAATTACCGTAGTAGAGATTTCCCTCTGCTGGCACTCTACCGCATCGCCTGCCTCACAGTTTTCTCTCATGAGGAGAAGCTGTGTATTTTTGGGTCTCATGCAGGTTTAAAGAGTTTTTCAGAGAGTTTAATAGAGATGTTTAGCAGCTAGCTGTTAGCATTAGAGAATTCTTGATGGTTGACAGCGCCTTCTGTGATTCTTAGAAAGCGACGGGAAGAGATGCTCTTGATGGTTTTAATGGCTTGTTAAATTGCCTCGGGCACAACTGCCTCTCTCTTTTTTGGATGTGCCATCACTATAGCTGAAGATATTTCCTAAATCAAGAGGCTGCAGTATGCTTAAACATGTGCTTGAAATCAAAATGAACCCTTTTTACTTTTCCTTATACATGCTGCTGATCTTATTGTGCACAGTTCATCAGTGCATGTTATTCTTCCGACAAAGGTGTTTTTTTTATCATTCCCAATGGATTAAATCAAGTCATGTCCTACTGTTTTCTCAATATCTTGTTTTACTCAGCAGTGTCACAGAAAGATCATGTTTTACTTAAAAACCTATTTGAATTGAGCCTCATCAGAAACTAACCACATATTAGGTCCTAGTGTTGGTATTTACATTAATGCAACCTATTTTTTCTCTAGTGCTTATCAAGTGGTGGTTCAAGAGGAACGGAAGAAGAAAGTTCGCAGAGCCACTGATGTGTTGGAGTGTTTCTCCATCCCTGTTAGTTTCAGAAACGCCTCCATCTTGGATTCACCTCACTATTTCGCTGCTGAACTTCCCCCTGTTAGCCTTGCTGTAGTACAGCCCTTTACTATAGGAGACAACAAGACTTATAATGGCTACTGGAACGCACCGCTGTCACCAGCCAAAAGCTACAGCATTTACTTTCAGGCCCTGAGCAAAGCCAATGGGGTGAGTATTTCATTTACCAATTCATTGTTCTTGATAAATGTTGACTCTTGAGTATTGATTTAGTGAATCTCGCAAATCATGGCTGGGTCATATTTCACCTCAGAATAAAACATAATTGAAGTATAATTTATTATTTCATTCAATGTTAACCTGAATTAAAGGGGACACATTATGACCCTTTTTACAAGATGTAAAATAAGTCTCCAATGTCCCCAGAGTGTGTATTTGAAGTTTTAGCTCGAAATACCCCACAGATCATGTTTGGGGTGAGGAAAAACACACCGTTTTGTGTATGTCCCTTTAAATGCAAATGAGCTGGTGCTCCATGCCTGTTCTTTCAAGAAGAGGGCAGAGCTTTAATAGCTTGTGCAACAACAACAGAATATGTCTGAAACTAACGGTGTTTAGTTCAAACCAGACTCGGACAATAATGCCCACAGAGCCAGAGAATATATACTGCATGCACTCTAAAAAAATACTGCATTAAAAACATCCCAAGTCGGGTTGAAAATGGACAAACCCAGCAATTGGGTGGTTTTAACCCAGCAGAGTGTGGCGATAGAACAGGTATAGTTTAGTTTAATTCCAGTTTTAATAAACTGGTAAACTTTATATCCGTTAAAACAACTCAGATAATATGTAATAAAGTGCGCACTCTCCCTTTCATTACTGCTGTGACCAGTATCGCTCGGGAGACTCTACGCTGGATTGCGAATAGTTGGTACTAATCTATCCATGACCTTTAACTTTTTAGCAAAACCTGCCTTAAATTGTTCCTTGTTCAGGCAATGCATCTGCATTGCTTACAAGACACTGTTGTAGTGATGGGGAGTCCACTCCAAAAGAGTCAATTCCTCGACTCTGAGTTGGGGTCGACTCCAGCACTGTGACTCTCGGTGTCGACTCTGTTGCTGTGTCCAAAATCGCTCACTTGTTTACTGATTCTCTAATCCCTAAAAGTTCATGGCAGTTGAGTGCACTATAAGCAAGGAGACATGAAGTGAATGACATGAAGTGAGGAAATCAGCTCTCCGACGCGGTGCACTACATCAGTGTCTGTCGCAGAATCTTTGTCAAACATATTTATCCTACATGTACTGTAGCTAGGGACTTTAGTTTGTAATTATACAAAGGCTTCCTCCATGCTAGCTTTAGTGAAACTAATGGTATATTAATGCAATAAATAGGTATAGATTTTGTTTTCCGTTGTTAACCTTGTGTTCATAATCATTAAACTAACCATAAATCATAAAATCACATCAAGAAGAAACACATCAATAAGTGTACATGTATGTCATGTATGTATTTTAGCATTTAGTATCTTTAACTCACCTTTTAAGACAATGATCATGTGTGTTTAGCGCTATCACTCGACAACAGCTGTTTTTTGTGACTATAAAATTAGGTATCGGCAACAGCCAACATTGATTTGCAACTGATAGATTGGACTAATTTGGACAGTCATGCTAAAAGTGTGCTGTTTAAATAAGGGGATTTTAAGAAAATAAATTAAGTGTGTAACAACTGCAGTTTTGTCTTATTTCTGACACTGTTTTGATGTAAAGTAAATGGAGTCGATTCCATAGATTCCTACAGTGGGAGTTGGGATTCAGAGTCGCCTCCAAAAAACCTGGAATCGAACACTCCTACACTGTTGTCTATGCTCGAGCATGGAGAAAATGGCGGATGGCTAATGGCTTATACAGAACAGTCTGTCAGCGCCGTGGGTGGAAACGTGCAGATTAAGGGGCAGTAATATTATAATAGATCCCCTTCCTAGAGGAGAGAAATCTGAGCGGCTCATTTTTTCACATGCTTGCAGAAAAAGACTTACCAATACAAAGTTACTGGGTTGTCCTTTTTCACGTTTTCAAAACATAAAGCTGTCTGATAAAAAGTCCAGTAGAACATGAAATATGCTATATATCATACAAAATTACAAGGTTATCATAGACACCGGAGATATTTTAATAATATTTATATAAATATATTTCACCTATTATCATTTAGCAGGTATAACGCGCTCTGCAAAGGCTCCGCTTGGGCCTCCTGCATTGCTCTGCGTTCTGAAGTATGTGGTTCCCGATTTGATTGGATTTGATTCAATTCAATCTCTCAGTCTCAGGCGGCTGGAGAAAAGCACTCAAAAACAACCTCAGACCGTGACCCAGATAATTTGATTGGAGATTCATGCATAAAATATGGATTTAGGTTGGTAGTTCAGATTTGTTTTCAACTTACCTTGTTCCGTGTGCGTTTGAGAAACGCTCGGTGTAAATGTGTGCCATTTGATTTTTTTCTTTCTTTTCTATTCCACGGTACAAAGTAACAAATAAATTCACAATGCACTTCAGTGGTGAGATTACCTGTCATATTGATAGCTATTGAAACCGGCTTTATGTAGCAGTTGTCATTAGTAGATTATTTTATCGATTTGATGCATTTGGTGCATAAATGATATTTAAGCATAAAAAATACAACACAATATGACTGCTTTATAAAGTGTCTCCAAAATGTACTGGGACAATAAAGCGACACTTAATAATGTCTGAATGTGATTACATTGGATGAAAAAAATATCACACCAAGTGCAAGTTTCAAGTCTTGTATTAAACTGTAAAGTATCAGCATCTAAATATCCAAAGATTTTTGGAGTATGTTTTCAAAGAAAATACTACTTCAGTATTTCTATTATACATTTTTTACATTTAATGCAATGTGTTACTTGCTGTTTCTTTGTAATTCGTTTTGAAATATACTACCTATTTCTGAGTGAAGTTTCTCCACCAAAATCGTTTCAGTGTATCCTAATATATCTAAACATTCAGAGATGTTTAAGTGTCACTTAAAGGGTTAGTTCACCAAAAAATGAAAACTCTGCCATCATTTTCTCACCCTTATGTCCTTCTAAACCGTTAAAACTTTTTTTTTATACAAATGAAGATCTTTTTGATGCAATCTGAGAGCTTTCTGTCCCTCCGTTGACAGCAACGCAACTACCACTTTGACTCTTTAAAAAGTCCATGAAGAGATTGTAAAAACTAATCCATATGAATTGTAGCCTGATGTGGTCATACTCAATTGTAGTCAGAATATGAGTCTGATACTGCTCCATTGGGCTGTGATTATTGGGGCGTGTTTCAAACCGAACCAGGAAAGACCTCAACTGGATAGACCTACAACCAATCAGAGCAACGGAGTAAATGACGTATGTTGAGCGATGCATAGTAGTGGGAAGTTCGGTCAATTTTTCAGAATCAGATCTTTGAATCTCGTTCAGCGAAATGAACAAAGTCATTCGTTCAATTCAGCAGAATATAAATAAAATGTCTCATGTTAAATTCCCCAACACATCAAGTACTTATGCAAACGTTGATCACATTTGGAATAAAAAATAAAATATAAGCTAATGCAGCCAAGGCCAAATTTTAAGAAATGATTCATTAATTGCTTAGCTGGGTCTTCCGGCTATGCAGTCTGTTAGTTCACCTCACCTCCGAACCCGAGTCGTTCTTCCTTTTGTCACTTCACATTTAATCATGTCTGTTCACTGGAAAGATTAGTAACATTACACCTCTCCTGTCTTTGGGTTAGAGTCGTTAGTTCCGACATCAGTGTCTGATCTGGGCCGTGACAGCCCTATAAGCAATGCATCCAGTCCCTAAAACAGAATTGATTAGTTCACCTATCGAGTCTTTGGGTTTAAGTCATTCGTTCACCGACTCACAGCACCATAGGCTGAGTGCAGAAGATCCTGTACAGAACCGATGGCCTGTAGCGCTTGCACGGTCAACACAAAATTAACAAATCACTCTGAGACAGCTCGTTGTTCCCGAGTCATATTTAAGATTAGTTCAAAAAGAACGAATTGTTCATGAACGACATGTTACTAACGCATAGTTGCCAACAGAACTCATCTGCACGGGAAGAAGATGATGATGAGTGTAAAAATAATTTAAGGACACACACAGTATGTACCAACACAATCATAATTTTTGAGAGAAATGGTAAAGGTGAATGCATATACGAACAAGTTCTCCGTTTAGGATTAGAACAAATTCAACCCAAGCATTCTTTGGTGACGTGGATGATAACCACGTTATTGCGTTTTCTGTCCATCATCGTATAAAGCCCGCCCTAACAATTTGATTGGTCCGAACAGTATCTGTTTGAGCATTGTTACTCCACAACGGATCAAGTCCAGACCGAATTTCCCAAACTGTTGTGGGCGGGGCTAAATTCAGCTGGCATCCAGGCACTATGAATTGAGCAGTTTAGTCCAAAATCAGTTTAGTCCCAAATAGTCCAAAGAGACTCGATCGCTTTATGTTGAACAGATTGAATTCAGGCTTTTACTCAGTTTTCACACTTTTTGAAGAGTCAGATGAGTAGTTGCTTTGACTGTCAATGGAGGGTCCATTTTAAGTGTCCAAGTACTTATTGGGGCCACTGTAAAAGTTACTTCACAAAACCAGAACATAATTTCTAATGAGCAATATACGATGCAAGGCTCTCTAATGAACGATCTTTGCTCCATAATGTCAGCATGAGCAAGGAACTGTAGTCCACATTAAATTTGCTAGTCATCATTATTACTTTCCATAGAGGCGAAATGCCAGCATGACTTTTAAAGGCCTTTTCATTTGCTTAAAGATGAAGTGTGTAATTTTGGGGGTGTTAAAATACTTCTTCTTATCTCTGCTTAAGCCAATCATAGGTTGTTTCCTCCCCATCTTCAGGTCGACCTTTAAAGACAGAAAATCCTGCTGTTTCTTGATCTCAGTGTAGCAGCGGTCCATAGACGATGGAATCTCAGAGTGCCGCTGCCCACTGAGTTTCTCCTGGCACTGCTAATAGCACCAGGTCACTTTTGATAAAATTTATCACATCAGTCTTGCCAGAGATGGCGAGAGAGGGAGGGACAGTCAGGGGAATAGTGGTCTCAAACTGTTCTAAGCTAAATTAGGATTCCTCCACTTGCTTTTGTCCCTCCGGTGTGTTTGTGAACAGGACCGCAGACGCCGGGCTAAAAGAGCAAGTAATTGCCGCTGCAGGCGTCTTTTGTTCTGAAAGAGGGATACGGAGTTGTGAAGAGGCACTCACTCGTTTAAGTGGCTGAACTCACACTAGACAGAGATTGAAACAGACACATGCAGCTTTTAACAAAATGGAACCTGCAAAGCACGTCTTGTCTTCGGTGTGTGGCGGGTGAAAGGACAAGTTTGTGGCACTTTGTTTTCACTGACTTGTAGCTCTAATGGGAACAAACACCCATTTTAGAGGGAAACAGCTTGAATTTAAAAGCCCCGACCTGTCAAAGGTGAAATCGCTGTTTGTTGGAGTGTGGCAGCTGTTATTCGACTACTTGATTAAAAAAAAAACCAACCATATCCAAGTGTTTAAAAATGTTTTCCAAGTGTTAAATGGTCAGTTGGAATGTCACATACAGTAAATGAAGACAAAATATTTAAGAAATATTAATTTAACAGCACTATTTCTAAATCAAATTGTAAGAACAGGTTTTTCTTTGTTTAATTGTGCAAAATGCTCTTTAGAATTTCAATAATAATAAAAATAATAATAATAGGTATACAATGATGATTTGTAATTGGTTGGTTTATTTTTTTATTTTAATTTAATTGATTAGATTTTTTTATTGATTTATTTTAAAATACCTACTTTCCAGTATGTATGGATTTAAACACTGACCCCCGGTTTCACAGACAAGGCCTTGTCCCATTAAAATGCATGTTTGAGCTCTTTTAACTGAAAGAAAACTTACACTGACATATCTTAAAATATCACTTTGATTGTTTTGTCTCAAGATGCACACCATTAATGTTTTTTCTAAGGTTATAAAAGCTAAAAAAGCTTAAATGCCCTAAATGAAGGCCTAATTCTGGGTTAATCTAAGCCCTGTCTGTGAAACCGGGTCTGAATATGGAGTTTTCATTTAGTCAGTGTGTAATGGAGCATCTTTGTTAGCACATCTCCCTCCCATGCCGGATCCCGGATGGGAGTGATGTATAGGGTGGATGAGTGTAACGGAGGCCAGCTAGTAAGAAAGTAAACCTCACTCCCCTGGTCTCATGAGCAACTAATGAGCAACTCATGAACGACTAACCTTAGAGCCTGGGGTCTTTAGCGTCCTTGTTAGAAGAACATCTGTCTCCCATGCCGGAGATGCCGATTCGAATCCCGATCGAAGCGGGTCGAGTAGGACCGTTTACAAGTGCAATGAATTACTTAGCAGTCTTAATCATGAATATGATTAAATGCTTCTTAATTGCATGAACTAAATAGGAATAGCCTTAATCAAGGGTTAATTAGTGTATCGCCCTCTTTCTGTTGTTTTGTACAGTTCATCAGTGTCTGATAGCATTGATACTCTTAGATGGAGACAACTTTTCTCTCTTGTGGCGATTGGGACTGTTTTTAAGCGTCTCGCACTTCTTTCACAGATTTTTTAAGAATCTCTTGCCGTTTCTTTCTTCATTTACACCTAACGCTGCACTCAGCTGTCATGCTTTCCTTTGTTCTTCATGAAAAACAGAGTGCTCTGTATGAATGGAAACCAAAAAATAACTTGTTATTGTTTTTTTTGTTTTGTTTTTTAGTTTCTTTTGCCTAATCCTCTTGCTAATACATTTCGCCAGACTGGAAGTGTTACTCTCGAAAGCAACAGCTCCTGAAATAGTAGCACTGCTGTCTAAGATACCTCCAGACGACTGGCTGATGCCACTTTTCTTTTGTCATTTTGTACAGCATGTTTTTTTTTTAAAAAAATTTATTAATTCTCACTGGAGCGTTTTTCCTCCTGAGCCCCTAATGTGTAGATGATTGCCTCAGGAGGTTGTTGTAATCATTCATACGCAAGTTCATAATTCGTAATTATAAGCATCCATTTCACAGTCTGTTCAAAATGCTGTGGAAACTGGGTGAACTCATCTTAAATTGTGATACACTTTCATTTGTGATTTTGTTATCGCTCTTTTGTTCGTCTGGCAAGAAAGTGATGTTTTTGATCAGCCTGTTTGTGCAACATGGAACAGTTGATTATCACAAATAAATAGATTTAAAAATTAAAAACAACTAGATATTCACTTTTATTTAAAACTAGTGCTTGCCTGTGTAGAACTCTCGCCACCCCAAGGTCTTGTGGGTGGTTACCAGGGTCTTGTTATGTGGTTGCTAGAGTATTTGGGGAGTTTATTAGGTAGTTGCTTACTGGCCCAAATCAAAAAAGCTTAAAGGCTGAGCGCATGGTCTGAAGCACATGCTGTCCAAATCCACTTCTGCTAGTTTAACGACGGAATAAAACGGTTGGCGTGTCAGGTGCATGGTCCAAAAGGGTTGTACCTAGCCTTTTAACGAGTCATGGGTGTGTTTTGGGCATAACGTGCAATAAACCAACCAGATTTCTGCCAGAGTCCTATCCCGATTATTTTCCACCGGCTGTGAGGTGAAGACCACATTTATAAAATTATGCCTTTGTTATGAATAGGCAAACACTAGCGGATGGAAAAGTTACATAGTGTACCATGGCAGATTTGCCATTTACATGGCCAAAATACTGAATGCCCTTTAAATAACAAAAAATACTGAGCCATTCATTTTAGACCAGGCTTTTGTTGGTCAATGGCACAGTAGTTTTCAGTTCTTCAAAATAGAAACACAACAACAATGCGCCTGAACACACCTGGTTTTCAGACCAGCACGCCCATGGGTGAAAAGATGGCCGCAAGTGCATCTGCTATTTAAACAATGTGGCGCTGGACGTGAAAATGATAACTGCGTTTGGCTGTAACTAGAAAAAAATCACTTGCCGCAAGTATTCAAACACTTGTGCCGGGTGTCTGATAGAGCCCAAAGTCTCACTGACATTCTTGGCTAATGGTTTGAATGTCACTGCGTCATTGCTATGGCATTGTTAGTGATGGTTAGTGAGCAGTGGTTTCTTTGTGGATTTTGGGAAAAATATCATGACTACATACAATTGATTGGCCTGAATTTAGCAAACAATGCGTTTTACCTAGTTAATAGATAGATATGTGTTCCTGGGTTCCAGCTAGTTGTTGTCATCAGGAGAGAATTGCAGCCAGCATGTCAAGAAAACTGCTGTAATGGCTAACTAATCCATAACATGCTTCAGAATTGAGTGAGTGACCAACTAGAAAAACTTATTGACTGTAAATCTGCTGCCATATGGATTAGCTTAGTAGACATGGCAAAAAGCTGGACAGTGACATGAAATCCATATTCTTCAACTTCTCTGGCTAACCATTAAGCATTTGTCATAAGAGTCCCATGTTCTTTTTAAACACATCAATGCAAACGTGTCATTCAAGCTTAGTAAACTGCAGTCAGTTGGATTGGTCTGTGGGGAGTTATCAGCTTATTTTCTCTCTTTTTGCTTTCACTTTCTTTCCAAACTGTCATGCATGTCCCATTTGTTTTTTCATTTCTCTTTTTTTGCTTTCATTTTGTTGAAGAACATCCTAACAACCATAGCAATGTTCTAAGAGCACCTCAGCATAGCTTAGCAACACCCTGACAACGGGCCACAGCACTTTGGCATCATTGCACAGATCAGTGCCATTTACCTTTCCTTTAGAAAATGTAAAAAACTGTATTGAAATGCAATCTGCTAACAGTAATATTGTAGTCTATCAGTAATAATTGAGTTAAATGTTTATATGGTCTCTCTTCTCACCTTGCAGTTTCCCCTGAGCTGCAAAGATTTGTTCATTTTCATACCTATTTCTCAAAATTTCTCAGCCTTTCTCTCTCTATCATTACACAGTCTTCATAAAAAGCCTTTGACAGTCTGTCAGTAAATTATTTGACTGGAAGGGGCAGAAAGTATAGCTCAGCTGTCACGTCCTGTAGGGATGTTTCCCATCAGCCGAGACCCCCTCCTATTATTCCATTCCCCAAGTCCCAGCGCTCGGGCTGCACTCAGAAACGAAGCACCGTTACCATGTGGCCTTCACCTCCTTCCTCTCACCATTTTCTCTTTCAAAAAGTACTGGAGCGGTACCATGGTTCAGTGATGGTATCAGAATTTTGATATGTACTATGGTACTGAAACGATTTCACCTACAAAACCATCATGGTAATCTTGGAAGTACCATAAAATAACATGTAAATACATGAATTTGGTATATTCCACAGAGCGATACACAACTGTTTGGGGTCTGTAAGATTTTTTTGAAGTTTGAAGGAACCGTTTTCTATTTGAATTTATTTTAAAATGTATTCCTGTGATGAAAGCTGAATTTTCAGCATCATTACTCCAGTCTGCAGTGTCACATGATCCTTCAGAAATCAGTCTAATATTCTGATTTGACAATAATAAGAAATGTTTCTTGGGCAGCAATGTTGAAAACAGTTGTGCTTTTAATATTATATATTCATATTTTTGTAGGTATACATTTTTTGATGAATAGAAAAAAAGAACAGCATTTATTTGGAATAGAAATCTTTTGTAACATTATAAATGTCTTTAATGTAATTTAAGATAAATTTACTGCATCCTTACTCAATAAACAAAACAAAATTTAATAAAACTTTTAAAGGGTACAATATATACAACGATCAGGCATGACATTATGACCACCTTCCTAATATTGTGTTGGTCCACTTTTGCTGCCAAAACAGCCCTGACCAGTTCCTTGGAGCACTTTTGATAGATCCTGACCACTGCAGACCGGGAACACCCCACAAGAGCTGCAGTTTTGGAGATGCTCTGACCCAGTCGTCTAGCCATCACAATTTGGCCCTTGTCAAACTCGCTCAAATCCTTACGCTTGCCCATTTTTCCTGCTTCTAACAAATTTGAGGACAATGTTCACTTGCTGCCTAATATATCCCACCCACTAACAGGAGCCGTGATGAAGAGATAATCAGTGTTATTCACTTCACCTGTCAGTGGTCATAATGTTATGCATGATCTGTGTGTATATAATATAATTCACCTCCCTCCATACATCTGCATGGTAAATCCTCTTAAAAAAATAACTATTATTTTCACCCATTCTACATTGGCCTGTGTGTTTGACCCTGCATGTCCGATAGCAGTCTGTGACAGATGGTCACATATGGACCCTTCTCTGCCTCGCTGTGTCAATCTACCCCCTGCTTCAATGCCACAATCAGATGGGACAAACCGCCACTGACAGCAAGGTCACATGTTAGTGGTTGACCTCTTCCACTGCATTGACGGTTAATTTTTCAGTGTCAACAGTGTGAGTTGAGGTCACTGTTGTGTTTGCATTCATCAGCATTGAATGTATTTGAGCAACTCATATTGGTTTTGACTCCTGTGAGCCAAATTGATATGTGCAATGAAGTGTTGCCAAGGGGACTTTTAATATTTCTGAAGAGTGGCACTGATAATGGCACAGTGACGATAGAGAAGAGGCTGCCTGTATTGCCTCTTCAATATGCTTTTCTGATTGATTTATTAGTGGTGTTTTCTAAGGCAAGCTTCATTGCTATTAGGTTAGGATTAGTCATTTAATCAAGCCCGCAACCCTCAAACATGCAAATGATACCTGAAGTCATGAGTCCTGTTGAGGAGATGTCTGCTTTTTCTTTTCAAAGCCATCAGATTTATGATTTTCAGCTGGTGGATGATAAATCCCATAGATTTTGGAGCTGTTTATACACCACAATTTTCAACTAAAAACAGAAAAATTGTATGCGTTTTGGCTATAGGTTGACCGATTTTTTCCGGATTGCGTTTCCGTTGCTGGAGCGGCTGAAAAGGGAGTGCTCGTCAGTACGAGAAAACGTTTCATTTTCTGTTGGTCTTAGTACACAATGTAACTTTACACAACATGTAAATGGGAAAATGTTGCCGTTATTTTGTCACTTATTGAGCGGTAGGCTAGATGGAGCCGTTTACCTCCAGTCTTTCTGCTAAGCTAGGCTAGCGGTGTGTGTGTCAGACAGAGGTATGGCACGGATATGAGAATGGTGTGTATGGACTTATCTAACTCTGGGGGATACGATGAATAAGCTACAAAAAAGTCACAAAAAAGTGGGAGTGTTCCTTTAAGAAGGGTTTGTGGCATTATATAGCGAGAGATATATAAGGCCAAATAACAACTTGTGTGGTTTATCTTAACACATGATGCTGCGCTGCACATCGGATGCGCGTTTAAAACACAGACAGCGAAACGGTATGAACACAGAACACTTCAGTACATGTGGCCAAATCATTATAAAGGAATTAATTTGTTGACTAGATGCTGCATTAGCAGGAAAAGAACACCAGAATGCATCTACCTTGTCAATCGAGACTCAGAGGACGCTAACATTAGCAAAAGCTCAAGCAGTTAAAACAATGTCACAACTTGTGATGTGAGAAAGCAAACTGTATCGTCATGCAGCCGACAGAAATATAAACAAACCAGAAATGCATGCGATTACATTACATATTTTGTTATTTTGATTAGATAATCGTCAAGTGTTCTAAAGCAGCAGACTGTTTGGATTTATATGAAATGATAACACTCAATATAATACAATAATATTCCATTTGTAAAATTAAGTAAGGTTAATATGCTGTAGAAGTATAATTCAGTGTTAGTTGTATCTGTTAAACTTAGTTAATGCACTATGATCTAACATGAATGATCAAGATACAATTGTATTGCTCAAATATTAATACATGCTATAAAATGTATATTGCATAATGCATTTATTTCATGTAAGCTAGCTAAATAAGCGAATGCATCCTTGTTAACAAATGCGACTTGCAGTCTGTTACCTATGACATTTGCATACTGTACGTGTTTCAAGGTTAAAGCTAAAGAAATATTTATTTATAATATTTTAATGTTAAATTATTTGCTGTAGTTTTTCTGTTAGAACATATCATTTTAATATATTCATATTTACTTTAGCACATTTTCATGGTTCTGTCCTGTTTTTTTTTAATTTTATTTATTACAATAAAGTTCAGCGCTGTTTTACTTAGTTTAATGTTTTTTTTTTAATCCAGTATCCATTTTTTAAAAATTAGGTCGATTAATTGGTTATCGGCAAGTACGGTCCAACCTTGTTATCGATATCGGTAAAATACACTATCGGTTCGACTTTTAGTTTTGGCCGTTCATTTACACACAACTCTTGAAAACATGTTTCAAAGTTTTTGAGAACGATACCGTTAATGTCTCAGTGTAAACTACAAAAACGCGTATCTGTGAAAACTGTGACGTCACGCATGTGTATTGTGCGTTTAGTCTATAGGCATGCACGTTTCTGACATTGAAAAGTGACATTGCCAACTACTTGTCTGGCATGCATAATACAGCACTTTTAGTTATTTTCACATTCTTATAACATTGTCATCTGTAGAAAGAAACTCTTCAGTTTTCAGTACATCGCTGTCGACATCAACATCACACAACATCGCTGTCGTGTAGACACGTACCCTTATTTGAAAGGAGGGACTGGCGCCATATCTAGCTAGGGGTTAGGATATCATAGACTCTGGGATTGATTCTTTTGACTTGAGCCAGTAAGTAACCACCTAGCAACCTCCCACAATACCCTAACCATTTGTGTATCCTGTTAGCAACCACATACTATCTATAGAATGTTACTTTAAATAAAAAATAATCACAGCAAAAAAACAAGTATTTACCATGGTAACAAGCTACTTTTTAGTCAGGTTTTTTTTCCACATCCCTGGGTAGCAACATACTGAACTTGTAAAGAGTTGGTAGATTAATTTGAATGATTTATACAGAATACAGCAGAGTGGTATTGAGTGGTGCTAAAATAAAGCAAAAAAACCCTCAAGTTTGTGAGATTTATTAATATGCTGTCATTTAGCAGATGATTTTATCAAACGTAACTTGTAGTGCACTTGCCAGGGTAGAAGCATACTCTGGGCATGTGCACAAACACAGGTGTGCATGATCAGGCAATGCATTGCATTGTTGGATAGTTATCTTCAAGTATCTGTGCTATTAAACCAGATGTATATCAGTATTCTCATCAAACTGTTGCTCTGCCATGACCGTAGAGAAAGATGAGCTTAGACGAAAACAATGTATGCTGCAGAGCCCCCTGTGACAACGCTGTGGCACACTTTTCACATGTTCAACACTATACGATATAACTTAATGAAATATTGCCATTAGCAAAACCTTTCAAGGCCCTGTGATGTGACGACATTATTGTTTACCTGCGTACTGAGATGAGGTGCACAAGGACAGCAGATCTATTCAAAACAAGTGGCTGTTGTAAACGCTCACAGAAACACATGGTAGCATCTGGCTTCCTGTCTCAGAGCTCTAAACTTCCATGCAGACTTCACACCGAAATCTGTCGACTAATTAACACCTGTCACGCCACACATGGCATTCGAAGGATACAAGTGAGATTTATATCATCAAAACTGGCATTCCAGGCAGCCATGAATGCTTTAGAATAGACTAGACTAGACTAGAATAGAATAGAATAGAATAGAATAGAATAGAATAGAATAGAATAGAATAGAATAGAATAGAATAGAATTTGGTCAGAAAACATTTGTATTCATATTATTGTTTAAATATGATTAGGATCAAAACCCGTCAGTATGTGGTATGATTGAACAGGTACTCAATGTTTTTCCTTAACCTAGCTCTAGTGACTTTACATGCATGGGGAAAACTGAAAACAATGTTGGCTTCTCTCTGTTTTGGCCTCAGCACTGCATTTGTGAATCCTTCACTATCATTAGAAATGTTGTTATATAATTAACTGTTTCTTAATGTCATGCACCTCATGATGAAAATAACCCGCACTTCCTTGTGTTGCAATTACTATGATCACTGTAGCTTGACAAAAACAATGTTCCTCAATACAGTATCATTTTGACATTTAATTAAAACACAAACTTTCCTCTCCTCTTCCAGGAAACCAAAATCAACTGTGTGCGACTGGCTACCAAAGGTATGAGAATTGTTTCACTTATTATTAGTTTGAATGAATGACACATTTTATTATTATTATTATTATTATTATTATTATTATTATTATTGATTTATTCACTTATTTTGCGTGTTTCTTTGTATATTCAAATGAGACATGCTTTGGAAAAAACCCTTGGCTGGGTTGATATTTGGATAGTTCTGTCTAATTTAAGTTCCTGTAGCCCAACACACTCATTGAAACTCAGGTCATGTTTTGGTTGGAATTAAGCAGATTTAATATTAGAAATGTTATTTCCTCTGTATTCTTAATAGACTTTTGATTTTATAGTGGAACCCATTGCTAAACATGATGATGAAAACAAAAAGGACGAAATCTTTTTATTGTACAGACAAAGCCACAGTTGCATCAGGCTGAGATTAGCGCTCCCGGTTTCATTGAAAAATCTAAAATCCCATTTTATTTTACCTGCATGATTATCTGCCTCTGGCCAACAATTTTGTTCAGTTTCTTTTGCTCCATTTCATTTCCCCCTCTCTCTGTAAAAAGACCTTTTTACATAATCACTTCCAGGAACGGAGCAATCACAAGAGACTTCCTATTATTTAATGGAC
The DNA here is from genome assembly GCA_023029165.1 of Gobiocypris rarus. Lineage (NCBI taxonomy): Eukaryota > Metazoa > Chordata > Actinopteri > Cypriniformes > Gobionidae > Gobiocypris > Gobiocypris rarus. Next base: position 35,974,641 of record CM040921.1, on the reverse strand, counting down.
ATCACGGATAAAGAGACACTATAGCCGTGCAGCGCTACAGACTCATCGCATTATTTTCTTCCCCATTCTTTATTTTCCAGTTCTCTTTCATACCTTTTGGCTTTTTCTCCATCTTATTCAATAAGCTTGCTTCTGCACACACCTGTTTGTTTGTTTGTTTGTTTTGCTGAAATCATTTTACTTTGCTCCATGTCAGGCTTTTTCCTTTCATATCCCAGATAGATCCGTCCTGAGTTGGGTTCTTATGATTGTAAAAAAAACAATTACTTTTGTGTTTCTGTCTTAGAAAGACATGCTTTAATCTTTGTGATGCCTTGAATACAGACATTTGATGTTTCTCGACCATTCCTTGTTTTTCTTTTATTGTTGGAGATTTAGATTACGGGGTGAATTCACTAAAACGGTTGCGTGACTATTGCGCCCTGCATCTTATTCACTCAGCACCCAAAATCTAGTTTAATGAGAGTGACACATCACCGCACTGTATTTAAATAAAGTAATTGCTATTCATTTCAATGCAAACACATTTCTTTTCTTTGTGCATTAGAGTAGACTGATATAAGATTGCTCCTTATTCCTGAAACCCAGTGCTTTGTGCCTGGTACGATTAATGAGGAGATATTACCTCCCACCCACATAAAGTAGGCGGTAAGCGAAATATCAAGATATGTTTGTCTTCATTTTCTAGTGATCACAGAGTGCACTTTTTGTGTTTTAAAGAACCAATTCAGGCGTCTAGGTCGCAGTGGTGGAGCAATCATTTATCGTACCAATTAAAGGCACAATATGTATTTTTGGATTCAAATATCTAAAAACCACTAGAACAGTGTTATTTTTGTTGACTTGTGCACTTACATTATCCCAAATGTTTCCAAGAATGTTTAAATCCAGAGAAATAAGCCATTTTAACCGTCATCTATCAATGACATCATACCCAGGTTACCCTCGATTACCATGGAAAGCTCCAAAGACATTAATATGTGATGTTATCAGACAGATGAGCAACTGTTTGGATCATTGATGGACAGAAACTAATCATTGTTCTCCAGCTCAACACAGTTAGTCTTATTGTTTAAATCTGCTGTTCTTGATTTACTGCACATAGTGCCATGTTTTACGGCCTAATATGATCTCGCTCACTGCAGTGTGAACAAGTGTCTCATAGTAGCGCAGAGCCAACGCACAGAGTAGCATTATAACATCGCTCTCATTAGCAGTCACTCCAGCACCTCGTTCAGCTCCACCTGCTTCATACTACAGTAACGGTTAATCTTTCAGACATGAGCTCATCCATGAATATGATTTCTGCCCGAGTCCTGTCGGATTCTTTTCCACCGGCTGTAGAGGTGAAGACAACAGCTCCCATGATCCCACGAAATCAAGGCGTCATCAAAATACATAGTGACATCTAGCAGCGAAAATTACATATTGTGCCTTTAAGTATGTCAAAATGTAGAAATCTGCTGCATCCTCCACATCTTAGCTCTCTGAACTGGCTTGCTAGATGGGGATTGTGATTTTTGTAGTGTAATTTTGTAGTCACTTTAGCAGTCACCTCATTTGCATAATACCTTATTGAATCGAGTGCTAAAACAATACAAATGCAAATAAACAACAGTAGACGCAATTCAGTCTTAGTGCATTCCCCCTAAATGTATTTATTTCAAAGCGTATTTGATTACAGTTCTCCATTCTTTTTAGTTTTCATGCAATTGGAGACTCAGAATAGAAAATCTTTCCTTAGCCAAATAACCTCAACTTGGGAAAAAAATTGTATTCATATGGAAGAGAAAAAAAAAATCTATTTATAAGATTTTCTTTAACTCTTATCCTCTTATCCTACCCTGTCAGTTCCATTAGATGATTCTGGAGTAATACTAAATTTCCCTTGCGAATAAGCCTACCTGTTGTATCCTATACATTTCAGTTTCCTTTCCAGCCAAATGAAGGAAGCTCAGATGATCAAGTTGAAAGCATAATTCTTTAGACTATTTTTTCTTTCCTTCTTTTCTCTCATGCATGCCGGCCTGGAACGTAAAACCTTGTCTTAGTGGTAATAGGTAGGGGACAAAATACCACGCCCTACATACTTGTCATTCCCAGTGAAGGTGAATATTATACCATAGTCAAACTTTTCTTTCTTCTTTGTTCTTTCCATCCACATTTCTTCCGCTGTTGTTTCCTTCTCTCTTTTTTTCAGACCGTGTTCCTTTATTTTGCTTCTTTCCATCGACATCTTAATGCATTTTTTGCATGTCTGGTCCTCTAAAAGTCTAGCTGGTTCTCATTGACTTCATTGACACTACTGTAATTTGGGACCCTGAGAATGTACAGTGCCGCCCACATGTCTTAAATTATCATATTTAATATCAATATTTCATGTTTAAAAACAACAGATATCCCCTCTCTACTATTGTTTTGCTCATGACCTTGTTATGCTCTGGAAAAACTGAATTCATAATTTCAATTGCCTTCTTAGAAATTACATAATCTTGTTTCAAATGATCTGTTGTTTACTGGAGGGAAATAAACATACTTTTTATGGCTGGCTTTATATATATATATATATATATATATATATATATATACACTATGTTTTTATTTTTATTAATTCAGACCATTATTTAAGTGTTTGGATATGCATAAAGATATTTTAAAGGTGAAGCTTAATAAGTTTCTGAGCAAAATGTGAGCGTAAAGTGATATATGTTGCCTTACCTCAACACTCCACCCCTTACATGTGACCGCTTCACCCAACATGACCCCAGTCATACACTCTGACCCTGCCAGCCTAACCGCTGTGTGAGTGTGTGCGTGTGTGTGCATGTGAGTGTGTTTGCCAGCATGTTTTGTGTACATTAGTACGCTTGGATGTTTGTGTGTCTTTACTATGCCAGATATATATTCCTGTGCACATATACAATGTGTGTGTGTGTGTGTGTGTGTGGAAGTATTGAGTGTGTTTATACTTGTTATATTTGCCTATTGAATGTTCTTGTAATTCTTCAGTTATTTCTATTATATATTGAAGGATATATTTTGTTGTTCAGATCAGATGTCAAGCCCTTGCACACTTGCACACATGCACAGGTGTCAGCTCTTTAGTTCCAGTGCAATATGGTCCACGTCTCATTGCTTCTCCATTTCACTCTACAGTCACATACAATATGTTCAATTGCCCTGACTGAAATTACAAATTGCTTGCACTAAAATGTCTTCCATTTCTAAAGGGTCTTGCTGGATATCTGTTGCACAGGAGATAGTCCACTTTTACCCAGCTAGTGAACCGTTACAATGCTTAATCGTCTGAATTATGCAGATTAAAACTGTCGTCATTTTACATTTTTATTATATATTTTGACATGCTGTTATAAAGATCATAATTATATTTTTAGAGTTGAATTTGAGTGCACACTGGCCCCAAAAAGTAAATGCACAATTAATTGAAACTTGAATATGCACAGATAAAAAATTATCAAAGCAAGTGGCATTTATTGAAAAGACCCACACTTTTCAAGCAACACATTTTACTAAAAGAAGATGGATGGGTTTTAAATGAACAGTATTTAACTTCAAATTTGCATCAGTAAATATCGATTTGCAGATTAGTTTCCTATGTATGCAATGAAATTCATACGACTTTTCCAAACACTTTTTTGGGCCAGTAATATTCACTTACCATTACAAAGCAAAACCTAGTTGTGTTTGCTGCATTATCCCAACAGTTCCAAAAACAAGCAAGTGAAACAAACACAACACATCATGCATTATGCATGTACACTTTGAGCTTGAAATCAATTGGCAGTTTACACAAATACCCTTTGTTTCTCAATGCTCCCATCTGGAATTTAACTAAATTTAACAAAAGAAAAGGATCAGCAATGCTTAAACTCATATATGCTGAATTAAAACAAAGGGGATTTTAAGTCAAATGTATTTAAAATCCACCCTTTAACCTCTTCTATTTTGTTAAGGGGGCGCTTTTTTGAGCCATTAGCATCATGGGTTGTTTACATTTTAATCTGAGTCCATTTGAGATTATAATCCTGTTAGATGCATCCATCTGTAATCCCGTCGACTGGCAAACAATAGCCGTGGAGATATCAGCGGCGATATGCACCCCAATAAATCCTTGCGTAATCCCTCGTCCTACAGACCTGCTTTAAATAAAGTTATACAAAAGTGCCTTTTTCACACGCTAACCGAACCGCACAGTATTGCAGAATGTCGCAATTAAAACACACCCACTCCAACGCCCCCTGTATATGCTAGGGATTAAATTTTAATATGATGGGCTTTGATAATAATTCCTCTTTGATACTTAATTTTACCCCATCAAAATAAAAGGATTTGCATACTCACATATTTTTATTGGGCATACAATCAGAGCTTGTAGAGTGGGTGAAGGGAAATGCATGGAGAGTGTTTCTAATCAAGGGTAGTTTGTGTATTTTTCTGTATTACTTCCCATTTTATGAAATAGGAAATGGCATAGGTCTTAGAAGAGCACTTCTGCATGATTTCTAAGATCCTTGTGGTTCATGGTAGTTGTGAGTCATTTGAACCAATAATATCTTAAAATGATCACTATTTCATTGTTTTTACTAGGTTGTGGGAAAGGGACATGTATGGAATGAACTGTTGTAAAAATCACTTTTTAAAGCTGAAGTGTGTACGTTTTCCGTATTGTATTGGCCATCTTTTACTTCGTGGAACTGTGTTGAGAAGCATTATCTTTATTTGGATAAGCTAGTGGTGCAGAAACTACACACTTCATCTTGAAAACCTGGTTTCTTGAAACACATCAAAGGAGTTTTCCTCAATTTTTTTTTACGTGGCCAATTGATTTTACTTCAAGACGATTTGCTTCAATATGATTTACTGTTTGCTATTACTGGTCAGATGTAGGTGATAATATTGTGGAGGAACATTTTCTATCCAGATGGCATTTTGAGGGTAGATTCGACACAAATTTAAATTGATCAATATTTTAAATGTATGTGATAAAAATGAATCTGCTTTTTAGGTTTATGTTTGCATATAGAGCTCTATGAGAAGTGATTTTATCCTAAAGGGTTTGTAAAATGTGTCAAGAGATTGGTCAAGATTAACACTGTTGAGGTGAAGATAGTGCTGGATGGGAGGATGATATCAGAAAATAGGCTGAAAGAACCACATCATGGCAAAAGTGTCTATTAGGATGTGTGAATGTGTTTGTGTGTGTGGATCATGAACTGTTGAACCCAATCAGATCAGAACAGACTGGAGGACATGGAGTTCAGTTACCACATTGATAGAGTCAAAGGAGAAGACATAGACCATCCGCGTAGACCATCCGTAGCGCTGCCTTCACCTTCTGACAGCTCTAGATGGAGCTAAAAAGTGTTTGGCTAGAAAACACTCCAAAGATTAGCAAGGTTAGAAGAGATTGGCTCTGTGTTCTTTCAAAGGTCAGAAGAAACTAAACTTGTGATCATTTTCGAAATCTAGTCTCAGATATATGTGTCTTGCTTGCCGGGTTCAGACTACACAATATCAGCCCAATTTTGGCACGATTCATTAGAGGAAGGCTAGGGCTGTGCGATTAATTGTGGTCGATTTTACCTTTGACTGCCGCATTCTCTCCAGCACACTCTCCTTTCCTTCACAGCAGTGTGTTTTTGTTCCTCCCTAAAATCCCAAACTTGACATCCAAATAACCTGAATAAGTGAGTGCTGTAAAATGCAGTCTACTGTTTCTATACTGCAGGACGTGCTATATATTCAACAGTGTTTTTAAAAGCACATTAATCCACGAAAGAGACACAGTTTGGGGCAGAATGCGCATAAGTATACTGTGGGCTTCAGATACGCGCCTAAATGGTAAAATAGCCTACACACAAATATGTCAAAATCCTATCCTCGTAAACACAGTCGGTGATGGCTAATGTGAATGTAAACACTGAGAAAGAGCTGTATTGGATCCGTGCGTTAGCTCTTAAAAGTGACAGCAGCCTAATAAATATTTTACTTATGTTATTTAACTTATTTTATTAGGTTTTGCTGAAGTATCGATAATTGTAGACATTTAAAATGACTCATATCAGGAAATAAGACTTTGATCATATCACCCACCTATAATCATGTTAAATAATCATCATCAGCAAAATAATTGTGATGATTATTTTTGCCATAATCGAGCAGTCCTAACATAGGGTGTCGTGGTGATTCGTAAATGACAGTGGGCGTCGGGATGTAAGAATCGATTGTTTTTGAATTCTTATAGTGTCATAGTAGACCACAACTGACGCCGCGGCAGACTTTGCCTTTGACTTTTGACTTTGACTGCAAAGCTGCACAGCGTCCAGACAGAAAGACTAGAATGTTTTATTTTTTCCAGTCCTCCACGACAGGTTACGTCACGTATGCACATAAGACCGAAAACAAAGACGAAGAGCTTTGTTGCTCCTATTTCCAGAAGTCAGTGGCTAGTTATGCCTTTTTGATGGATATCATGCTCATCATTAAAGACATGGTGAAAAAAAAGACACTGTGATTATCGTAACAGACAAAAATATCATGTAGTCTGAACCTGGCATAAGGGGTTTGCTTTTGCTGCTTTGGGCAAGTTCACACAGAATGCGTTTTTCCATTCTACTGCACTACTTCTCCATTGTTTCAGTGTAAATAAGCGTTATATGGACGTCTTTAAATGTGCTTGTGTTTTTAATGTATTTTCCAGCATTGTGCATGCTCAAATGAAAACAACAACTTAAAAAAAAGAAAGTCTTTAGACCTTGCGTTTTTTTTCACTCCACTGACCTGACCTGCACAAAAGCGCATTCTGTGTGAATATCCCCTTAGAAGCAAACTCACTGGAAAGATTTCTGATTATGTCACTGCAAACGGCTATTAGCACGTCATGTTTTCTTCTGAAAATAGCTGAACATTCTTAAATCAAAAGACATTTACTTTAGAAGCAAAACTGCATAAAATAGTGAGACTTTTTCAGTGAATATTTCTTGAATTTGTTTTTTTTTAACACCATTGGCTTGTACACATTTACATTTTTTTTTTTATATTGAAAAACAAGCCAAAAATACTGATTAATAAAAGGACATTTTTTGTTTTGTGTAGGTTTAGCTCTTCAGCATACAGTTCCAGAAATGTCTTTTTGGTTGACTGTTTAATCTTCTCATGCTTTAAAAGAACTGTACGGTTTGAGGGAAATAAATAAATCAAATGATTGAGCTTACATGAAAGCAAACCACCCACATAGAGAGATCAATGTGTTAATATGCAGCAGATTGTTAAAGATGTCGCACTGGCAGGTTTAAAAAAATTCTCTTAAATGCAAAGTGAAGGTAAAAATAACAACATAATTGTTTAATCATTGAAGGCAGGGATTACGTGCTTTTCTAAGGTTTGTGTATCTGTAGATATTTTATGCAACCATATGTATAGATATATATATATATTTTTTTAAGTCTTCTTTGCATTTAGACTGATGTGTATTATTATATGGTGGAGTGTTTCATTTAGTTCATGTTTTAAAAATAAAATGCACAAAAAAAAATCAACTAGATGATTATGATCTTTTCAACAGTGAATTACGGCAACAGCAAGCAGCTGAAATTCTTTCATAGAAATAATGGCAATTTCACAGTAGAATTACGTGCCTGATGAAGGTAGATGAGCCGTTTGGTGTGGAGCCACGCTAATCTGAACAGTATTTATTTTCTAAAAGTCATGCATGGTTGTACAGATTTTATACAGATATTAAAATAACAATATATCGTCAACAAAACAAGATGTGGTGCATGCGAGTATGCACAAAGACACACATACATCTGCATGAATCTCTACCTTTCATCCTCTTTTTGTTTGGCTAATCTTTCTTGTATCCATATTTCATGCCTGCAGTTCTTGCATTGAATTGTGTTCTCTTTTTTTTCTTTTTCTTTTTTTTGCATTCTCTAACCCAAAATCCAAAGGCCCTAAAGTGTTTCATTTCACCACACAGTGATCCAGTATTGGAAAAGCTTAAGGTCTTTTTGTCTGTTGCCTGTTAATTAATGCCATTGAATAAACGATTCCCCTTTGCCATAGACCCGCCACACAGTAATGATCAGTGTCACCTGTGCATTTGTTTTGTCTAAATTTAAAAGCATTTAATTCATTTAATTTTGAATGTGTGCATCTTTTGAATATGTTCCATTTGTGTGTATGAAAGTGTGTTAGAATGGGTTTCATTTTTATGTGATTTTATTTGGTTCTTTTATGTGTTGGTTTTGTGTGTGTGTGTGTGTGTGTGACCGTTGAATGTTTCTCAACAGCTCTTGTCTTAGTTAAAGACCCTTTCTCTTCTTTGTGATGTACTTGTTGCTTTAAAGGTGCATCTACCCAGAATTCCAATGACATAGAGCCTGAAAAACAGGTGGACAGCACTGTAAAGATGGCAGGCGTCATTGCGGGAATCCTCATGTTTGTCATCATTCTCCTGGGTGTTCTTCTCACCTTCAAACGCAGGTACTGCTTGCACACACTTTCAGCCTAACATTACATTGAATAATAGAATGTATGTATATATGGTTATATAGGTTGCTCATGTCTGAATGTACAATAGCTAAGGCACATTTCTTTTCAGGGTAATTTGAAGTTGTTAGTTTTTTATTAGCATTTCGTTTGACATAATCAGCTTTTGTGTCTCCTGGTGAAACATGCACACTGGCTTTCTTTCATTGCATCACTTCCTCTCACCAACTTTACCCCCCCAGCACACCCCCTCATGTCATTGTGCCTTACAAGAGCCCACCAGTTCCCATAGTGCCTCTGCCGTCCCTGCTGCACACCAACACTCACACAGCTCTACTCTCCTCAAGGCCTTTAGTGTCCGTCTGTGGAACAGTTTATGTAGTCTAGGCAGGAATTACGGGGGTGTTTGTCTGACCTGCTATTTAAGGCTTGAACCCTTTAAATTGAAGTTAAAACTAGAGTTTGAGATAGATGGGATGCGGTTCAAACGATCCTATCAGTCAGCAGTAAACTGATATTTTAACTATTGATAAGCTGATATTTGACCATTTTCAGATTTTCTGCACTTAGAAGTGGTAGTTTCCTTTTGTCAGTTACAAAATCTATCTGCAGTCTTGACTACATTGTAAATATATCAATATTGAATGATAAACTTTCTGCTTTTAAATATTTTAGTGAATTTTCAGTAAATTATGTTAAATATTTTAGAAATGTTATGCATGCCTCATTTTTCATTATTAATATTTAAGAAATTAATATTATATCATACATATTTATACTATATTGTAGTGTTGTCACACTACTGGAATTTCTAGCTTTGATACAATACCTTGAAGAATTATCGATACATTAACATTATCAATTTTTTTGGCCATCCATTGAAAATCTTGTCAATCCATATTTTCAAGATTCAAAAAGTATAACAGTGCCATTACAGTTATCTCAATGAAATGTCTGCTCATGCAATGTATTTGTGTGTTTACAATGGGCTAATTTTGTTGCAATAGCTTACACACAGCACAAGGAAGCTTGATTTCAAACTTTGAATTGAATTCTTAAAATAAGGGAAAGGTAAACAGTCAGTTAATAAAATAAGCACATACAAACAGATTATAAGTAGTAGCACAAATAAATACAATAGATTAGATACAAATTAAAGCTGGTCTAACAGTAGTATTCAGGTAAGAAATACTGAAGAAATTTAATAAAGTAATCAAATGTATAATAACAGTGTATAGTCATTGTAAAAATTACTAAAAGTTATTTAGACAAGAGCAGTGAGTGATTTTCTCCTCTCCTTCTGTTTGATTAACAGACAGCAGAACATTTTTTATTAGGCTGCTGTCACTTTAAGACCTAATGCTCGGTTCCAGTATATTGTTACACATGCGTTTTCTTTCTGTTGACGTTTACTTAAGACGTGTGTATGACTGGTGAGCCGCCTGAGAGGCAGCTTTATGTGTGTGTGCTATAACACCAACACTATTCAACCAGAGAGAATGAGACGAGTGAATGAAGGGAGTTGGGTGTGTGTCAACTCGCTGTCAGAGAGAATAAAATTGCAACTTGATTGCCAGAATTTAATTGACATAATATATAAAGGCAATTAAAAGTGTCACATTCTAAACATAGTCACTGTAAACCCGAATAAACTGGCAAAACCGCAATCAGTTGCCTTTAAGTGTTTTTAAGTTTGTAAAGTTTAAGTAAGCAGAACTTGCTGATTTTTTGTTTTGTAATCATACATTTTAATTGCTTTAAACTTGAAATATTAGAGTAAGCTAATTCATACATTTAAGTTAAAATACCATGTAATCTCAAATTTTCAGTAGTGGAAACTTGACAAGCTTTAAAAGGATAATTCAGTAAATGCCACCTTGCTAATTGGTTACACAATGCTTTGTTAGCATTAGCATAGTATGTGCTGAATGAGGACTGAAATATAATACATTTAACATACATCTGTTCTCAAACTAAGCTCTTGCTCCTCTCGTCACCATGATGGAAACCCTACAAAACCAACATAACGGAAACTCATCTAATCTAGCATAATAAAACATTTACTAAATCTACTTAATCTCCCACTTAATGTTAATCTTGCACAAAAAAACCAACATATTACTCATACATACTCATAAAAGGTCATTGGTTTGAACTAATTTGAGTTGGCTCTACTTAAACCAATTAATTATTTTGAGAGTAAGGGTGTACAGTGATTCAAATACTAGTTTGAGAAAGTAAGTTTGCCACCATAGTTAGTTTAGATTTCATTTTTCATTTGTTGAAATTTTGTTCTAGACAAAGAGCTCCTTTCTACACAGGATTATTTGCCTGATACAATTAATTGAATAGCTTAATAACTTTAATAGTTGTATTAAGCAATTGAGTACAATGAATAATTATTTGCTGATCACTGAAAACCAGTGGTAAATAGAATTTTATTGTAAAGGAATATATTTCTTGAAGACATGACAGAAGTACTTCATCAAATGATGGAAAAGAGCATTATAACTTGGCACATATCCAGACGCACATTGTACTTAAGCACACTTTCTGCATTTCAAAGAGCCAATTTAAGTGTCCAGACATTTACTGTATGGCTCTTACTAGGAGAAGATTACATGTAATACATGAATTTAAATACATGTATTACACATTGAAGAACCGATGGCAAATACTTTTACAAAGTTGACATCTGTGAAAGTCATTATGTAATTTGTACATTGTCCAATTCTAGAAGGGCAGTAGTAAATTACCAATAGATCTCGCCCTGATCTCACTGTGACCATTCCTGTTCTTCAGGGCATAGTCGGGGTCCGCACTCATGCCGCTTTACTCAAATAGATGATTAAGTTGACCACGTCTTTATGTATATTAGCCTAGACCTATGACTTTTTTTTTTTTTAACCTGTTTGATTGTTCACAAGGGCAAGGTGATCACGGGGACTTTAGTTAGAGTGCATGACACATTGCCAATATGAGCCACAGTCAGGAATACAATAGTGGTTAAAACCACCAGCTAAATCATTAAGCTCTAATTACCATGAATTGTAAAGGAGTGCTTGACAGCAGCATTGTTAATGCATCACTGTCTGGAACAGTGTGAATTGAAACTTAATGATAGATCTCGCTATTAAAAGAGCGGGAATCAAAAGGTTAGCCATGAATGGCCTTAGTAGGTGTTCATCTTCCACAGTGAAGGAAGGGCACTTCTGCTATTCATAAGGCAGAGTCTTGACGCCCAAATATTACAATAATAGCCTGTGTTTTTTTGTCAGGTTTCTGATGCGTGGGAGTCATAGTGGCAGAAGTTATATACAAGAGTTCTACAAGTCTGGATTGTCTGAAGTCTGGACAAGTTCTGATCCCTAGTTAGCTGCTTCCCGCTATGCTATCTATATAGGCAGCTACTTTTTGAGGCAGTCAGTAAGAGTTTATGTTTAAGTGTTGCTGAGCTAGCAAACATAAATACATATCACATGCACATATCGGATGAAGTATTTTAGTACCTTTTAAAGGTAGTTTTTAAGTACATTGTTGCAATTCTGCATCTTGTTTTCCATCTCAATTCAAATGCAAAAATTCCGTTCTAATTTTAAAGGCATTCTCAAATCAACAGTGAGCACATCCCTGATATTTGTTCATTTTCCAATTATCATGCAACAATGCCATGTTCAATTTTCTGTTTAAAAGATCAGCAATGTCAATAGATAACTCGCATTAGTTGTTTTCAAAGATGTTGAGGTTCATTTTGAGTAAAAATGCAGCTGGTTAGAGAACTAATTCTACACAACAACCCAAATTGGATTGAAAATAGACAAACCCAACAATTGGGTTGTTTTAACCCAGCGATTGGGCTGTTTCAAGCAAACATTTAACCCAACCACTGGGTTAAAACTATACCAAATTGCTGGGTTTGTCCATTTTCAACCCAACTTGGGTTGTTTTTCACCCAGCTTTTTTTAGAGTGTAGGGTACTACATTTGTACGTTTTTAGCATCGGAGAACTCAAGAATTCAATTTGCGATGATTGTGGATGTCTGCTCTTTAGTTGCACACCAGCACATTTTGTATTCAGGAGAAAAGGCAAAATTGCTTATCCCTCAACAACTTTTGATCATTCATATTTTAGCCACTGACACCAGCACTTAAGTCAGGCGATGATGTCTCATGAATTGCAGCATTTTACATGTCTTTCAGTCACCATGAATTATTTCTGTGGCATCAAAAATGCTCATAAGCTATGCTTTTTATCTCTCCGAGCTCGTGTAAAGCATGTTTTTTTAAAGGCAGGAGAGATGGACTTCATTTTTAGACTAATAATACAAGGATGAATGGAGTGGACAGGCTGAGTCTAATGGCAAATTGATGTTTTACTTCTTGGTCCCCTCAGGCATCTTTGACCAAGCCTAGGATAGATTGTAATTAATAATGGATGACTCGCATATCTTTTAAAAGTTGGAATTGTGGCTGCCTTCTTGCATTTGAGTCGCAGGAGATTTGTCTCTGGTGCCGTTCAGTTTGGATACCTAAGCATCCTCGACCTCAAAGAACATGCATTGATGATGGTACTCAATTCAATTCAATTCAATTCAAATATATTTGTATAGCGCTTTTCACAATACACATTGTTTCAAAGCAGCTTTACAGAAAGTGCATTTCATAAATGTACATTGAAAAATGTTAGAAAGAGAATGTTAAAGAAAAATGTTAGAAAAATTTAATCAATCATTTATTAATTTAGGTCATAACAACGCTGGCGTATAACAACGACTTTACTCCATAAAGTCTAATGTGCTGTCTCACAAAAGCTGTCAAGAAGAGGTCTAGGTCACATTTCAACCCAAATCAAAGTTTTTTTAATAAAAGAAACCCTATTATGGGCTTGTTTGTATTGTGACGATTTCAGCCCAGGCTCATTGGAAACCTGCGGCAACATTTCTGCAAAATATTATGTTGCGTCGTGCGCGTTTCGCGACAATTTCCAAGTGAAATGTCCAGTGACTGCACTAAAAGCGGGTTCAGTTTAATCTGAAACAGATCAGAAGCAAAGTTTTATTACGTTGGTTTTTTTATGCATCACCGCAGTTAAGAATTGAACTATTGCAGTAAGTGGCGCTAAAAGGTTATTGTTCCATCGTGTTTTAAAATATTGGTTACCTACATGCAAACTCCAAAGTATTCGTTGACAAATCATGACATGCACTATTGCAAAAAGTCTTTTGAGGTCATAATATAATGTTTTGCAAGGAGCTGTGCGGAAATAAGTTTTTTAATTTAATTTTTATATGAAAAGGTTTAAATTCTTGCTGTTTTACTGCCTCTAGTGTTCATATTTCTGTTGGAAACTGCAGCGATACGCATGTATTGGTACGTGTTTTGCAGAAATGTTGGCTCAAGTACGTTTTTCCAATGAGCCTGTGTGGGACAATTTTCATCACGATTAAAAACATTTTCCCTTGAATTTTCACTACTGTAACATTTTAATGTTTGAGTTGAGAAATTCTCATTATTATGGTGATTGTCATTTGATTTTAATACATTTTTAATACAATAGCACTTTACCATTATCATGTTGCATACATTAATATTTTCCATTTATATATACAGTGCATTTTATATATTTATATATTATGTTTTTTTTGTGCTGCAGTAATGGGAGTTTCATCCTAATTAAAAAAAAGGTCCTAAAAAAGGTCTTTATTTTTTTCTTTTGGCTTTGTGGTGAAATGTGACCCACACATGTTCTTGACACTTCATGACTAACCTCACATGGTAATGTCAGATGCATTTTTAAGGTATACTGGCTATAGGGCATTTTTTAAGTTTAGATTGATGTATAACAAGCGCTTTATATGTGAGGCATGGGACAACGTAACATTTCCATCTCAGCACTCACTGCTCACTCAAGCTTTCCCATTTCAGCTAGAGTCAAAACTCGATGAGTTGCATGCAGCGCAATATATACACTCACTGTTTGGCCTACCACACAGGAAACTCCTCAGATGCTGTATTATATGCTGTGAAGTATGAAAAGGTGATGTTAGTGTGTGTGAGTGTGTGTGTGCGCGTGTGTGAGCGTGTGTTACCTAACCTCTAGACTCATACCCTGTCTTTTATTTCTTCTCCTCTGGGCTACGTCTGCTAGAGAAATCCACACCTGGAGAACTCTAAGTGTGGGGTATTGTATGTTTAATTCTAGCCACAGTACGCATCCTGAGCCCATTCGCACACCATTCTGTTTTATTTGATCTCATTTGTGCCATGTTATATACGGATCTTCATTTATTTAAACTTTTTTTTTTAGCTTGTTTTTGCCATTCACATTTTGGCACATGCACGGAAACTATCATCTTGATTTGTTTGTATTAGTGATTAAATATAAGCTCTGTTCCCAAACCTAGTGTCTACTGCCTACTAAGCCACCTGACGTCTAATACAGCTGAATAATTTGGAACAATAATATGCAAAAATTCCATGCGTCATGCATAATGTTTATTCCAACACAATTTACAATGCAATGTAAATATTCTCTCCAAATATCCTAAAATAGCTCATGTATTTCATCCAATACTGAAAACAGATTTTTCTTCGGTCGCCATTTTTAAATTTCTTTTTAAATGAGCTCATAATGCATTTTGGGTTTGCATTGAATGTATACTTGAGGTGAAGAATACATCAATGACTCATCAATTAAAAACAAGGCAGCATCTGTTGAGCATCTATGATGCCTTAAAAGGCTGACTCCGTAGGCAGTTCACTAGGTTTTGGAGCAGAGCAATAATGGTTGTTGGTGTTAATTGTGAAAGTATTACGCTTTTGCTCGCTATCAGTGTGGCCTGTGTTTTAATGTGCTTTTTTCTGCATTCTCACTCTTATTTTAATTGCCTGTTGTTGTGCATTGTCGCTGTTAAATGTTAGAGAAATCTGCAGTGATTTGTGCCGGGAAGTTTAAGGGCGGATCAAATGTCACTACATTACCATATTAAAATAAGTTTAATTTCTATAGCGAATCCTGTTGCCTGTTAGATCACCTTCTCATAAATAGCATTAGCATGTGTCCCATGGTGCAACAATTACAGTGAAAAGGGCACTTCATTTGCTCTTGTTCGCTCAGAGAGTGGCTTCAAACGACACTTCACACCACAATCCGGGCTAGCTGGTAATTATTCCTCTTTAATACTGTCACAACCCTGCCTTGTGCGCCGCACTACGCCGTTAAGCTAATATGCTATGTTCATGAAGGCAAAGGATGATTACTCCCACGCCAAGCCACCTACACAGCCAACTGTATAGAGGATTTAGCTCAAAGCTCCGAGGTTGCCAGGTCTTTTCTGTAATCTTACAAAATCCACACAACTGCTACATTACTGAGAAGACATTATAATGTCAGTGCTTAAGGTCGTTTGGCTTGGATTACAGAGGGCAACAGTAACAGGTAAACGATTTATGGTTTATGGTACATTTTCTTGTTGGAAACGAATACGCTATAAAGTGGCTCTTTGGAATACGGAACCAGAAACCGATGAGTTGTGGGCTTTCTTTTCATCCTGTTAAATAGAATGTTGTAGCACCATGAATCAATATTAAAAATAAGGTCTCTTTGAAATCCTTAAACATAACCAAACTGAAATATTTATAGCAATATTCCATAAACGGACAAGCATCAGCCCCTTTTTATAGCAATTTGTGTCTTGTATTTCAAGACACTGAAATGCGTTTTTCTGTATAAATATTAAAATGTGCAGTTCATGTATGTCTAATATCATATCTAATATCTAAAATGTTTGAATATGCACAAACTTTGCCCATGCACAAAAAAAAAAAAAAAAATGGTAGCACTATAATGCATTACTGTATAATGTATTTTATGGGCTCATGAATAATTGCAACTACAGTTATAATATATAATAATACTTGTTACACCTTTAGAATGCATGATGCATTAAAAAGCATGACAAACAGCTAATTTCAGATGTAAGGAATCCGGAAATATTATAATCCTTTTTAATTTTGGTTCCAATTATTTATGAAAATATATAATGTACAGGACTTGACATTTAACTGTGGTTTTCCAAGGTTACTAGCAACTCAGCATTTTCAATGGCCACAATTTTGACATTCGTCACCATGGTAAAACTGCCATATAGATATTTTTAATATAATCTCATAATTTGTCAGCAGGATAATTAGGCGGCTGTCACATTAAGACCTGACGCACGGATCCATTATACTGTTACACATGTGTTTTCTTCCTCAACTGTTTACGTCCACTTAAAACAGAACAGACTGTGTTTAATACTTGCCAAGAACGGCATTTTGATAATATTTTGTGTGTATTTGACTGTTTAATTGCAATAATCACTGAAAAAAGTGCTTATTTTCATTCAATTTAGTACTAGGAGGTGGCTTTATGTTGACAAAATTAGTAAAATTATGTGCAATTCGTCGAAATCCAAGCCCTGTAACACCAACAATATTGATCCGGGGCAAATGAAACGAGTGAGTGAGGAGAGGCGGGTTTGTGTGTAACTCACTGTCGGAGAGATGAGAGAGAAAGAGCTGCTGGTTTCGTGTATCTATTCTGCAGAAAATTTATATTTTTGTATTAGTATTGAAAAATCTATATTTGGACAACACTGAATTGCATTTTGTTTATTATTTTAGTTGAAAATCGTATTAATTATACAAAATTCAACCCGTCAAATTGGCTAGTAGGAGAGACTGCGTTACACGCCACTGCTGAAATACACATTTTGAGTAAAGCTTGAGAAAGAAATTTATCTTGCACACAAATTTTCAGGGCTTTATCTGTAAATTTCACTGTAGAGTCTCCTTACAGTACTTTAGTCATATTATTATTTTTCCACAGTACAAAACATCTGCAAAGACTGTGCCTTATTTGTTAACACTCTCTGTTATTATTGGCTAACCTCTTTGCAGGTGAAATGAGTATCAGTGCTTACTGTCAGGTAAAATAATTGGCTCTGCCTCATCTTTCAGTATCATTGTCTTTGCAGTCTTTTTGACAGATTCATAGAACAATCCACGCTGAAATGATCTGGCCTTGTTCCGCCTGAACGCTTAAAATACCTTGTTAAAAATAAACTTTCCTAACGTTGGGATTCTTCGTTTGCGTATAACCCTATTATTTCAAGACTGAGAAAGAGTGGACTTTTTATGACATAACCCCTTTAAATACCTTCAGTCGTTTCCTGGTTTTTAGTATGAAGTGAGAAGAATCCAGATCATTGCTATGAGTTCTCATGAGGTGCAGATATATTATATATGAAATACAGTGGCTTGTGACTGACCCTGCTGAAAATAGACGGATGTGATGATTCAGTGTGTAATCATATGTATCGGTAGCGCAGCTATTTCACAAAGTGTTGTTCTATTTCTACCTCAGTCAGCATTATGATGGAGTCATGAGGGAGTCGTTCTCGGACAGAGTTCGTTTGGACACTACTCAGTCCCAGACCATTAAACACACACACACACACACACACACACACACACACACACACACACACACACACACACACACACACACACACACACACACACACACACACACACACACACACACACACACACACACACACACACACACACACACACACACACACACACACACACACACACACACACACACACACACACACACACACACACACACACACACACACACACACACACACACACACACACACACACACACACACACACACACACACACACACACACACACACACACACACACACACAGACAGAGCTGTGAGGCCCTGCACTCAACACACAGGAGTGACACTCTTGAACATCTATGGTTTTATCAATGACAGACCTAGACATAAAGCAATTGGACATGAATAATAGATGATTGCTACAGGAGAGAAAATGTGACATATATATTATATATATATATATATATATATATATATATATATATATATATATATATATATATATATATATATATATATATATATATATATGTGTATGTATATGAGAGAGAGAGAGAGAGAGAGAGAGAGAGAGAGAGAGAGAGAGAGAGAGAGAGAGAGAGAGAGAGAGAGAGAGAGAGAGAGAGAGAGAGAGAGAGAGAGAGAGAAAGAGAAAGAGTGAGATATGTTGAATTTAAATAGGCAAATGCTTAAGTGTCTATGATTGGAATGTGGTTCATGATTTCAGTAATTATTATTCTTCTAGCATGTTATATGTTTGGCAACAGTTCTAACCCTAATTGATGGAGTGTGTAGCTCTTCATTTCTTAAACAACCATGTAGGAAACAGACCTGACATTCATTGAAAGATGTGCTGGAGGAGACTTTACAGAATGCTTGACTCTTGCATTGTCAACACATGATCTTGACCAAGTCCAGCACTCTGTAAGGTCTCCTCCAGCACATCCCAAAGACATTCGATGAATTTATGGTCTGGGCTCAGAGAGGCTCAAGTGTGAAAATTATTCTTCATGCTCCCTCCCAACCATTCTTTCACAATTTGAGCCTATATCAAATTACTATGGTATTGCTATCTGATATCATTATATATAACATAGTGCAAACACATTTTGTCTATAATTAATCACAATTAATCGTGATTAACAGCATCAGAGTTTTTCATATTTTTATATTGTAATACACAGTTACTCTCCAAATTAATATTGAAACAACAAATATTTTGAAACATTTGTTATAATGTCATCTTTTTATGAATAAAGGCCAGAATCACTGACACTAATACAGCTACTGATGTCTCGATGAAACAGATTACAAAAAAAATATATATATAATGATAGACATTCAGCATTACAGTATAATTGAAAGATGTCGATTTCAACATTTATTACGCTTAAATTAAATAACTTTTAATTTAAGTGAACTTAAAACAATCTTCACATAAACCCATTATAAAAAATGCCATATTTACCTGTGGCCTTCATATATAATCAATATACAGAAATTGAATAAAATTATCAAACACCTTTCTTAAATGCATAAATTATAAATGAAATATAGATTAATTCTTATTTAAGCTACAATTTTCTCTGTTAGCTTTTGTTCTTTGATTAACTTTATTAGCAGCCAGCATTAGCGGCTGGATGGATGGATGGATAGATAAAGTGAAAATTTCAATTAATTAATATAAATCAAAATAATAGACATGACAGACAGACAGACTCTTAAAAATAATGTTTCTTTGGCAGGGTGTATGGTTCCATGAAGAACCTTTAAAATGCACAGAACCTTTCCATTGTGCAAAAGGTTCTTTGTAGATACAAAAAGGTTCTTTACACTATAAAATGGTTAGTAACAATGGTTCTACAAAGAACCTTTCACAAAGCGGTTCTTCAGGGAACCAAAAATGTTTATTCTGTGGCATCGCTGTGAAAACCCCTTTTTGGTTCTTCCTGGCACCTTTATTTTTAAGGCTGAGATAGTGTTCTTTTAATTCAGTAGAGTAGGTGTGTGAGGTGTGTATCCATGTGTGCACACTTCTACATGCTTGTCAGCCGATTGTGCGTATGCTTTCAAGCCTGAATGGATGAATGAACAATTTTATGATCTAATAAACAGAGCATCTTCTTCACAGTCATTAGCTGAAATAAAGTTGAATAAAGTCTTTGGCAGTTTGTTAAACAAGCCAACCTTTGTCAAGTTAACAAACCAATTCTTGTCTTTCCTCACCCTCCCTCCTTCCCATGTAAAGTCACATAACAGGCGTGTAACATCACTGTGTGTATCACACTTTCTCCTCACACCAGAAATGATGATAAATCATGGGGGAGCCCAAAAAAATAATAAAGAGGCCACTTATGCTGCGAGCTCCTCGCAGTTCTACTCTATTAATATTTATGGCCACCTTCGCCCGCCGTGGTGCTCTTCACTTCGCTCTCTTTTATTAATATCATCAGAACAATGTCAGCAGGCCATTTTAAAGGGCCATTGAGATGAAATGGCCAAAGATGGATGCCCCCGCTGCATATGCATGCCGGCAAACGCATCGACCGATTGCATCTGTTTTAGCACCGTCAGCCCCGCCGCAAAACACATTTGCCATAACGGCCCATATCCAAACTCTGTTTTTATTGCCTACAGAGAAGTCACAGGGTCATTAAATATATTTACTTTGGTGCTGCTTTAGCAATAAAGCGAGCAGTTTGGGTGCCATAGCTTGCTTTTATGATACAGGAAGCGTACAGGCAGGAATTTAGTGTGTGTATGGCTTAATGCAGCTCTGTGTGCCAACGAGTTACTCTGACACCTGATGCATGATTATTCGGGTTTGTATTATTGTAAAGGTTTGTGCTAAGTGGAAGGTTTTGAAGATTATTTGCAAATCGTTAGTGTGAAATACATGTTCATTTCTTATCATATATTTCATATCATCATGAAGGTTTATACATGGTGGAAACTTTTGAAAGATATCTGTATATTGTTTGCAGTAAATGCGATAATTCAGGCTGAAAAATCATTACTTTGGTGTGTTTGTCGTCAAATTTTGTATATATTTTTATACACTGTAAAAAAAAAAAGTTGCTGCCTTAAATTAAGTACAAACAACTTACATGTTCAAGTCATTTCATCTTAAATTAAACTGTCTTAACTGACTGAAACATTTGTTAAATATTGTATAACTAAGTATAATAACTATAAAAAAGTTTTTTATATAAAAGTTATATAAAAAACGTATGTTGTCACAGTGTAACAATAGTGTTAACTTTTCTATATTCTGTATATTATGTTCCTGCACTAAAAATACTAATAGCTCAGGCTAATACATGATTCCTTTAGTGGGTTTGTTTTAGCATAAAGTAGCAAATGCAAAGGTTATTTGTAAATTATAAAAAAAATTATCTGAAACATATTTCAGGAGAACGATAAAAAGCAGTGTGTGCAGTGAGGAAGCAGACGGCCACAAAGTCGCTAATTGACAACTTCACTTCCATGTCATTCCCAATATTACAGTTAATCGAATCGCCATTAACAGACACCATCTGGTCTTTATTATCATATTAGGCTGCTATTGCTGTCCTAGCTTGCCGTATATCATCTCCTCTTGTCTTTACCTGGAAGGAACCGGTCCGCAGAGACGTCAACACTGAGACACGTTGATGACAAGGCCTCATTTTAGAGTAGGAAAAGCGTGATGTTCACCAACTGCTTTTGGTGTCTCTTGTCCTCCTCCTTTCTCTTTCTGTCTCTGTTAAGCTCATAACATAGAACAGAGCTGCAATATGTCTGAGAAACACCCACCATTCCTGTCCATCCCTTTAGCTGTCCAAACACACTTCCACCGATAGAGTACAACGGGGCGAAAGGCGCATTTGAGATTATTCTTCTTTAAACCACTAGATGGCACAACAATTCACTTTCTTTAATAAACGCTTTTGATGATGCACGTGGAAATTTTTCTGATCCTTGATCTTGGACAGTTGATTCTAATATTTAATATTTTTTTATACAATTTTTGATGTAGATTTATGTAGCAAATGAGAAACGATAAAATGAATTAATGAATGTCTGTATTTTGAGACAAATGTCTTAATATTTGTCAGTTTTCTTAAAGGTAATTACAGCAACAGTTTTTCGATGACGGGCGATTATTTAAAAGTATGGTATTTGGGGTTAAAAGTGTGCGACAGGGCAATATTTAACATGATAATAAACAGCGCTGACTTTTCCATTTGATGACATGACATGGTTGGATTCGGATGGTAAATATCATATAGTAAGTTGGGTGTACACCTTAGAGATAATCACCATGTTTACAATAAAACGATCATATTAAATTAATCATATCATATTATAAAATATAATATTTGAACATATATTAACTTAATTTGTATGAATAAATCGTTCCTTTTTCCCCATGCTGTCCCTAACTCTACCCTTAAACTGACCCACACCACCACACCTGTCCCTAACTCTACCCTTAAACTGACCCACACCACCACACCTGTCCCTAACTCTACCCTTAAACTGACCCACACCACCACACCTGTCCTTAACTCTACCCTTAAACTTACCCACACCACCACACCTGTCCCTAACTCTACCCTTAAACTGACCCACCACCACACCTGTCCCTAACTCTACCCTTAAACTGACCCACACCACCACACCTGTCCCTAACTCTACCCTTAAACTGACCCACACCACCACACCTGTCCCTAACCCTACCCTTAAACTGACCCACACCACCACACCTGTCCTTAACTCTACCCTTAAACTTACCCACACCACCACACCTGTCCTTAACTCTACACCTGACCCATACCACCACACCTGTCCCTAACTCTACCCATAAACTGACCCACACCACCACACCTGTCCCTAACCCTACCCTTAAACTGACCCATACCACCACACCTGTCCCTAACTTTACCCTTAAACTTACCCACACCACCACACCTGTCCTTAACTCTACACTTAAACTGACCCACACCACCACACCTGTCCCTAACCCTACCCTTAAACTGACACCACCACACCTGTCCCTAACCCTACCCTTAAACTGACCCATACCACCACACCTGTCCCTAACTCTACCCATAAACTGACCCACACCACCACACCTGTCCCTAACCCTACCCTTAAACTGACCCATACCACCACACCTGTCCCTAACTTTACCCTTAAACTTACCCACACCACCACACCTGTCCTTAACTCTACACTTAAACTGACCCATACCACCACACCTGTCCCTAACTTTACCCTTAAACTGACCCATACCACCACACCTGTCCTTAACTCTACACTTAAACTGACCCATACCACCACACCTGTCCCTAACTTTACTTAAACTGACCCATACCACCACACCTGTCCTTAACTCTACACTTAAACTGACCCATACCACCACACCTGTCCCTAACTTTACCCTTAAACTGACCCATACCACCACACCTGTCCTTAACACTACCCTTAAACTGACCCACACCACCACACCTGTCCCTAACTTTACCCTTAAACTGACCGATACCACCACACCTGTCCCTAACACTACCCTTAAACTGACCCACCTGTCCCTAACTCTACAATCATACAGTATGAGAGTAGTGAAAAGCACGTTTTGTTGAGGTATGCCTTTAGCCCCATTGTAGTTCATGCATACAGTATACACACACACTCTCTTCCTTCTCTTTGTCTTCATTCACACTTGTTTTTCACTTGAAGGGGAGCCAGATGTGCAGTTTCATACATTTCATTTATTGCTTAATGGTCATTTTACTTTTGCTAATACTGATGCAAAGGATATTTACAAAGCTAACTGTGCCCAGAGCCACACAGCCTCAGGTGGCAGACGTCCGCCGCTCATCTACATGAAGATGTGTAGCACTCTTTTCATTAAAACAGTAGCACATGAAACTAGTTTTATCATTAAATATATCTTTATTTAAAATACTGATCACTAATCAATGTGTTTGCTTTTTTTGTTCCTTTGTTTTATTTTTTTATATTTTCACTAATAATTTCATATTATTTTATTTGTCAATTATTTAATTTTAATATTGTTTTATTTTTCAAATTTTATTTTATTTATTTTTACATAATCTTATTTTATTTTTTTATTTTGTGATATTTTTTGATATTTTATTTTATTTGACAATTGCTTAATTTTCATATATTTTTTACATTTTTATGTTTTATTTTCTCATTTTATTTAATTTGACATAATCTTTTGATGTACTTGATTTGATTTGTTTTATTTTATTTTGTCCTCATCTTGCTGCTCCAGAAGAAATGCGTATTCCTACTCTTATTACCTGTAAGTAGCATTAAATACAGAACATGTAATCAACAATCCCTGTCTTAAAGTTATGCTTTCCTATTCACCATTTCTACCAAGTACTTTTACCAGTTACCAAGCATGTTTTTTTTTTTTTTTTTAAGGTGAGAGAATGAAAGAATTAAATAAAAATCTATTTAGAGTTAAATGACAATCATCTTTGCCATGGCGAACAAAGCTTTTCAAAACGAAGAGAATTTTGATTTGGAGTAAACTGTAGAATCAGTTTTATACTTCATCACACTTTGCACCAATGTTTTAACTTTAGCTTTATTTCCATGTTCCGTCAAAGTCATTTTCACCCATAAACCATCTTATGTGCAATATACCAAAAGTTTTTCAGTTTGCATTGAAATATTAGCATGCCTAAATTGCCCTCATGTGCACGCAAATTGATGTGGCGCCACTGTTATCTTATATTCCCTTTGGTCCGCAGACTCCACCTCCTACTTTTTATTACTTTTCCGTTACGCTTAAACTATTTACTATTACCTCGACTGTTATGCCTGCCTCAGCTTTTTACTGCGCGGGATTGTTTAATTTGCACTGTGTGCAGCAGAGCCTAGCTGCAGGATGTTTACCTCACACGTTAAAGGATTTAAAAGCTCAGATTCACAGTCGGACTACTATGTGCATTCTCACTGCTCTCTCTCTCCGCTCCTGAAATATAGATGAAAGTAGGAACACAGCCAGGAGGAGCTCTTTCAAAAGGATATCATCTGAGAGGGCATAGACTGACAGCTACAGGCTAAAGCTAGCCCTGATGCCAATATATTCCCCAAATCCAGAGAGCGAGCCGTTCTCAGTTTCAATAGGGTTATGTTATGGGCATAATTCAGTGACTTTTTTTTTCTTCCAGTATGCAATCAGTGATTGTGTCTTTACTTTTGTCCAAACTGAGTTTACCATTAGCAAAGAGATCTGAGATCTTTCAAACTTCAATATGTAGTCTATTTTGCATACAGAAGTTTATTACATGTTAGTGTTTGTGCATACTGTTATAAAACCGATACCCCTGTCCGCTTTTACACTATTTGATTTTTTTATGACTATGATTTTTGGATGGTATAGTATAGCAATCATAATATAGCATGCTGTTAATGTTTATTCCTGATTTATCGGCATGCTTTAGTTTGTGTGTGCATGCATTTACACAATAGGCAGATCCATTCTTCCAAAGTGACATTCAAAAAAGCCAATTCAGTTTTAACACTGTGTTCCCTGGGAATCAAACCACCTTGCTAATACCTTGCCCTACAAGTTAACCTAATGCAACCTTGTGTGTGCATGCAACTGAAAATAGTGCTAGTGTAAAGGTTATTTTGAGATGTTCTGCATGCTTATACTGCTTTGACATGTTCACTTGTCTTTGCATGTTCTCATGTCACAAATGCATATGCGTTGGGCAATTTCCAGCATTCTAGTTTGAGCTCAACCAAATGTGATATCTTTATCAATGAACATTTGGTGGCTTTATGAATGAATGAAGAGAAAATAAACAAAAAAACTAATTTTACAGTTGAGATGAAACGGTTTGACGATAAACCATGATAGAATTCTCGACGTTAGTAGTACTGTTTCGTACTTTCGTTATCATTATAACCGTATTTGATTTCCACAATTTAAGAGTCACAATAAATACTGTCCAACAACAAGCAAAGTTAGCAACAGTCTCACACAGCCGCAGCATTCAGTGTAGGTTTATAAACCGCTCTATTTCTGCTGTTTCGTAAGCGCCACCTACTGTCAGAGAGCAGCGCACCAGGACACACACATTTTTAATTTTTCAAAATAAAGGGATTACAATGTAAAAGATTATTAATGTGTACATAAAGGTAAAAATGCCAAAATGGATAGTCATTGCATGTATCAGAATTACCTATTTGCAGTAATGACGAATGAAATTGGTGAATTATTTAACCAATCGTGGCAATGTACACATGTATTTAAACTGACTCGTCAGGGAATCTGTCATGGCGTAAGTGCAACTGGCTTTTAAAGGGAATGGCAGATGAGACTCTGATTGGTTTGTTGCACATTACGCCCAAAACACACCCATGACTCATTAAACGACTAGGCACAACCCTATTGGACTATGGGACTGGCGCGGCAACAGTTTTTTCCGTCGTTAAACTAACAGAAGTGGATCTGCGCAATGCTCTTTAGACCATGCTCTCAGATCGTTAAAATAGGGCCCCTAGTATGTTCATGTTAATATATGTTATAATACAAAATGTTTTGTTCTTTTAAAGCCCAGCCATTATTGTTAAAGTTATTAATTTGATGTTTATGAAACCCAATTGCATAGTGCTTCTAAATGTATTTCTTGTTTGTTGGTTTTTTGATATAAACTTTGTTAAATTAGTTTAGTGTGTGTAATAATGCTATTTATTTTTTTTTTTTACAATTTCCAGCTAATTTTGGTCATTATAATGGTGATTTAAATTTTCCACACCGTTTCATCTCTATTTTACAGCTTTGTCTCTCTTGTTCCTCGCCCCTCTCTCTCTCTTTTACAATATGCCATTAAGAAAGTTGGTGCTATAAAGACTGCTTATGGTGCCCTAACTATAGTATAGCCTTCACTTTTAATGAAGTGCCAATCTGACATTAATTAAATAAGGATTATCTATAGTTTATGGCACTTACAATATGCCCAGATTCTGTGGCACTTGAAACGAGACCCATTACCGCAGTATTCAATGAGTTTTATTGTTTGATGGCTGTAGTATTATAAAATACTCTGACCTTCAGCATTCATTGTGGGATGAGCTGATGGTCTGTTGATGCTTGTCTAAAAATGATGTCTATGTAGGGAGCACTAGGTTATGGTCTAGAGTTAGTGTGCTGCAGTTTATACAGTGAAATACCAGCACTCTAAAGCAATCGCATTGATGCTTGGCTGCTTAATTGGAAAGTCGTGACTCTTCTCTTATTGCTTATTGATGTTGAGAGATGCTTCTGAACAGTTTTTGTCCTCTTTTGATCCTCAGTCACTAAAAAGCAATGATACTGAATTTATTTTCCAACCTAGGTAAAATGGCCCCAATTTTAAAGGCTGGCCTGGTTTCTGTGGAAGCTGAAACTTTATTTGATTTAAAAAAAAAATTCCCAGCAGAGAAAATAACAAAACAAAGAGTTATTATCAGCACGGCCCCGTAAGAGAAGGGAGCACATATTGAGGTCAAATGGTGTTCTGTGGGACCTGGAGAATCAAGGAGTCATTTTATTGGATGACTCCAATCCATCGCTGACACTAATATCTTCCTTGAAGTTTTGTGTAAGGTGTGGGAAATCTCCAGCTTATGAACCACCAGACAAATCAACAAATCAAAGACCAGCAGAAGTGAAGTCTGCTGCCTTTGTAAAGACTGCCATAGATAATTTTATTTTATTACTTTTTTGCCTATTTTTATGGGTAATAATGCAGGGAATTACCGGTGGAGAGGTGGGATGAGATCAGAACATGTTGCAAACCTTTTTGAACAAAGGTTTGAACAATACAGCTTAATGTGTAAGAGGTCAGGGTACTAACAGCTAGGTCACTTCTAATGTGCCACAGTTTTAATTAGAAAAAAAAATATTTTGAGGAGCATTAAAATCTATATATATATTCATTATAGATTGTACTGCTCCTTGAAAGCATATAGTGTATATATATTGATGCTCTATCCATTGCAACAGTTCTATAAGGACCCTTTTAAGCATATTGCAACTGTTTTAAAGTATACTAATATATTTGTTTGCAGCATATACGAGTGAATATGTTTATGTACAAGTTTTTTCCTGATCAATATACTAATAGTGTCCAATCATCTTTGTTCTGCATGGCAAGGTTTTGAGTTTTCTCTCTTGATTTGAGGTTTAATTTTTTTCTTCTCTTTTTTTCTCCTACTGGTAAATATCACTGCAGATTTAAAAATAATAATATAGCTTACAGTCAAAAAGCCATTCTCACGTCTTGTCCTCTATGTGTCCAGTGTCTGTCTGTGCGTTTTTGTCTTGTATATCTTGTCATATTTTCAGCAGTGCTTTGGTTTAGTGCTCTCATGCTGTTAAACATATAGGTCTAACGTAAAACCAGCAAGTCTAGCAGTAACTAAGTTTATAACTGATTTTAATAATTTGTCCAAAAAGAGTAATTATTAGTCATTTCCAAGCATGCTTGGAAAACAGTGAAACAGTTTGCACTAGCCAAAAGCATTGCAACGACACACTGAAGTTTCTCCTTTTGATTGTGTGTATAAACTTGCCCTGTTGTGGATGATTTTGAAGGAAACTAGCTAAAAAACAGAAGGAGACAGCCAGCAGCAGTACGCAGAGAGAGATGGGACCCGTAGGCACAGCGGATAAAAGCACAGGAAAAGTCAGCACGTTACACAAGGACGATCCGTTCTCCACCAGCAACCAGGACCTCAACGGATTCTGTGAGTTCAGCAAATATTGTGCTGTGACATTATTGTGCTGCCCAGTTTTTTCATATAACCTGTTTGTTTCAAATGTATCTGATTACAACATGAGTTAAGAGAGCAGTGTCTGCATTAACGAATGAATGATTGAATGGATGGATGGAATGAATAAATGGATGAATGAATGATTGAATGGATGGATGGAATGAATAAATGGATGGATGGAATGAATAAATGGATGGATGGAATGAATAAATGGATGGATGGAATGAATAAATGGATGGATGAATGATTGGATGGATGGATGGATGGATGGATGGATGGATGGATGGATGGATGGATGGATGGATGGATGGATGGATGGATGGATGGATGGATGGATGGATGGATGGATGGATGGATGGATGGATGGATGGATGGATGGATGGATGGATGGATGGATGGATGGATGGATGGATGGATGGATGGATGGATGGATGGATGGATGGATGGATGGATGGATGGATGGATGGATGGATGGATGGATGGATGGATGGATGGATGGATGGATGGATGGATGGATGGATGGATGGATGGATGGATGGATGGATGGATGGATGGATGGATGGATGGATGGATGGATGGATGGATGGATGGATGGATGGATGGATGGATGGATGGATGGATGGATGGATGGATGGATGGATGGATGGATGGATGGATGGATGGATGGATGGATGGATGGATGGATGGATGGATGGATGGATGGATGGATGGATGGATGGATGGATGGATGGATGGATGGATGGATGGATGGATGGATGGATGGATGGATGGATGGATGGATGGATGGATGGATGGATGGATGGATGGATGGATGGATGGATGGATGGATGGATGGATGGATGGATGGATGGATGGATGGATGGATGGATGGATGGATGGATGGATGGATGGATGGATGGATGGATGGATGGATGGATGGATGGATGGATGGATGGATGGATGGATGGATGGATGGATGGATGGATGGATGGATGGATGGATGGATGGATGGATGGATGGATGGATGGATGGATGGATGGATGGATGGATGGATGGATGGATGGATGGATGGATGGATGGATGGATGGATGGATGGATGGATGGATGGATGGATGGATGGATGGATGGATGGATGGATGGATGGATGGATGGATGGATGGATGGATGGATGGATGGATGGATGGATGGATGGATGGATGGATGGATGGATGGATGGATGGATGGATGGATGGATGGATGGATGGATGGATGGATGGATGGATGGATGGATGGATGGATGGATGGATGGATGGATGGATGGATGGATGGATGGATGGATGGATGGATGGATGGATGGATGGATGGATGGATGGATGGATGGATGGATGGATGGATGGATGGATGGATGGATGGATGGATGGATGGATGGATGGATGGATGGATGGATGGATGGATGGATGGATGGATGGATGGATGGATGGATGGATGGATGGATGGATGGATGGATGGATGGATGGATGGATGGATGGATGGATGGATGGATGGATGGATGGATGGATGGATGGATGGATGGATGGATGGATCCATTGAAGGCAAGTTGAAGTGACTTGACTTGATACATGAACAGACACTCACCAACAGTGGTTACTGGAAACAATCACAATACTTGACAAGAGAATATGCAAACGAGGAGTATTTATACAGGACTAGTACATGACTACAACAACCAATGAGAACAAGACACATGAAACACGGAAACCAATCAGGATATGACACATAACTAAACCAACCAATAGGAACATAACACATGAGCCTAGGGAATCACATGACAATAGAGCACATGGCAGGATCACATGACAAACAGGAACTGAAACATGACTATGAGATTACAAAATAAGAGACATAAAAATATAAACGTGAAACCAAACACGAAACAA
Source organism: Gobiocypris rarus (assembly GCA_023029165.1). Lineage (NCBI taxonomy): Eukaryota > Metazoa > Chordata > Actinopteri > Cypriniformes > Gobionidae > Gobiocypris > Gobiocypris rarus. The sequence goes on along the minus strand of CM040921.1, from coordinate 35,943,980 downwards.
ACTGTGACAAAATTAGAAATTAAATGAATGCACAAATTAAAGAGTAAAATAGTGCACCAATGAACAAATTAAGCAGTGAATGAATACATGAATGAACTGAATTATTGAACGAACAAGCATGTGAGTGAATGAATGAATGAATGAATGAATGAATGAATGAATGAATGAATGAATGAATGAATGAATGAATGAATGAATGAATGAATGAATGAATGAATGAATGAATGAATGAATGAATGAATGAATGAATGAATGAATGAATGAATGAATGAATGAATGAATGAATGAATGAATGAAGGCGATAATAAATGAACAAATGTTCAAATTATGAAAAATGAAAAAATGGAAAAACAAATGCATGAATGCATAAATTAAATACTGAAAATGTAAGCAAACGATTGAATGAGCAAATTAATATAATAAATGAACATATGGATGAATGGATATATTAATGAACCACTGAATGAATGATTTAACATATACTTAAGTGTTATTTTCAGCATACTTTATTTAAAGTTGGGAAGCAATTATTGATGCATCGAATTTCCGGCAACCAGAGACCAAAATCATTGACCGAAACCGTGATGTTTAATGAACACTTTGGCACGTTTTGACTGTCAGCATCTATTTCATGCACACGAAATGACAAGCATTCATAAACAGTTAAACATGTCAGCTGAATGAATGCTATAAGGCTCGGATGACAATATTACATTTTTTATTTTAATCAATCTTCATTTCGATGAACCATTATAAATTCTTAAATTAAAAGATCTATGCTGTTTTATGATGTGTTAAAACACTTCACTAAATATTATTTGTAGCCCACCTGTCATCCAATAGTCAAAATTATACTTTTGATATAAAAACTCTGCTTTCAAACTGTCAATTTTATTACGAAAACCAAACACTAAGGCCCGGATTCATAGACAGAGTTTAGATTTAGCCAGGATTAGGCCTTAGTTCAATTATTTAAGTAGCTTTTATAAATGTTCCTTAGATAAAAACATTACTGGTGTGCATCTTGAGACAAAACAATGGTGCTGACATATTTTCAGTTAAAACAGCTCAAACATACATTTTAGTCTGGGACTAGTTCAAGCCTTGTCGGAGGTAAATGTCATTTTGGTTGTCACCGATCACAGAGGTGTGAACCGATCATCTCTTCCACTTTACAACTAGTTATAGCACAAAATAAACACAAATGAGCATCAGAAGGTATGTTGAAAGATACACCAATAGTTTCATGTTCAGTTAGACATTTTACACGGTTTCTCTTTAGTGAGCTTCTTGCTCTTTTCAACTAATCTCAAAAGTCAAAGTCCAAAGGTCATAAAATAGCCACGTTCCCCAAATACCGCGACCGTCTGAAGCACCACAGTGTCCCAGGACTCATTACCGCAATCACACAAACCTTCTGCACGTCTCACCGTGGGCTCGGGAAGCCCTAAAAGGTGTCAAAAGGGGTCAGCAATCTGTCATTTTAACTCAACTCACGTTCTCCTTGATTGTCTGTACTAAGCGTCCGTCAGGAAACCAAATGATGGGACGGCAGCGTCTCACACCTGCCATTCACAGAACTAACCATCGCTAACTGCAGAGAGCTATTTTGTCACTAAACAGCATGGACCGAAGCATTCTACATATCAAGAGACTTGGCTATTGACGTGCTGCTTTAAGAGGCGCTAGAGAAGAATAGCAAGTGGCATTTGCACTAGGCTTTTTTTCTTTCTCATGCTTTCATTCTCAGTTTTAAGTGGGCTCTGGCATGCTGAGAAGGGGCTGTAATTAGGATGGGTCTCTCTGAGTCGCTTTCTGCACAAAATGTCACTGTGGCCTTTGTGTACAGAATAATTTGAATGGAGCTGGAAGAAGAGGAGGCGACGGAGATTAAGAGCAAGATACATAGAGAGAGAGAGAGAGAGAGAGAGAATGTCATTATGCATAATGATCACATTTATTTCCTTTAAAATCAACACTGATTGGCAATGTGTTCTGCGTGTTTTGTGTTTCTCAGTTCTTTTGAATGTCATTGGTCAGTTGATGTGCAAATGCAGTTTATTTGGTATGTTTATTTCGGATCATTACAGGCACGGAGTAATTGGAGTCTGTTATTTTATCTAATGGTCTGAGAGTCACTATTATTGCACAAATGCAGGCTCTTTATTATAGACATGAATCTCAGCTGTGGTGTTGGAGAAAAAAAACATCTAGAAGTCAGCCCAGCTCATAATTGCTGTTTTTGTAAGCTTTAAAAAAAAAAAAAAAAAGAGAGAGAAAAAAAGAGTCAAATGCCTAGTGATACACTATCTAAAACTTTAATGCTACAACTGGTGTGTTGGAATTTTAAATTGCAATTGATTTTTATCTGTAAAAATCATTTTCTTAATCAATATTTTGTCCTGTTTTTCTGAAAAATATATAAATGTTCTTACAATAAGATAATTTACTCGATCATACTCTTATGATATTAAGGGCCAGATTTACTAACAGCTCGCATCAGCAAAATCTCTCTTGCTGTTAAAAAACTACTGTCAGGATTTACTAAAGAGAAGCAGCTGAAAGGGCGTGGGCAGTTATTTTTGTGGCTGAACTTATTGCATATACATATTTGTAGGAGTTTCCCTTTCAGACACAGTATTTATGGGAGGAGAGTATTTAAATGATCAGTCAAGGTGATTTACTAAGGTTTGCACTCGTCGATTTACTGGTGTTTGCACCATTATTTACCGCCCCAAAAAAGCATGTCTTAAACCAGACACTAATTTGAGCTGCTTTGGGTAGATTGTGTTGGTCATTATGGAAATGATCCGGCTGAGTCTGTGTTTTTTTTTTTGCGTCGTCAGTACATCACGAGCAGAACTTTCCACTCCCATCTGCGCTTTTTTGGAATTACGGTTTTACGCTAATTTGCCCTGTTTAGATATTTGTTTAAAGGACAACTCTGGTAAAAAATGAACCTATGGGTAATTAACACATGGTTACCGAGCAGATCGTTCTCTGGGAAGCGTTTTCATGAAAATCGAATGTAAAGAGTTTTATCTCTTAAAACAGATTAGCTCGAGTCACAGCGAGTCGAGCCACGAGCGCTGTGCTAAGTGATGACATGTGACTTGGAATCTCATAAAAGTATATTGTCCGTTGTTTCCGGAAGAAAGCGCTGAACGCAACAGAGAAAATAAATAAATAAAAATAATTAAAAACAAACTTAATTCCCATCGACCAGCTCACTTAGCACAGCGCTCGTGGCTCGACTCGTCGAGACTGTTTTGCAAGATGGCTTCTGTCTGTATACGCATAATATACTGTCTTTATAAAGTATCTTTTTATTAAACGGTTTGTACACTTAAAACGTTCTCAATGCTTCGGTTTGCATGTAGGGACCCTCATTATGCTACCGTGTTAGTGTGAGGCTATTTTGAGCCTTGTTAGTGGTATTAACTAGCGATTTAATTGTACGTTTTGTGTGCCCCATAAACTAGCGTTACAAGCTAATCTTTTTTAAGAGATAAAACTCTTAACATTCGATTTTCATGAAAACGCTTCCCAGAGAACGATCTGCTCGGTAACCATGTGTTAATTACCACAGGTTAATTTTTCACCGGAGTTGTCCTTTAAATATGGCCCTAAAACGCCTCGGTTACGTATGGTAACCCTCGTTCCCTGAAGGAGGAACGGAGACGCACGCCGGACGCCACCGGCAATTGGAATTGGGATCACTTCAGGAGCCCCTATCAGCTTCGAGATATAGAGAACAGGCCAATGGGCCATTGGCGCGGCGAGATTTGCATCTCGGCCCGCCGCACTGCGGGTACAAACAGGACGCGAGCAGCGCACTATTGTTTTTCACTGAGGAGCCGAACTAGTGACTCGCCCGTAGTGATGGTACAGCAACTGTGGCGACGGACGACGTCTCGCTCCTCCTTCAGGGAACGAGGGTTACCATCGTAATCGAGACGCCCCTTTCAGTCGGTCACGCTCGACGACGCCGACGCCACCGACAATTGGGATCCCTTTGGAAAACGCCACAGTTACTACCACTTCCAGCGCCCAGCGAGAGCCCTCAGACCCCGCCTGTACGGGCGGGAATTCACGCAGGAGAGTCATACTGCTGTTCCGCGAGACCCACGCAGCAGACTATTGGATAACGCTGGGAAAGCGTGCCCAGGGGCAAGCTGCGGAAGCCACATCCTGTTCTTACCATGTGGAAATGCACATATGGACTGACTTGGCAGTACAACATATGGGAGTCCCAGGGTGGCCCCAGCCTATGTCGGGCGGGGACAACACCATGCTGAGAAGGCAGGAAGTCTGCCGAGGAAAGACACGAGCTCGCCGTAGGGAGCTGTACCGTGGAGAATACACATATGGGACCACCGTAGGGGTCACAACATATGGACCCAGCCTGACACCAGCTTCACAATGCCTCAGTGTCAGACCTGGCCGGACGCCCGCCACGTCCGACAGCCGCGGTTGCGGAGGACTCCCAGGGTTCGCCATACTTGGGGAACTACCTGGAGCATAAGAGCGCACGTATCCGTTCCAGGGGAAGGGAATGGCGCAGCAAGCCGACACTAGAACGGGCACTTCGGTGTTACTGACTATGGGAAGTGAGCACACAGGAAGATACCGGCTCTACACGTAAGCTATAGAACCTAGCGAACGTGTTAGGTGTCGCCAGCCCGCAGCTCTACAAATATCTGTCAGCGAGGCGCCACGAGCCAGCGCCCAGGAAGAAGCTACACCCTAGTGGAGTGGGCTCTTAACCCGAGCGGGCAGGGCACGCCTTGGGTTCCATACGCCAAGACGATGGCATCCACTATCCAGTGGGCCATCCTCTGCTTGAGACAGCCTTTCCTTCTGCTGGCCTCCGTAACAGACGAAGAGCTGCTCTGAGGTCCTGAAGCTTTGCGTTCTGTCCACGTATATCCGCAAAGCGCGGACGGGACAGAGAAAAGCTAGGGCTGGGTCTGCCTCCTCCGAAGGCAGCGCTTGCAGGTTCACCACCTGATCCCGGAAGGGGTGGTGGGAACCTTGGGCACATATCCGGCCTGGGTCTCAGGATTACGTGAGAGTTACCAGGCCCAAATTCCAGGCACGATTCGTCGACCAAAATGCCTGCAGGTCCCCTACCCTCTTAATGGTGGCCAATGCAACCAGGAGTACTGTCCTAAGGGACAGAACTTTTAACTCGGCTGACTGCAAGGGCTCAAAGGGTCGCCTCTGCAGTGCGGTTAACACCAGAGTCAAGTCCCAAGAGGGTAAGAGGGAGGGCGAGGAGGATTTAGTCTCCTCGCCCCCCTCAGGAACCTGACGATCAGATCGTGCTTCCCCAAAGATTTACCACCTACCAACTCATGATTCGCAGCGATAGCGGCGACATAGACCTTGAGGGTGGAGGGAGACAGCCTTCTCTCCAACCCGCCTTGTAGGAAGGAAAGCACCGAACTGATCGAGCATCTTCGGGGTCTTCTCGGCAGAAGCACACCAACCGACGAACAGGTTCCACTTCAACGCATAGAGCTGCCTCGTAGAGGGTGCTCTAGCGGAAGTGATGGTGTCCACCACAGCCTGTGGTAGACCACCTAGAACCTCCGCGTCCCGTCCAGGGACCAGACATGGAGTTTCCAGAGGTCCGGACGCGGGTGCCAGAGGGTGCCCGCCTCTGAGTCAGGAGGTCCTTCCTCAGAGGAATGGGCCAAGGAGGTGCTGTCGCGAGGAGCACTAGTTCGGGAACCACGCCCTGTTGGGCCAGTGCGGAGCGACCAACAGGACCTGCTCCTCGTCCTCCCTGACCTTGCATAGCGTCTGTGCAAGAAGGCTCACTGGGGGAAACGCATACTTGCGTAGGCCCCGGGGCCAGCTGTGTGCCGGCGCATCCGTGCCGAGGGTCCCCTCGGTCAGGGAATAAAACAACTGGCAGTGAGTCATGTCCGGGGCGGCAAAGGGGTCTACCTGTGCGGTCCCGAACCGCCTCCAATCAGCTGGACCCCTGGGGATGGAGTCTCCGTTCTCCGGGAAGCACTGGCTGTCGTGGAGAGCTCGCCGGCCGCACGATTGAGCAGGCCCGGAATGTGAATGGCCCGAAGCGACCTCAGATGCTTCTGACTCCATAACAGGAGATGGCGGGCGAGTTGTGACATGCGACGGGAGCGTAGACCACCCTGTTTGTTGATGTACGCAACGGCCGCAGTGCTGTCCGTACGGACCAGAACGTGCTTGCCTCTGAGCGGCGTTTTGAAGCGGCTGAGTGCAAGACGTACTGCTAACAACTCCAGGCAATTGATATGCCATTGCAGTTGAGGCCCCGTCCACAGACCCGAAACTGCAAGCCCGTTGTACGTGGCATCCGTGGATACAACAGCATGCCTGGACACTTGTTCTAGAGGCACTCCTGCCCGTAGAAAGGAAGGGTCCGACCACGAGCTGAAGGTTTGGCGGCATCTCGACGTCACTGAGACGCGGAGGGACCCGCTGTGCCACGCCCATCTCGGGACTCGGTCGTGTAGCCAGCGTTGAAGCGGTCTCATATGAAGCAATCCCAACGCGGCGTTACTGCGGCTGCGGATGCCATATGCCCCAGGAGCCTCTGAAAATGTTTCAGTGGAACCGCTATTCTGCCCCTGAACGAATTCAGGCAGTTCAACACTGACTGGACGCGCTCCTCCGTGAGGCGCTGTCAGAGCGACGAATCTATCTCCATCCCGAGAAAGAGATCCTCTGCGTCGGGCAGAGTTTGCTCTTTTCCCAGTTGACCCGAAGTCCCAACTGGCTGAGGTGACTGAGCACCATGTCCCTGTGTTCGCACAGCTGTTCTCGCGACTGGGCAAGAATCAACCAGTCGTCGAGGTAGTTGAGGATGCGAACACCATGCTCCTCATGGGAGCAATGGCGCCTCGCGACCGTCGTAAGGAGCGGGCGACAGGGCCAGCCGAAGGTAGGACCTTGTACTGATATGCTCGTCCGTCGAATGCAAAGCGTAGGATCGGTCTGTGTCGAGGGAGAATCGAGACATGAAAGTACGCGTCCTTCAGGTCGATCGCTGCAAACCAATCTTGGGGACGGATGCACCTGAAGATGCGTTTCTGCGTAAGCATCCTGAACGTTAGCCTGTGAAGGGACCGGTTCAGGAACCGCAGATCCAAGATCGGTCGTAACCCGCCTTTCTTGGGTACAATGAAGTACGGGCTGTAGAACCCGGACTTCATATCGGCTGGAGGGACCGGCTCTATCGCGTCCTTCGCCAGTAGGACTGTGATCTCCCCCTAGAGCACAGAGGCATTCTCCTTCGCCACAGAGGCGAAGTGGGACGCCCTGAACTTGGGACGCCGGGCGAACTGAATCGCGTAGCCGAGTCTGATGGTACGGATGAGCCAGCGAGACGGGCTGGGGAGCGCTAGCCAGGCCCCCAACAACCGTACAAGCGGGGTCAACGGCACCACAGACGTACCCGACAGCGGGCAGCGGCGGCACGCAAAGACCCGACACAGACGGCATGGGAGCGGCCTGTTGTGGGGTCTGCGTCCGCTGGGGAAGTGCACGAACGTGGGGAGGCAGCTTGTGTGCGTCCCCGCACCCCCCCGCTGGCGATGAGAGGCGCTTGAAGGTGCCAAGGCATGGGAGCGTCAGACACTGCCAAGCGCGCTCTCTTGGCACCCAGAGATGTAGGAAACCGCTCTGTTATTGACAATTGGGGTTCCGCTGGCACTAGGGCCAGCGGCGGAACAGATGTTAAATGTGTCAAGCTCCCCCGGCCCTCCTCCGGGGGAGGGAGTGGTGCTGCAGCCATCTCCCAAAGAGCAGTCTCTCCACCTCTGGGTGGCCTGCCTCAGGGTTTCTAACAGCGACGCTACCTCCTGGCTTGGCAGCGCCTGAGCGGGCTGGACGTTCTTCCCGCGGCCGGCTCCACGCCGACGCCCTGGTGGAGGCTGCTGCTGGGCTGGGGCGAGAGGGAGGCGGTGGGCAGACGTCCTCGGCGACGAGCAGGTGGAGGTGCTGCGGCCGGTGGCAGGGTGGAGGCAGCAGCAGACCGCCGGGGCAGGATGTGTTTGATCGCCCATCTGCTTCTGGCGCCGACTCAATGGCGTTTCTGGGCCAGGATGGACATCGCCTGGCCAAGGGCCAGCGCTGTGCGCAGCTCAACCTTGGCTCAGAACTACCCGTCGGCGGACCGATGAGAGTAGTGAGAGAGAGGAAAACTATATAGATTATGGCCCTTTTGGTGCTCCATATTTTGGCACCAAATAGTTCCACAATGCCAAAGCCTTCCAATGCACATCCGGGAAGGCAAAGGGGCGGCAAGGCGATTTACGCGTTGCACTATGCCACCCAGGAAAGCATGGCCGTCAAGTATGAATCTAATTCAGCATGAGCACCCACTATTACAGTGGGAATCTCAGCCTCATCTTCATTTTCAACACATAACAGCCCTCTCTCCGATGTAGCGATTGACATCTGTCCTCTGCTAGAGCCCCAAATGAAACGCTAGGTCCCCCCTTTTTTTTTTTTTTTTTTTTTAAAGGACCAGCAATTCCATCTGTAAGCTACCAGCAGGCATGTAAGATAATGAGTGTGGCCGTGAAACGGCACACGGCGCGCTGAACATTCAAGCCCTTATGAAAGAGGCAAGATGAACAACGCGCCGACGTGGTTGTGCTCTCATGAGAGAGCACAAACCACCCACAAACACAGTCTCAACATGCTTGCGATGCGCTAGAGGAGTGGGGGGCCCACGGAGATGTACTCGGCGGGGAAGCCTCACTATAATCCTCAGGTCACCCAGGCTTATCAGCCAAAGTAGCCCCCTTTCTGGTGCACCAGAAAAGAAACTAGATCGGGGTATAAGCGAAGGGACTCAACCCCATTTGAGGTTTCATAGTCTCGACCGCGCATCTGAAGCGGCCGAGCGACGCGCGCTGGGTTGCCGTGACAACCCGCGCTGTTACCCGGCCGCTAGACGGCACACGGCGCGCTGAACACTCAACCCCTCACAAGGAAGGTGAGACGAACAGCGCGTCGACGTGATCCCGTTCCCCTGAGAGAACATGGATCACCCACGAACACAGTCTCACATGTTTATGCGAGAGGGATCGTGGCCGTCAGGACAGGAAACGACCGCATCCAGAAACGCACGGGTGGAATGACGTCTTGACAAAGACGCAGTGTCACACCCGTGTTGCTCTTTTGTGAGGAAACGCTCTTGCAACAGTGCTGAAGCACCCAGGGGAAGACCGCGGCAGCACACAGGAGATAAGTGCAGTCCTGTGTCTGCACTCACTGAGACAAACGCCCTCACCGAACCGACAGTTGCTGTGAGAACAGCAGTTTGTTATGCAGATGCAGCGGTGAGCACGCGGTCGCGCTGACTGTGCCTTTTCGCCAACACAAAGCGTTCCTTTAGATCTCTAGAGTATCTCTCTCTGTAGATAGGCTCTCTTTTAGAAAAGCAGTATTGCTTCATCAACGCCGTTCGGCTCCGAAGTGAATGACAATAGTGCGCTGCTCTCGCGTCCTGTTTGTACCCGCAGTGCGGGGCGGAGCGCGAGATGCAAATCTCGCACGCCAATGGCCCATTGGCCTGTTCTCTATATCTCGAAGCTGATAGGGGCTCCCTGAAGTGATCCCAATTCCAATTCGTCGGTGACGTCCGACGTACGTCGAACGTGACCGACTGAAAGGGAACTGGTCTTCAGTGGATATGTATTGAAGTAAGGTTTCCTGTCATATGTTGAAATATTTTTACTGGAAAACAAAACAAAATATGATTAAGAAAATGATTGTACTTATTTGCTTAATTTTATTAGATTTTATTTTTAGCTTTATTTTTGCAGTGTACATCCTATTTTTCTCATGAATTGCAAAAGTTTTATAATAAAGACTAATCAAAGTATAATTATACTAGATTGTATTAGTTATATTTTTTTTTATTTATTATTATTATTATTTTTTTTTTTGCACAACATGTCAAACCGTGTTTACTTACATTAGTCCACAGCTGGTTTTGCTGTGTTTTTGTTCCAATTAATTATTCTATGAGTTTTGTTTTGTTTTTTGTTTTTCCGTGTGCATAACCAGGTGGAATCTACTGCGTTTGCATTAATTTCGGAGGGAAAATCTTTTGAAGTGGAGAATAGATTTTTGTGAATGCAGAGTCTTCCAATCTGGGCACCAAATTCTCGTGGCCTTTATATCTCATATTGTAACTGACATTTTTCTCATTTATATCCAGACCTTCCTCTCAATGGCTCCACAGCTACAATCACACATTATTATTTTTTTTTTGTATCAGGGCTTTTTAAAGATGATTCGGTGTAAGATGTGTGAGATAGAGATCATAGCTCTCCCAGCCTACACACTCAGCATTTTAGCAGTATTACCATTTAAATGAACACAGAGACACCTGCCTCTAACCTTCTGCGCTTCTCTCATTCAGACGCTCTCGAGCTCACCTCACTGGCCCATGAGCTTTTGCTGTGAAAGCACTTTCTGTAGAGATCCTTATGTGAGTGAATGCGTACACGCCGACACATGTGAGACATGGGGATTTGTGTAAATGGAGATCTGGAGTGATAGGTGATTAAAATGGAAAGTAAAATAGATTTGGGCTCCAGCGGAGAAGAGTAAAGGAAGTTTACTGGCGTGTGCGATGCTCGGAGTTTGTTTTGGTGATTTTCAACATGTCCTTCTGTGTGTGAGTCTTCAAAAATCAGACATCATTTAGAAAACTATATACTGAGGATATGTTCAAAATACTCATGGCATTTAAAGGTCTTGCTGACTACAGCATGATGCAGTTTATTAGGGAGATATCTGTCTCTTTTGCAGAAAGTGACCTAAAAATCTAGTATTCTGGTTTCACTGATATTGTGACAATGCGGCACTGCTATTAAACTAGATATGATGTGGTGTTTTAAAATGCTGTGTATGTAAAGCAATTGTCTAAGTGCTCTCCTCTCTCTTTCCCAGCCTCCTCCTCTCCATGCTCGTTCTCCATCCAGGGTAAAGCCCTCCAGAGCAAAACCCTCCTCAACTCTTACTACTCAGGTATGTAGCATTCTGTGTTGACTATAGGTCCAAGTGGCATAGTAGATAAATACCTGGACTGGTAACCAAAAGGTTGTACTCAGCAAGCAATAGCCATCATTTCACCGTCTCAGTTAACTATAGACCCGATATAGTCGGGCTGTGAGTAACCCACTTCTACCCAAAATAACCTTGAATTTCATTTTTGCGAGATGTATGATATTCCATCATGTAAGCAACAGTGATTACAAGGTGTTTGGTTTCATTTCTTTGACATGTTCATGTTCTAGATGACTAGTCTATTCTTGCGCTGTGGTTAGATATGTATTACATTTTCACTGACAGCCCAAATTTCACTTTGAGTTAGCCTAGATGTCAGGGCTGTGTTTGGACGGCTATTAGACATCTTTTAAACACAAAATTGCTTGCTGGGTCGGTTTGAACCCTACAATGTATCAGCAGCCCCTTCACAGTAAGAAAATACTCTATAACAATAGCGGTGTGGCATTTGTGTCAAAGCAAACTTGGGTTTCAGTTTTATTCTGTTTTTAATTGCAGTTTCTAAGGAGCCGGTCCCTGCCACAGCTTCTATAGGTAAGACACTTTTCCTTCTCTGCTTACTATAACTCACGTAGTTCACTTCTACAGATGTGGATTACGTTAAACCCTGTGTCTTTTGATCTGAATGTAGGAGGAAGCTGATCTTAGACAAAATGAATATTCAGAGGCGAATCACTTGCGATTCCGTTCCAAACGTGCATGTGTATTTGTGAAACATCTCTGAGTCATAAAGTATGGGTTTATATGATGAAAGATCATACCATTGACCTTTGAAGTCAAACGCAGGCGCTGTAGACTTTCGCTCCATCCGATCTAACTAATTGCAGCTTGTAATTTTGCGGCAGCTAAATGTGGTTTAAGTGAAGAGTCGGTGGCGTCCTCCTCACGCTGAAGCGTCCGTCCCACGCTGAGCAAGATTAGAGGAATGAAAGCCCTCTGTCAGTTCAAACAAAGTCTGTGTTTATATAAAGTGATTTGAATCAGATCGTTAGCTGCTGGAATGCTAATTTTCAGATTTGGTAGATTGGTGTGTGACAACATGCACACACACACGCGTCTTTTCAAAGACAGTTTGACCATTTCACAGCCAATGGCAATAGCTCATAATAAAGACATATCCATCCTCCCATCTTTCATTCACTCATTTGTTTTTTTATCCTACCTTCTTTCTTTCTTTCTACAAACAAAGTGGCAGTTTACGTTTTATTTGTAAAATCAAACAGTAATGGGATTTCATCTCTGTCCCAAATATATAGCAATAACCCGCCATTTTACGTGACCTTTGCTGACTAATGTGTGATGAATGAAAACATACCAGGGACTCACTTTAGTAGCTACAGTAAACTACAGTATTTCAGCTCCACTGCTGACATTTTCAAGTTTTTCCTGGTCACGCAAAGCTTCATCCTTCACTCATTCTTCAGAAGAAATTGAAAGCGTTCTTTACAGGTGGCTTTTGAAAAGGGATTTCTGATAGATATCTTGGTGGGCTCGGGGCTTAGAGTCAGTCCGAAAGCTCATTTCAAAGGTTCACTCTAAAAGGCTCAGATGCAGGGGTCTCTAAACATGCACCTCTGATCCAGACAGCTTCTGGTAGGAGTTTGAAAACTCTCATTTTAAGATACACTCAGCAGTGGAAACTGTGACTCTCTCATACACATGCACACTCAACGGCAATAAACCAATGAGAGCAAACATTTTTACAGAGGTTATGAAGGTGGAGATGGCTTGCTTAGCGCAAGATGATCACACAAGTATATCAAAGGAAGAGAGAGAGAGAGAGCAAAGTGGAAATAAAAATATATATATACTGAGATATAGAGATATGAGATATAACTGAGATATAAAAAACTGGACATGGAATATGCATCAATCATACTTTACATTCAAAGCAACTGTTCGAAAGATTCATCTCAACCTGACCCAGTGGTTGATCGGGTAAATAAGAGTAGAAAATCTGAGATTGAGGGAGCGCAGTTGGGAGTGATGGAGGATGAGAGATGACTGCAATGAGAGGGAGTTTATGGAGGATTTGGATGGAGGAAGAAAGGAATGGATCAGAGGAAAATAATACAAGTGGAACTCTGGGACTTCAGAAGTTATGCTAAAGAACATACTAGGCTCTCGCAAGTCAAAGTAGTGTTAAAGTTGTTGGTAAATTTCGAGTTTAGACTTTGTTTCTGTATAAATATTCATATACAGAGTGTCTATTTACACTAAATGCAAATATCCCGCTTTGTTTGCACAAACTCTTCCAACTGACGTCTGGTTGGGCCAGACAAAATTACGGAAAACGCTGGATTGTCAAATCTTGCTCTACTCCCTTTCCCATCACATATCAGATGGAAAGGTTTTTAGGTTTTTAAAATAAAGAAAATATTTGAAAAGTGGAAATAAACTGTCCAACATGTTTAGGGTTGGGTAGGTGTAAGGAGGGCTTTATTGTCCCAATAAGGAAGCATCTATTTAACAATTTCAATAAATGTAATAATTTACACTGTTATTATTGCATGCCGTGTAACGTTCAAGAACAATGAGGCGCAAACAGTATCTGCCACTATTTATAAGTAGCATCTAACTACTATTTACACTTATTGCAAAGAACATACTATTTTCACTTAGTGTAAAAAGCATATTGCTAAGAAGATGCTGATGTTTTCACTTAGTATAAATAGAATATTTTGCTATTATTTTTGTTATTATTTTTTTGATTCTGTGACAGTGAAGGAACTTCAGGAAAGTAAAAAAAAGCATTTATTGTGAAATATAATTGTTTTGTAACAAATTAAGAGTCTTGAATTAAAAAAAAATCTTACTGACCCCGGCCCGAACTTTTGAACGATATAATATATAGTGTTTTCAGTGCATTGCTGTGCACAGGAGTCAACACATAATATGAAATGCGTAATATGGCTCTAGATGAAGTCCCTTTAAGGCAAGGCATTTTACTCTGCAGCCATCTTTGAAACGCCTCTGCAGTTATATCAGTCATTTCTTTGAAATGGGAAACATCAAATTTTCCAAAGCCGTTCACCAAGTTTACCATTGATCTGCTAACAACTGTCTTATACATTTTTTTCTAAATGCTTAAATCATGACAAATAAATGCATTTTCTGATTTGTTGACTTTACCAATCAGCGATTGGCTCTTTTATTTAGAAGGCGGGATTTATTCTGCATTTATTCTGCACTTTCTACTCTTCGTAGTAATTTGAGCGCATTGTCTTTGTAAATCTGAAGTCTTTGCTATAGATTAAATTGAAAAGAAACTACCAATCACAAATTAGAATTATGTAATTGTTTTCAGTTTAAATCAAATCAAACATGAAATGTACTTTCTTAATACACGCTCCTAGTTTTATTGTGCACAATTCATGAGTGCATGTCGTTTCACAGAACCACATAAAGTGTTTTTTTATTAAAATATAATTGCTTTGGCTATGAAATGACTTTCTATTTCAGACAATTATTTTGGGTAAAACCATATCTTGGATTGTATATCATGTTTCAATATGTCACAGCAGTAAAATGGGTATCAAATGCCTTTTCATGTTGACTTGAATTGAAAATATCCACAAAACAACAGTTGAATGGATTCCAGTGTCTAACAATCACTGTAAAAAGAAGGGATTGTGTAAAGAAGAATCGAAAAGGTGAAATGGAGTGCAGGGTAAAGATAGTGAGATGGAGAGAAGATAGCAGGAAATACAGCCACCAGTGCAGATAAAAGAATGGGGCATTAAATGAGGAACAAGGCCTTTTCATTCTGTTTTACAGACACCATCACTCGCTCCGAGTGGAGACGGTCATATTTCTGTTCTGGAGATGCTCCCTGCCGAAACGATGTCGCTGAGATTACGAGGTCGAGAAAGACTAGCGGTCCCTAATCATTTATAAACCTGCCTATTATGTGAGGCTTCCAGTTCATTTGCAGGCTATTGATCATGTTGCGGGGTGAAAGCCTTGGTAATCACATACAGGAACTGTCAGGGAGGACTCCATCCGACTGTTTCTTAAAATCATTTCTCCAGTAATCCACGCGGAGATGATGATCATCAATGCATTTGATGAGTAGTCGGACATTTTTTTGCGCCTGAGAGAGAGGACATTGTGTTAGAAAGAGAGGATAATGGGAGAGAAAGGGGCATGTGCAGTGTATTAGAGCAAGATAAAGAGTGAAAGATTTAGATGTTGTAGTGGAGTGTGGATATCTGTAGGATCGATGGAAACAGAATGGAGGAACAGAAATGGGAATGGAGAGAGAGAGAGTCAAGGGTTCTGTTTCATGGAGAAACAATAGTTTTAGAGGTTGGAAATGGATAACCCTCTAAGGGACGGGCTGGATTCGGCTGGTTAGCTGAAAGATACCTGACAACTCCAGCTTAACTCGCCGTAATGACATTCAGTGCAATAACATTGCTCAAAGGTTGCTCTTTCATAGCTCATAAGAGCTTAAAAAAAAAATAGACACAAATGAGACGTGCATTGTTGGCATTTGTAGCCAAGGACATCGCAAAGCCTCATATTGCATATTTTATGTGATGCAACAATGCCTGTGGTAATGCAAATTATAATATTTTGCAAATTATAATAATACTTTAATTTCTTTTTACCTGACAGCATCGTGTACATATGCACATATTTTCCTCCATATACCCTGCACAGCCACACAAGACATTGACATGGCATTTGAAAGTAATTTGAAATGTCATTATTTAGTCACCTGTACTTTATTGTGACATGTCAGGTAATTATTGTTAATGGCAAATGCCATAGTAGTTTATCATAATGTAATTGTGCATGCCGCTAATTGAGCTTTAATGTGATTTTAGCTGTTTACATCTGAATGCACGTGGTGCAGTGGTCACAAAGAGTTCATGCTCAAATAAACGAAGCCATTATGAGATGGAATATGACTGAAATAAGAAAATTATCAGTTACTTGACATATATCGAGTGAAAGAGGGAGAGAAAGATGTATGTCCTATAGTACGCTTAATATAGTCCAATGCACGGATTGTAATATTTAGTTGTGCTGTAGCATGTGCATGAGTAGACTCCACCAAACACATTATTTCTCAGATCGATGATTCTTATTTAATACTTTTATTGGATGAAGTCAGTTCTCCTCAAGATCACAAAGCTGTCCTAGCAGAGGAACCACAGGTGACGTTCAGAACATCACAAGTTTCAAAACCACGCAATTTCTCACTACCTTTTTTTGCATTCATTTTGAACAGAATTTCTATTGTTTTATTATTTCATACCTATGTTTTTGCACCTGCGAGCAATACAGAGAGAACATTGTGTTAGAAAGAGAACATACATTTGTGCAGATGTGCAATATATTAGAACAAGACTTTGATCTTGTAGAGAAGTAGTGGGTTTTGTGTTCCCATCATCCTAAGGTGTTTGTAGGACTAAACAAATCCCTTATGGCCTCACAGTAGAATCTGCTAATGGTTTAATGTAATTTATTGATGAACTGCACTGTATCAACTCATAACTGTCAGAACTCATCATTCAAAACTAAAAACTGTTTTTCCATAAACTACACAAGATCATGTACAATGTGCAGCTGACCTTTTGTTTCTAGAGCAGGAGTTCTGGGATATTTCTCTGGGTTGGATGTGGCAGACGCGTTGTTTTAACAACATAATACACCCACTGGGCCGCCACTTTGGGATTCGCTTCATGCTGCTGAGACAAAAACACATGAATAATTAATTAAGAAAAAATTGATAGCGATAGAGGGAAAGGGAAAGGCAGAAGGAGGGGCAGTAAATTGAGAGACCTTAGATTCTCCAGTGTATACTTCTCCATCACACACTCTTTATTTTCTCTTATTGTTTGTATGTTGCCATCTACTGTAAGTCATAAACTACTATGAATTTCTTAATCCAGTATAAATATCATGACATGACATGAGTATGTATGTTTAAGTATCATGGTTTTGTGCACAATTTTATACTAGAAGTTTTCGAAGAAAAGATAAATTCTTCAATTGGTCTTACTTTTAAGCTTAAAATGCTATGTTTTTCTCACTTGAGACTGTTTGGCTGTTGGCTTTAAAGGGGTCATAAACTGCACTTGTATTGTTTTATAATGGTGCACTTATGTTAGTATGATTTTTTTTTACATCAAAAATTATAATTTAGAAATGAAAGACATTTTTCCTACCCTGACTTTAGCCTCTGATTAGATCGCTCTATTTGAAGGGGCGTGTCTGCTTTTAGACTTCAGTGTAAACGCCCACTGCTGTGATTGGCTGCTGTGAGACTTGAGTGTAAACGCCCACTGCTGTGATTGGCTGCTGTGAGACTTCAGTGTAAACGCCCACTGCTGTGATTGGCTGCTGTAAGACTTCAGTGTAAACGCCCACTGCTGTGATTGGCTGCTGTGATACTTCAGTGTAAACGCCCACTGCTGTGATTGGCTGCTGTAAGACTTCAGTGTAAACGCCCACTGCTGTGATTGGCTGCTGTAAGACTTCAGTGTAAACGCCCACTGCTGTAATTGGCTGCTGTGAGACTTGAGTGTAAACGCCCACTGCTGTGATTGGCTGCTGTGATACTTCAGTGTAAACGCCCACTGCTGTGATTGGCTGCTGTAAGACTTCAGTGTAAACGCCCACTGCTGTGATTGGCTGCTGTGATACTTCAGTGTAAACGTCCACTGCTGTAACTTCTTTGCATATTAAATAGTTAGTATTACATGTTTAACTCTCTTTAAAACTTTTACCATGTTTACATTACTATCACAGCTCTCAAGGTTAACTAATCATGAAAAGTGTTGATTATAGCATTATATTTAGGTCTATATCATTATATTAAGATGGTGGCATGAAAGGTTGCAGTGATGATCATTGTAGCCAATCACATGTTGAGCTCATGAATGCTGTGATCTCGTCATTGCAACTCGATTTCTGCTCTCTCACGAATACTTTCATCATAACTAACAGAGCAAACACGATGTAAATAAGAGATTTAAATAATTGCGACTGATTTACCAAAGAATCCACAGTGTAATGGAAATGTACCGCATGCAAATAAATAATGCTCAGCTGAGACATTCACATTGTTGAGAATAAATAAGCACATTCCTAGCATTAGGATCCTTTGGAAGGTGATGTTATTTTTAGTGCAGTGATCCTGTATTGCTCTTCTCTCCTCGTCATCTCACTAACACTCCAGTGGGCGGGGCCAAAGTTGCAATGATGAAGTAGGCATTGATCTTCTCCTGCAGAGGCGCTCTTTCACCGATTTATGATTTCATAAATATGCACATTCCACAATGAGTCGTTCTCTGGGTTTGGTTACAAACTTGGTTTTCAGTTCAGAATATTCTTACAGCATGATGACCTCTTATATGTCAAAAGCTCAAGGGTAATTTGATTTCTCAGTTCATGACCCCTTTAATTGTTGGCTTGGGTGCTGTTCTTTAGAGATCCACTGGACCATTTGTAGTTGGAAAAGATCTGGAGAAAAAAAATGGTCTCTGTAGATAAGTAACTTCAGGGGATAGTTAAAATTCTGTCTTTTTTTACTTACTCTCCTGACTTAATCTCTTCTATGGAACATAAAAAGATATTTTGAAGGATGTTGATAACCAAACAGATTCAGATCCCATTGACTTCCGTTCCAAGTCAAGGGGAGCCAAAACTCTGTTGCATTACTCAGTAGCTGCCTATGCAGGCAACTTAGTTTTGAAGGCTAAACAAACGTCAAAATGCACTGATCAGTCAGATCTAAATAGTTATTTTGTGTGTGCTGGTTGTGAACTTGTTCAGTTTCATTGAGTAGTCTCATCATCTCTCTGCTGGTTACTTTTTGTGCCCTTTAAAAATACCCTCCTGAAGCTACGATTCTAGCATATCGTTTTCTTCATATAATACATCGTCTCCGCTAATACTTTCAACTTTTTGCTTCTGGCGCTAGAAATGCTACGGCTCTGACACGTCATGCAAAATTACTCATATTCAGCCTTGTCGAAAGCGTAGATGTTTGGTGTGGATTATAAATTTTTTAGCCCCAGAATTAGTTTAAGTGTATAATGAATTTTCAAGGCGATTAAGATGCAAATAGCCACATTAATAATTTGTTGAGTAATATTCCATCTCTCTGTGCATCTGAATGATGCTTTGGCTGGTAAAGGAGGCCATATGAAAAAAATCTCCATCATTTTGTTTCCCCCATTCCTCTAGTTAATGATCTCATTAACATCAATAAACTACTTCCCAGTCTTATTCTAATAAAAGAGTTTGCAAGGACGGATTGTCTGCATCTCAGTATTTTGTGTCCGCTGAAGTCTGATTAAATGAAGCTGAGATAACTCACAGTAGTCTAGGTCTTAGCTGAGCTTTCAGGGGTTTGGTCTTGATTGAGGTATTAGTGCACAGTAAACAAAGCTGTGCTTTTTTGAGAGCAACATGATAAACTAGACCGCAAATATTTGTGTTTTCTTTGTCATTTTTTGAGCGGTTTCACAGATTATATGGTGTCTGTGTGCTGTGATTGACTAGGTTAATTACACACCCCATAAAACAAAATTAAGTTTTGTGTATTTTAGCCCACGTCATTTTGGTTTGTGCTCATCTATAAGGTAGCATACTCCTAAAAGTTAGCCTATATATGAAATTAAGTATACACTAGGGATGTCATGGTGGGGACAACTTGCAACAACACCGGTATTACCGATAACACCGGGTGGGTGCTCGCTTTTCACTTTTGCCTTCAAATTCAGAATCACGCATACTCTGTGTATAGGCCTATCATTTGTGGGAATAAGGGAGCTGCTATCAATATGCGGGGCACTGAAAATACTTTTGAATGCGTACTCGCTTTTCACATTCAAATTCGTGATCCCGCATACTCTGTGTATAGAGAGCGGCAGTACTGACTGCACATTTTACAAGATAAGATATTTGACAATGACTCTTAATTTTCTGCCATTGTCTTGTCAGTCATCTCTCTTTACTCTGGTCACATGATCGTGGAAATGTGACTCCTGCTGCACTGTGCTGTGACTCTGCAGCTCCTGCTGTATGAAGCAGAGCAGACTCTTTCAGTTAATGATCGCAGCATCCATTGTCCAACTGAACTAAATGCTTTTCATTTCTATAAGAAATCAGTATAGGCGGGGAGGTCGATGCTGTGGTGGGCAAGTAATGTAATCGTTGTACAGCCGAACACTATGTAATATAGATAATACAGACACAGTAAGCCTATTATACACATTTCAAATATTACAAATGTTCAGTTTTTTTTCTGTACAGAGGTTTTATACATATGTGCAGGAGAAAAAAACATATTATACGCTGCCCAACCAAAAAAGTTGCTGTTTTTTAAATAGGCAAATGCTTAAGAGTCTATGATTGGATCATTATTTCAGTAATAATTATATTTCTAGCATGTTCTATGTTTGGCAACAGTTTCTCTAACTCTAATTGATGGAGTGTGTAGCTCTTCATTTCTTAAAATCTAGGAAGACACATCATGGTCATATTTTAGGATGGCAATGTCAAGATGCATCAGGCTCAAATTGTGAAGGAATGGTTAGGAGAGATTATCATTTTCACACATGAATTGAATGTCACATTTATTTTGATCAACATTTATTGCATACATTTTTTTGGTCAAGATCATGTATTGACAATGTAAGAGTCCAGCACTCTGTAAAGTCTCCTCCAGATCATCCCAAAGACTTTCAATGAATTCAAGGTCTGGACTCAGAGGTGCCAATTCATGTGTGAAAATGATTCTTCATGCTCTCTCCCAACCATTCCTTCACAATTTGAGCTGATGAATCTTGGCTTTGCTATCCTGGAATAAGGCCATGATGTGTCTTCCTAGATTTTAAGAAATGAAAAGCTACACACTCTATCAATTAGGGTTAGAAGAACTGTTGGCACACATACAGCATGCTAGAAACATAATAATCACTGAAATTATGATCCAAACATTGACTCTTAAGCATTTGCAAACAGCATTTTTTTTTCATCTTTATTTATTTATTTAGCCAAATGGAGTCTGGGGCTGTCATTTAAATATGTATAATAGTAGCAGTGGGAAAAATAAGAAGAATCCAATTTGATCTTTAGATGGTCGGAAACTTTTAATTCTAGTAGTTAACCTGCAATACTCTAGTGTTTCCATTTTTGCCTACGGCTTTTACATTTATAGATTATAAAGATTGTAAATTTAACAGGCTGTTAAACACGCTGCTTTATAGACACTGCAGAACAATTTTTATTCATAATACAAAATTATAACCAGGGCTGGTAGAGTTTCTTTGCATTGCTTTATGCCATAAATAAAGAGTATAGCGCAACCCAGGGATTTATTTCTCATGGCTCGGGAATCAAACCAGCAACCTTCCATTTGGCAATTGGACATTGGTAATGGGTACTCTTTTGAATTGTTCCTCCACAGATGGCAGCCACAGTGAGATGTCCCAGCCCTCGATGACCATCCAGACATACCCATATGGAGGCTGCGAGTCGGTGGAGATGTCCTACCAGGCCGGCCAGTTTCAACCAGCCATCAGAGTGGCAGACTTGCTCCAACACATCACCCAGATGAAGTGTGGGCAGGGTTACGGGTTTAAAGAGGAGTATGAGGTAAGAATGAAATCTGTGCTGAGCTTGAGTGATTGACATCACAGACATTGACATAGCTCTCAAATATCATTTGCTGACATTTGTCATTAGTTGCTCACCTTCAGTAATACTAAATTGTTGAATAAAGCCTTTAATTGTTTAGTTCTTGCGCACAAAAAGTATTCTCGTCGCTTCATAACATTAAGGTTGAACCACTGGAGTCACATGTAATATTTTAATGATATCTTTACTACATTTATGGGCCTTGAAAGTTGCAATGACGTTGCTGCCCATGGGTGGTTCACCTTTTCATCAAAATTATTTTTGTGTCCCAAAGATGAACGGTTTATTGTTTTTTACGGGTTTGGAACGACATGAGGGTGAGTATTTAATGACAGAAATTTCATTTCTGGGTGAACTAAACCTTTAAGTTTTTGAAGGGGACCATTTTTACAAGATGTAATATCATTCTCAGGCTGTGTCTGTGAAGTTTCAGCTCAAAATACCTCACAGATCATGTATTATGCCATGCTGTAATTTCGCATTTTTGAGTAGAAGCATGTATCTTTAAATGCAAATGAGCTTCTACTCCTCGCCACACTTTCCAGAAAAGTGCTGTGCCTTTACAGCTTATGCCTCGGATACTTCGATACCAAAAACTCACACAACATATGTTTGGTTTTGATTATAATTGCACACTCACTTGACATTGCAGTTCTTTGTCATTATGACATTTTATTATTTGTATGTGTTTTAAAGCCATAACAGTTTAAACTTTTGATATATGGTTTTCTGAGCACACACAACCGAAGCGCGCACACAGAAAGCTGGCTGTCAGATGTGCGTCTTGTGAGTATTAAACTAAGTTCTCTTTCAGGTCTTATTGCGCTTAAACTGTCAAATACACACAAGGTTATGGCAAAAACATACACAGTTCACATAAACACACAGTCGGTTACGTCTGTGAACATAAACAGCTAGGAAAGAAATTGCATGTGTATATTAGAACTGTGTATTAAAGTGACAGCAGCGTGATATACAGTACTGCTATATGCTGTTAATATGAATCAAACAACAAAAAGAAAATCACTCACTGCTCTCGACTGAATAACTTTAGTAGCTTTAATAAGAATACATTTCTTACTTGCTAGATAAACATGACAGACTGTGTACAGCTTACTCAGGGGAGGAGCTAAGCTAATAGGGTGGAGTCAGTTGGGGAGGGGCCTGTTCCAGTGTGATGTCACAGTGGAGTATATTCCTGAACAGCTCATTTTGAAACAGTTTCAGATTTATGGGGAAAATAACAAATGGAGTAGGTAGATTTTTACCACAATACACTGTCAGAAAAAAAGGTACATTGCTGTCACTGGGGCGGTACCCTAAGGTACAAAACCGAAAAGGTACTAATATGTACCTTTAAGGTATTAATATGTACCTTTAAGGTATTAATATGTACCTTTAAGGTACTATTATGGACTCTTAAAGTACTGATATGTACCTTTTAAGGTACTAATATGTACCATTTAGGGGTGAGTAAGGTAAAAAGATGTACCTTTTCACTTTTGTACTTTAGGGTACCGCCCCAGTGACAGCACTGTACCTTTTTTTCTGACAGTGTAGGGGGGTTGTGTACACACACTGCGGACACATAAATATGTTCAAAAACAATATAAAAGTGAATGTTGCATAATAGGTCCCTTTTAAAACATTGAATTTGTTAGACCTAGTAATTATAACGTGGTAATTATAACATCCGTGCAGCTATGAAATTAGTTTTTTCCTCTGTATGCACAGTGAGCCCAAAATAATATTGATGTGAAATGAATCTTATTAAAATGTCAAACATGTTTTTTGTTGTTGTTTTTTTTAAATCAATATTTATTTATTTTTATTTTATTTTAATTTTATTGCTAGTTTCCTGTGTGTTTTTTCATATTGTTTAATTTCTTAAACATTTGAATAACTGATTGAAGTGCTTCTGAGCTTATTAAAAGAAGCAGGTCTGTGGATCTCGATGACATGCTGGCATTTTGTTCAGAAAAGGTCACATGAGATCTTGGAAAAATCTGCCCACACAGTGGTTCACAAAACATCAACCACTGTGACAATAAAACCAATTATCTTTCAATGTCTAAACCTTTATGGGCAGGAATATGCAAAGACCTTTGTGTCAATTGCATGTTGTATTCTAGTTTTTAAAAAGCACGCTAACCTCGAGTTTGAAGGATAACTTATCTCTGCAATCTCTACACACGATCTGCTCACTTTAATAATACAAATGCAGAATTCCTTTTCTTATTCATGAAGGTCACCAACATAGAAATTGTGTCTGTAAGAGTGTCTCCTTACATTTGAAAAGAAATGATCTCCATTATTAAGGTGCAGATGTTTTAATAGGGTTCTGTTTTATGGTTGAAAAGCGTGCATTGCCATTGTTGTGGCTCTGTCATTGTGTTTAGAACTTGAGAAAACATTCCGCTAAAAACAGAGAGCTATAAAATGGACTTTTGATAAGGTCATTTATTTTTCCTCTAAATGTTCCTCTTTGAAGTATAGCTGCTTTGTGTGAGTTTCAGTTTCACTTTTGATTTATTTTCATTAAAGGGATCGTTCACCATCCAAAAATGACAATTCTGTCATCATTTACTCACCCTTGTGTCATTCTAAACCCTTTCTTCTGTGAAGCGTGAAATATCTGGCCGTTCTTGTTCATGCAATTAAAATGAATGGGGAGTGGATCAAAGCATCAAAAAAGCACCTTAAAATGAAACATTTAGCTATATATAAGTCTTCTGAGGCTGTTAAGTAGTTTTTGAGTCACCAACAGAACATGTGAGGGTGAGTAAAAGATGACATAATTCTGTGATTTTTTTGGGCCATTCATTTGAGTAATTTTTTATTTAAAATACTTTTGTTTGCTCCCCAAGATTAGAGAGATAGTTTTCATACTGTAGTATGATCATACTTGTTAGATTATTGATGCTTGGAAAGCAGTGTTGACATATTCTGAATATTTTGGCTTGTAAACACATAAAAAAATGCTGGGTTGTTTCAACCGTTGGGTTAAATTTTTTATTAAAAAATGTAACCCGCCGGTTGGGTTTGTCCTTATTTGACCCAACCCAGCATTTTTTAGAGTGCATCAGAATTCTTGTCTGGGATCAGTTATTCTGTGCTGCTTATTGATGTAGGAATATTCTTAGGTAGGCTATCAAAGGAGTGTATAAACATGATTCAGCAGAGAAACTTATTTGAGGATGACTATAAATCTTTTTTTGCTCATTATTGTGTATTCAGACCCAGTCTAGATGGATAGCTCTGGCAACAAGAGATATCATTGAATTAAAAAGGGAAGGATGCTCTCTGCGTCCAAATTTTCAATCACCTGTATTGAGAGCATCTTTAAAAGAAGAATGACTCATATGTATGTCTGTCATACATCTGATTTACTTTTCAGAGACAACACAATGCATATCAAAATTGTGGTCCATTATCTGTAGTAAAAAAATATTTTCCACTTTACGTATTCACAAATAACATTACGAATGCCTGAAATCTAGCCTTTCGGATCCTCACAAAGCCTCACAAAGGGAGATATAAAGCAGTCAGCCCTCTTTGTCAGGATCACTTGATTATTAGGAGTTGGGATAGGTCTAGCTTAATTTCACAATCGGAATAAGACCTGCCTATATTGGCTGTTGTGGGCCGCCTGAAGTGTAGGGGTAAACATGAGATAGATGTATTGCTGGCAGCTCATGCCTGTCATAGGCAGTCTGATAGCACCAGAGCTCTTGCCTCCGTGTTTAAAGGGTCATTCATCAAGGCAGACGTTTTTATAACGCCTTTTTGTTATCGCCTCTCTCTTCTAACCTGATTTGCCTCACAAGTTCCTCTCAGCCTCCTGCAAATGAAGTTGGCAGCTTTTTGCATCAGCCCATCTCTATCCTTGCCTCTGAAAATAAGTCATTTTTCCTAATATGCAGTGAAGGAGGAAAAACTCAATGCATTTACACTGAGTTGAATGGAGTGTTTGCTTACTGGCTTGTGACTGGCTGATATGAGCGAGAGCACATTAGGGGCAAATACTGCGTTTCCCTTATTGCATGTTTTACTGTGAATTTAGAGCTGTTTTTTACTGCAAATGAGATTTTAATGTTACTACTACTCAATAATTTAACTTTGCCTTTCAACACTCTGAAATAGAGCGACAAGCTAATTAGCTAATGAATAAAAATCCGCTCACATGACAGATAGGGCTTATACAAGGCTTTGAATTAGACTTTGACTCATCAATTTTAACCATTTAATTTATTCATTTAAATTATATTCATATTTTAAATAAAATAAATAAAATAAATATTGTTGTCTATGAATATATTAAGTGGGTATATCAGTTTCATAAACAATTTATTAAAAACTATTTTTTATGTATTTTAATATTCTATAATTTATATACACTGAACAAAATTATAAATGCAAAACTTTTTGTTTTTGCCCATGAGCATTTTTCATTAGCTGAACTCAAAGATCTAAGACACTTTCTATGTACTCAAAAGGCCTATTTCTCTCAAATATTGTTCACAAATCTGTCTAAATCTGTGTTAGTGAGCACTTCTCCTTTGCTGAGATGATCCATCCACCTCACAGGTGTGACATATCAAGATGCTGATTAGACAGTATGATTATTACACAGGCGATAATGCACATGCTTTGGCGATATTCTGCTGGGAGACCTTGGGTTCTGCCATCCATGTGGATGTTACTTTGACACGTACCAACTCCCTAAGCATTGTTGCAGACCATGTACACACTTTCATGGAAACGGTATTTCAGCAGGATAATGTGCCCTGCCACATAGCAAAAATGTTTATTCCCCAAATTCCCCAGATCTCAATCCAATCGAGCATCTGTGGGATGTGCTGAACAAAAAGTCCAATCCATGGAGGCCCCACCTCGCAACTTACAGGACTTAAAGGATCTGCTGCTAACATCTTGGTGCCAGATACCACAGCGCACCTTCAGGGGTCTAGTGGAGTCCATGCTTGACGGGCCAGGGCTGTTTTGGCAGAAAAAGGGGACCAACACAATATTAGTAATGTATGTAGGGTCGATCTTAATGACACATGCAAGTGTCTGACAATATATAAAGCCACAATATCAACTTTGACAACACATGTCAGTCTGCACTGACTGCCAATAGCCGCTCGAATCAAATTCAAGGCTCTGGTGCTTGCCTACAAAGCAACCACATCTCTGCCCCAATATACCTAAACTCGCTTGTTCAGACTTACACACCCCCCAGAAGTTTGCGTTCTGCAAGTGAACAACGCCTAGTGGTGCCATCCCAAAGAGGCATGAAATCCCTCACAAGGACCTTTTCCTGGACCGTTCCCACCTGGTGGAATGTCTCAATTCCAGCAGCCGAGTCTGTAGCCATTTTCAAAAAACATCTTAAGACACTTCTTTTCCAGCAGCACCTGACCAATCAAGAATATCACTTATCACTCTATTCGGTTTCTGTTTTTTTATTTATATATAAAATAAAATAAAAAAAACTGTCCTATGTGTTCTGTGCTAGATTAAGTGAGACTTCTTATGGCACTTGCATATTGTTGCCCATGACTGTTTTTTGCTCTCATTTGTAAGTCGCTTTGGATAAAAGCGTCTGCTAAATGACTAAATGTAAAATTGTAAATGTCTTATTGGTTTTAAAAATGTTTTAATTTTTGGAGATGACCTTTCCTATGCTATGATTCTTTTAGTATATTAGAGAACATTAGTATCTTCAACTTCTAATTTTGCACTTCTAACTTCTAGGCAGAAAGGATAGAGGGTACGGATGAGCTATGACAGACAGGGAGTGAATGATGCAGATCTGATCATGTTAGTAATAGCTGATGATGGCCACCTGTGTGTATATGTCAGCACAATCACATCATTAATCTCAGCCTGACATATGTGTGATCCTGCATCTGTGCTAATGTTAGAGAGAGAAGAATAAAGCAAGTAGTTAATGGTTCTTATAAATACGGAGGAGGCCGAAGTATTTGGACACTTAAGACACATTAAAGACCCCATCATACAGCTGTCGCCAGGCGCGACGCATGTGTTTTTTTTGCTAGTTTCAGGCCGACGCAGTTCTCATTTTCATGTCCAGTGCCACGTTGTTTAAATAGCAAATGCACTCACGCCCATCTGTTCACCCTTGGGCTTGCTAGTCTGAAAACCAGGTGTGTTCAGGTGCATTGTTGGTCTAAAGTCAATGGCTCAGTATCTTTGTGTTATTTAAAGGGTGCGTTAGTTATATGTGACTAGGTGGGTGCTCAACACGCGTAACCTCTGCTTATTACACACACAGGGACGTGCAGCATCACACAAACATTTCTCTCTGGAGAAGCGTTCAGTCTTTCCGCTTGTGAATTCCACCATGCAAATAGCAAATCCGCCATGGTGCGAGCGCAACTGGCTTTTAAAGGGAATGGGAGATGAGACTCTGATTGGTTTATTGCACGTTAAGCCTAAAACACACCCATGACTCATTAAGAGACTAGTGCACCTAAGTGCACCTGCACCATGTGCTTCAGACCATGCATTCAGATCGTTAAAATAGGGCCCTTAATGTGTGAATGACATTTCATTAGATAACAAAATAACAAAGTGATGAACAGTAGAAAGTGTAAATGGTGAAGAGGATTATGAATTGCTTAGTATTAGAGATGACGATGATGGCTATCATATGGGGCAGGAAGAGGTCTGACAGTGCTGTCTGCTGTCTTTGTGCCCACACACATAGTAAAGACGGTTTGTTTTATTGTTCACTGTCTTCTCATCCCTTCTAGAAGTATTAATAGTATCAAAAACAAGATCACAAGAAGAGAGACGCTCCAGTGAGAACATTTTTGATGGGTGGACGAGGAATCCAGTACAGAACAAATGAAGAAAGCGTTTGGCTCACTGCCAGAAGACAGAAGTTTAAAGGCCTTTTTTGTAGCGATTCTCTCCGGATGTCTCAAAATGTATCATTAAGAAGCCCTCAAACTGTTTTAGCATCACATTCTGTCAGGCAGACAGAGAGTTTGTCTATAACTGACTCAGTTACCCGGAAATAAACCTTGATTATTTGCCAGATCCCAGTATCCCAGAATATGGAATGTGACTGATTTATTGGAAGGGTTGCCAGATCATGTTTATTTCACACATGAAAGAGAGGTTCAACAAAAATTAGGCATTGTAAGGTTTGTATTTTCACAGGTGCCAGATCGTGTTTGATGCACGTGAAGAAACAATACAGCAGAGATGATACAGTCTGTATGTTCAGGCTTCTGTGCTTCACTAGTTCCAGATGGGATGCATCGTACAGCCTTGGGAGAGGGAAACATTTCTTCTACGTACATGACCCTATCTGATGCAGATCGATTCACCCAACCAAAATGGTCTACTAGTTAAAATCCACTCTATGAAAAGGGATTCTTGATGGAACAAAAATAGATCTTTTTATATATGTTATATAAATTATACATTTTATAAAGTTTTATTAATGCAGCAAAACAATTTACTGTGTGATATCTTGTTATTGATAATGTATTTTCCTAAAAGATATAGTTATCATTAATTAAATGAGATAAAAAAAGTGGGCCAAATGAAATAGCCTGTCAGTCGCTGATGGCCGGCAGGTATAATTATGAATTTGCTATTAGATAAACCCGCTTAATTATACAAACTGCTAATGAATTTATGATGAGTTTTTTGACTGACAGTGTGTGAGCTCATGTCAATAACAATATAATTTATGGAAATCTTCTGGTTAATTTTCAGGATTTTATTAAATGATTTTACTATTAATAAAATGTGAAGGACACATGATGAGCTCTGTGAACGAACTCTTATCGTCGTCTGAATCTCTGTTTCTGTTATTTCACGGGCCTTCAGTTAACTGCGCCATCAACCCTCCAATTCATCTTTAAAATGTGCTTGTTTAGAATCACTTTGTCCATGAAGTCTTTCTTTAATGCAGACACGCTGCAGACCACTGTTGTTTCTCTGGATCTGTCACAGTAAATGGCTTGTCTTGTGTGTGTGGTGGACAGGATGAAGATTGGACTATGGCTTTAAGTGGCCACTATTCAGCACTCTTACCTGACATTTCAGAGTCTTGTTTTTGCCCCAAGGCTAAAGAATGAGCCTACGATTAGCGGACTCTCCCACACACGAGAGTCTTTCAGTGATATCAAGGAAAAAGAGCCACCTAACCTGACCTGTTCTCTTAAAGTGTGAAAAGTTTAACTGTCTTTTTTGTATATTTGTATTTTTTCTGCTTTATTTGTATTAGTGCTGTCAACGTTAACACATTAATGCATGTAATACATATTTTTGAGTTTAATCCGTTAATATTTAACTCAATTAACGGCGCTAGCATTTGGCTATACTTTGCATTATATGATCATGCTCTTATTCATGCAGATGCTTTTAAACCGCTCAAGCACAACAAGACAAAAGAGAACACGCCGTCTGTGAATGTCCTGACTATGACACACACAAACGAAACACAGAAAGACATGCACCAGTATCGCACGCACAGACAACGCACCAGAATCAAGACCTCCTTCACGCTTGAACGAACAATTATGCCAAAATGTCTATTTTGTCAAGTATCCTTATAAGAGAGCAGTCTTACATGAGTTAAATGAAGTCTTAAATGAATGTATAGAGTTGTGTGAAAATGAGACGTGTGTGAGATCTGCTTCATGTGCAGCAGCGGCAGATCTTAAAGTGACAGCAGCCACTAATGATGTCTGTCATTAATGTTAATCAAAGAACAAAGCTAACTGAGAAAATGAATCACTGCTCTTGACTAAAGAGCTTTTGTAGCTTTAATAGGGATTAATCTGTTTAATTTATAAGTTATGCAGTGCAGACTGTTTGATAACTTTTCAATTTCTGTTAGACAGGAGGGGCACAGATAAATGTGGCATGTATTATGGGTTTATGTTAGGATATGCTCATTAAAAGTTGTTATACTTTTTGAAGCCTAATAAATGTTAACATTGATAGCTTTCACTTACACTATAATGTTGAATCGCTATAAATAATGGCTAAAATTGGGGATCTATTTCTTAGAGACATCAGTAGCAGTATTAGTATCAGTGATACTGGCCTTCAAAAAAAGATGCCATTAAAGTATTTAAAATATACTGCCTTTATGTTGTTTCTACATTAATTTGGAGATTAACTGTGAAATTATTACATTATAAAATATTGTTACAAATAAAAAACGTAAGCGTTTTAATCGATTGACAGCACTAATTTGTATATGTACATTCAGTCTCTGTAATTGATGAACATTTGGATTTGAAAGTATTCTTGATTTGATTCCAGGGTCTGGCTGAGGGACAAACGGCCCCATGGGAAACTGCCAAGAAGGACGAGAACCGCAACAAGAATCGCTACGGCAACATCATCGCTTGTGAGTACTGAAACAACAAAGATTCTATAGTGTTCTAAAATTCAAAAAAGTCAAATTGTGGAGTTCTTTCATCAAGATAACCTCACCTTATCACCTCGACCACACAAATGTCTGTGTATTTCTAAATTCTGTGAGAAGCCCAGTTTTTAATATTCCATATTTACTATAAGAAAAGTAGGCTGCAACAGTCAGATAGTAATATCATAGCACTTTTGATCAATATTATGGTACTGAATTGTTAGCATATTCATTAACATAATTTCAAGGTGCTATAAGGTAGTACCAAAAAAACACACATTATTGCACAATATTGTACCACTTCCAACAAAAAGGTATTCAAAGAATACTTTTGAATGTCAAAACATGGTATTTCCATGGTACACTTTGGTCTTTCTTTTGTGACTGTAGCAGCATTAGGTAATGTCTAGTTGTTGACATATTTCTTCTACATCATTTAGTTGTCACTGCCACGGTGCTCTTAAAATGAGATGAAACAGTGGGCTAAATGAAATAACCTGTCATTCGCTGATGGCCAGCGGGTATTATGATGAATTTGCTATTAGTTAAACCCATTTAATTAGACAAGTTGCTAATGAAAACTGTCCATCAGGCTGTTCATCAGTACAAAGGATCATTTTTGTGGAAAAATAGTGAAAAAAGGAGATGGCTTTATTTAACACCAGGTGCCTTGGGCATTGGTTTGCTTTAGACTGAAATAATATATTGCATTTAACAAAACATCCCATTACAAGTTAAATAACTAGCTCATACTGACTATAAGAGTAATATGAAATATGAATATGATGGTAATTATTTATATATATTCTGAAGCAGATAGTTCCCTCCCTACTATGTGATAGCTTTATAGCTTTAACTTGTGACTACATTTAATATCAAACTGAATTGAGTTTGGACTTGGAAAATGGATTTTTAAGTAACTGAAAAGTCAACCAGCCAAAGGAGGAAAGTTGTTTTGTGAAGCATTTCATTATGTGAATGCATGTTTAACCACCCCAAATTGGAGCGATGTCTTACAAACTGAGCCAAGAAAAAAATTTACCCACAAACAAAATTGGCTGTGCATTGCTTGATTAACTTTGACAATTTATGGGAGATGAGGAAAGCCGTTTCAATTAGAGACATCTGTCCGGTCTTGCTCATCCCTTCAGTGTTTCAGCAGGCGGTGTCAGCCATTCAAGACCATATGGTCATCTATAATTCACGAGACTCTACACCCAAAATAAACTGTTATTGGCAAACATTTACATATCAGAGAACGAGAAAGGGGGGCGGGAGGGTTTGGGACGATGGCTCGTATTTACTCCTGCTCACCTTCAAAACCAATTTCTCCTACTCTGTGTACACTGAGATTTTTGTATCTTTTCCAAATGATTCCTCATTATTATATTTCGTCAATTATGGTCAGGAGGGAGGTATACACAGACAGTGAGCATACTATAATTTGGCACTGGGCGTTTGACAGATGCATGCTGTTGAGCACCTTCGCAAGCTCTGTTTGGACTGAGATTGCAGTAAATGCTTTGGCAGCAGGTTTGAAAAGGAACGGATGAGTCGCAGCATAGCTAAAGGCCTGATCCCAAAGCAGAGGACAATGGCATCACGGACAGAGAGAGCTTGGGAATGGAATGATAAAACGGCACCTAAAATTAGCAAACAAGATATCTGTTCTGTACTTAGTTGAAATTGAAATATTTTACTGGAATTTCATTAATTTATTATCCAGTTTAAAAAACAATTCAACTATAAACATTCTCTGGGAGATGATCTTTAAAGCAGAAGAAAATATGCATAGGCATTACAGGAATGTTTCTGATGCAAAGTCTGTTCCAATTGAGTTCTTTTGGCATTGAGTATTTAAGTATTATAGTATTATAGAATTTATTAATATTCTTTTAAACTTTTTATAGTTTTAGTCTTCATTATAGTTTAAGTTTTAGTAATTGTGTTATGCGCTTTTGTCATTAAGGGCCAAGCACCGAAGGTTAGCGTCCTTGTAATTATTATTATTCCGTTTCTGCTCTGAAAGTCTATGGAAAGTTATGAAATTTGGCACGCAGAAAGAGGACAGTCTGATAATTAACCACAGCAATTGTGGAGTCTCTATCGCAATCCCTCTAGCACCACCAACTGTCCAAAGTTACACTTACCGTAAGAAACAAAATTCCTTTTTCCTTTTTCTTGGCTCAAATACGATTCTATTGCACATAAAACATAAAACATACTTTTTCGAACTCCTGCTTAGGCTGATGATCCATTTTTCACAAAAATAGAACCAGATTATCTTCATACCATGCCGACGAAAAGTTATGGAATTTAAGTTGATTTGTCAAACTGTTCTCGAATAACGTGCGAATGAATTTGATGAAGAGTGCCCCAAAATGGACGTGAGGCTACATCTCTACAACGCTTTAGTGAATTCTGAACAAAGTTGGTGTGTGTTATGACAACCATGACCTGAGGCTACCTGCACAGTTTTGGCTCAGTGCTACCTAGTGGTAAGGAGATATGAAAAATTGCTATTTTTGCTTATAACTTCTGAACAGTTTGGCCAAAAATCACAAAACATGGTGCAGCATACGGAGTCAAACTATATTCAGTTTTTCCCCACTAAATGCCACTGATGGTAGCTAATATTAATGCCATATCTGACATAAATATAATGTTGACATGATATGTAGCTAATGATGAGCTACCTAGCCACATATGACACTGATTAGCCTATTATTGTTCATTTGGGATATTATAGCCTATTAATTTAAATAGGCTTTTAGTTTCAAGTTAGGCTATTATAATAATTGCATTAATTTGTGTCAAATATACCGTTAATCTCTAGATTCTGGTGGTACATAATCTCAGCATGACCTATTAAAACTAGATTACTAGATATACATTACAATAGGCTAATTTAATCCAAAGTTATTAGCATTTTTGGAAATTTCATTATACCTTTTGACCACAAGGCACCCCAAAACTTTTGAATACCATCAGGGAATGGTGCGGAAGACACATACAGAGTTTCATAACGATACATCACTGCATTCATAAGATATAGCATTTTACGCGAAAATTCTAAACAGCTGATATGGGAAAACTCCAATATCATGAATAAACTAGCCTATCTATTCCTTTTGGGACATCGGGGCCCATCAGGACTGCCTATGCCTACACTGTCAGAAAAAAAGGTGCATTGCTGTCACTGGGGCGGTACCCTAAGGTACAAAACCGAAAAGGTACTAGTATGTACCTTTAAGGTACTCATATGTACTGTTAAAGTACTAATAAAGTACTAAGCACTCTTAAAGTACTGATATGTACCTTTTAAGGTACTAATATATACCATTTAGGGGTGAGTAAGGTACAAAGATGTACCTTTTCACTTTTGTACCTTAGGGTACCGCCCCAGTGACAGCACTGTACCTTTTTTTTCTGACAGTGTAGGGCCTGGATCTTGTGCTAAGCCCCTGATGACGTCCCCTTTATTTTTGGCAGCATTTTCCTGTTACCTTATTTGTTAGGTCTACTTGTAGTGCAGAGGAAATGGTCCTTTATGTCTTGGATACGAGCAAAATTCAGTTAATAAAACGCTCACATGATGCAATTCATGTATCTAACACTAACATCACGCAATCATCCCATGAAGAGGGATGAAACCCCCAGCGGATAACCAGCACACATTGGCTCATTAACCAAACTGTCACTCATTTTAACCAGTTAGCATCATTGCCTTTGTGGATCTGAGGTTAAAATATGCAAGGTAAGGCACCCGCTGAATAATAAATGTCCAGGTTGTTCGTCTTCATTAGTCCAAAGACAGAAGAGAGCGTGTCTTGCTCTTTTAAGTGCTCTGCATGTGTGGATCCGTGTGTCTGGATGAAGACAACTTCTCATTTCTTCTCTCTGAGCTCCCTAAAATTCTGACAGTTATTCCCTTCACGTAGTGCTGCCAGAATCATCAGGTTCCCTTGAAGTCTTTCTGGAGAAAAAAAACCTCCTCTGATGTATTGACCAAAGCAAGAGTATTAGCATTCACTTGTGCTGTGTAGTGTATTATGCTCTCGGTTATGTTTGTTTGTTTATCACCATCGATTAATGCTCTTAACCAAGAATAAACACCTAGTCAGAATCATACCTTATTTACATTCAAATGATTTGTCGATCTAGGCAACATCAATATTTAGAGGTTGCTCCTTCATAGCTCAGAAAACTAATGCTTTATTCAAGTATCATCTTTCCATCTGCCTATGAACAAATCTCTGCCTTGTAATTTTAGCTTTTGTGGGCCTTTTTCTAAAGAGAAATCTCTTAGCATTTGAGATATTAACGTGATCTCTAGAGGAGACGTGTGAGATGGGGTACATTCAAAAAGGAAGTCTCCATTTGAGCTCCATTTAATTCACATGAGAAGCAAATTGAGATGTTAAATGGGTCTCATTTGTGATGTCTCTATCCTTTAGCTAGTTATACAAACTAATAGGATCACTTCATTACAATCTCAGGTTTCGAATAACAGATGGAAATTAATTTCTTTAATAAGAAGTCCTGTGTATGTGGAAAAATAGATAATTTTTGTTGCCGTTGGTGCAAATTAACCATCCGAAATGAATCTCTTTCAGATTAGGATGACACTTGTCCTAACACCAAGCTCTCGAAGCTCAAGCGTTCGCATAAACACTTCTGCTGCTTTCTAAAACCCTCTCAGGTAGACTTCATGAGCAGAGCGTCTTATCCCAGAGCGGATGGAAATGGATTAAACTGGATTTAGAGTGCTTCGCTCTCACGCCACGAGGTGTGTGCGACAGCACTTTGCCCATTTTGACACTCTTTTCTGCCAAGCAGGGATGTAATAGGCTGTTTAGGTGTATAATGCACCGGGTCCAGCTGACAACACACTGAGGTTATATACAAGAGCAGCAGAGAGGACGCGGGTTAAGAACGCTGATTAAGAGACTGCTGACATTTTTCGGGCGGTACTTTTAAACAAACAAACTTTGATGCAACCCTTCTCCTCATCATACGTCACTGTATGTCTCTTAGGTGATCATCCAGACATCTGGATAGTTCTGCAGGTCTGACTCAGAACTACTGTACCCATGCATCACGGCATTCGTCTGTAGTCCGGACATTCTCTCCCAATTAGAGCTTTGTGTCTGGCCCCTCACTGCAGAGAACAACCCTGCCGAGCGCTTGCTGTTATGACAACTGACTCAGTGGTGTCTAATTAGCCCCATCTCGCTCTCTTTCCACATCCCTCCATTTCCCACTTTTCTGCTTCCTTCACGCATGTTCCCTTTCGGGGAGCAGAGAGGTCAGCAGACAGACCAAAGCACCGATGAGAGACGGATGAGATGTTTTTGAGGCGAGTGAGAGAGGAGGAGCAAATAAAGAAAGTATAAAGTTAAGAAATATAAGCTGGTGAATTTTGAGCAGATAGAATAGGAAACAGCAGGTTTGGACAGGAAGGAGGGGCTGTCTGAAAGTAAACAATCTACAAGACCCACTTACAGCTCTAGACACGGACCTGCTTCTCCTTGGAAAGAAATAAACTGAGAGACGGAGAGAAATCTGGAGGGATTCTGTGGAGCTGCCTGCCATCAGAGAACATCCGTTGGCTTGGAGTCGACATGCCTCAACAGCGCATTTGCATTCTCCATGTGATCAAAGCAGAACGCCACGCGGGTTTGCGGAGCTAGTGTCAGGCCTTTCCTTTACCCCTCCTCTCTTTCCGTTTCCACCCTCTTCCCCTTTTCCAGAAGTGTCGTCGTAATTGCCAAGACATACTGCATCACCTTTCAAGGGTGGAAAAGCACGGTACCAATGCTAAACATGAGCAGGTCAAGTGTTTATAGCGAAGACAAGATGAAGATTGGCGGTGCTGGAGTAATTAAATCAATTACATAAATGGCCTACTGTACATCCAGTTCTTTGGATAGGGAAAATGGTCTGATCCTCATTGTCAATTCAGAGTGAACTTGTGGCGCCCACTTGAGTTGCTTAGAAACAAGTGCTTTTAAAGATTTTTTAAAAAATGATTGTAATTGTCTTTCTAATAGAGGAAGTTACTCTGAGGTTTGCAAGTCTTGCAAAAAACAAAATTCATTGGCCCCATTTGTAAATCACATTAAAGCTGCGTTTCCACTCGGTGTAGTGACAAATTGGGGACCCCAATCGATTCCATTGGTTCAAGCTGCTTTTAATAGGTATTCTCTTTAGCCCCTGATTACGATTCATACAAAATCATGTTATGATAAATGCTGTCAACTACGTTATAATGACCATTTATGTCTGTATTAGCTAGCTTATATACTAGCATAGCATACAGATAAGCGGGTAGCCTGATAGCTTAGTTTTTACACACATTTGTACCCTACATATTTTCTCAATCAACTTTAGTGTAATTGTGTTAAATCATATCTAAAATATCCAAATATTTCAGTTATAAAAAAACAAATGAATAATGTTCAATTATTGACCTAGTAGGCTATTATTATTATTTATCAATTAACAGTTAATCAAGCGTAAGATATTACGTTCAGTTGGTTTTATAATGCACTACTGTGTTTCCATATTAATTATATAGTAATCTATGCATATTTTAAATTGATATAGTTTCTATATACTTAGGATAATCATTAAATGATCCGATGGAGGTCCCGATTTGTCATGACACCGGAAAAATTTGTCCCAGGAACTTTTTTTTCCCCCAGACCTGTTGCTGCAGGGAACTGTTCCCTGCTGTCGAAACACACCGAGTACGAGCCCAAAGTCCCTAGATCCTGGGGAAAGTTCCTGTGGTGGAAACACAGCTTTAATGTGTGAATTTGATCTCATATTGTGCCTTATATTAAAGTGGTATACTCAAACTGACATCCTTGTTGACCCTGGAGAAAAACAAAAACATATTTATATCTGCTAATTTGTTTGTAGAGTTTGACATTTTTATCCACACAAAACGCCTGCAGTGGGTAAATGACATTGTGAATGCAACAGTTGTAGTTCCTGGACAGCTCATGTGTGTGTAGCTCCCCTTTAAAGTGTATGTGTAACTTTAGTCCGGCTCTTCTGTGAATATTTGACCCCACAGACGATCACACTCGTGTCAGACTGCAACTGCTGGAGGGAGACCCCCACTCTGACTACATAAACGCCAACTATATAGATGTGAGTATGACACATATGCAGACAGCAGATGATTTTGCCCTGGCAACATATTTCCTGTCTGAAGATTTATCCCTGAACCTAAAATCAGAGGGAAATGATTGGTGAATAACACTGATGTAGAAGCACCTAACATTTGTTGTAAGCCTAAACCTGAAATAAACTGTAAACTTGTCCCTCAAATCTGATTTGTAAATTGGAGTGTTGTTCCAGGATCAACAAAGATGTTGATCCAGGAACATGTTGCACTTGGTGAAATCATTCACCCAGACTTGACTGTGTGTTTTTTCTGAGCTTCAAATAATGTCAAAATGCATTGATCAAATTTCAATGAAATGCTTTTCCTTTGAACTTTCTATTTTTCAAAGAATCCTGAAAAAATTATGATGGTTTCCACAGCAATAAAATAAAATTGTATAAAATATGTCACAATATTACTGTTTTACTGTTTTTTTTATGTTTTATACTATATGAGCATAAACAACTTTTAAAAATATTAAAACATCTTACCGACCCCAAACTTTTGAACAGTGCTGTATGTATATATATATATATATATATTCAAATTTCATGTTTGTTTCTTCATGTTGACTAAAACGTCAAACAAGCTTAGTATATACTGATAAAGAAATAATGATCTTCACATTTGAATATAGTATTTATGACCTTTAAAGTGTGTGTATTGCGTAACCACCTTAAAATGTCAGAACAACTTCAGTCTTTGCTGTCAAAGAAAGGCTTAATAGATTAATGCATCATTTATGTGTTACTCTCCTAAGAGCCTCGCTTACAGCGAATAAAGGATACAGTGGATTTCTGCGCTTAAACGCTCTTCTGAGTTGCTGCAAATTACTCCACAGCTTGCGACAGCTCGAATGAAAGTGCTTCCCTGGCTGCTCTAAATCCACTAACTTGATCTAAACACCATAATGACACAGTCGATATGATTGTGATCATTACAAAACGGGGAGTAAACACGTGCAGATATGCTTCAGCGCCAGGCTTCTCGCCCCGCAGCAGCCATAATCAGGCCATCCGATCTCATTCCTGATAATAAAACTATTATGTTCACCGTCGTACCATAGACCCGGTCATAAACTACAGCGGTGCTTTAAAAGATACATTGGTTGCTGGCTTGTTTCACAGTGGTTAAAATGTTAATGAACCCAAGGCATCTGAAAGGTGAGATTATAATGTCTCATTGAGTGCTGAATTGGATTCAAACAAAGTCTTTAAGCAGGTTCATTGTTGCATGTGGTTTGTGTAGATATAGAAATTAGTTTCATTTGAATAATTTTCATCTTCCTTTTTTTTTATTCTGTTTCCCAGGGCTACCACAGACCAAGGCACTACATAGCCACACAAGGTAATTAACAAAACACTTAACAAAGACATAGCAACTCTTCTGACATGAACACAATCTATACATATCTATGTTGCTAAATCCAAAATAAAGAGTGATTAATTAGAACATCCCAGCTTAAAATTTTACTTCGCTTATAATGTTTTTTGCACAAATAGAACAAGGTAACACTTTAGTTTAGGGTTCAATTCTCACTATTAACTAGTTGCTTATTAGCATGCATATTACTAGGATATTGGCTGTTTATTAGTACTTATAAAGCACATATAAATCCCTTATTCTGCATGACTTTATATTCTACATCCCTTAATCCTACCCAACACCTAAACCTAACAACTATCTTATTAACTATTAATAAGCAGTAATTATGAATTTACTGAGGCATACGTCATAGTTATTAACAGTGAGAATTGGACCCTAATCTAAAGTGTGACCTAAAACAAATATATATGCATTTACAGACAAAGCATTCTGAAATCATTTACTTACAATTTGTGATGCAGCTGCTGTCAGATCCAATACAGTCGGAGCTTCATCTGTCAAAAAGTTTCTTTGCGAATTCTCCATTACACTGTGCCTCATTTACAAAACAAAATGCTCTGAACAGGCATATTATCATTTGATGCGATCCAGTAAGCTATTAAAATAAACCATACACTTGTTTCTGATGCTGGAATCCTTCTGAAGTCTGTACACACACGCAAACATCAAAGTGATTGTTATTTCACTCTTCCATTTGTCCTGTCGTCAAACAGACTCAAGTGCATGGAGTACGTCTGAATGTGCATCTGTATACTGTGTCAGTGTAGACAGCGTCTGCAACTATAATGTTTTCCATTTGCTTTTGACACGACCGACACGCGCTCACATTTCAGCCATTAAAGGTGCAGTGTGTAGTATTTATGAGGATCTAAATGGACAAACTGCTCTATAGAGTGCTAGCTACTCTCTGCCTTCTCAGACGACGACATCTTTGTCCTGTGTCGGTCACCGCGGTAAGCTTTGTTTATAATGAGGAGGATGTTTTAATCTATGAAACTTGCAGGATGATAAGGGTACAAATATATTTTATATGTCAAAAGATCAAGGCAAATTTGATTTCTCAGGTACCCTTTAAAAGACTATAGCTGCGTCCCAATTCAGAGGCTGCATCCTTCGAAGAACACGAAAGTCAGACCGAGTGTTGTCAAATGGGACGGTCTAGCATACGGAGGGCTGTTC
Source organism: Gobiocypris rarus (assembly GCA_023029165.1). Lineage (NCBI taxonomy): Eukaryota > Metazoa > Chordata > Actinopteri > Cypriniformes > Gobionidae > Gobiocypris > Gobiocypris rarus. The sequence continues at coordinate 35,903,076 of CM040921.1, read as the reverse complement.
TTGTTGCCTAGCAACTGTGACAGCTGCTGTTGATGACTAGACTTTTTTTAAAGTTATAATAAACTCTGAAAACAGGGTTCACAAACTGCCTAAAAATGTTCACCATGATCCATTTCTGTATTTAATAAAGAGTATAAACTATATATAATCACATCTCATTAAAATACAGGTCAACATTTTAACTGTTTTAAAAGTACATTTGTATTATTAGATATTTGAGTAAGTTAAAACACAATTATTGCGTTTAAATGTGTAATTCGGCAATTTCTCTCAAAAAAATCCTGCCGTCGCTGGCTCGCAATGAATTATGGGGTAGGCAAGGCTGCGAAGGATCCATTTGTTGTTTCCTTCATTGTACGGGAAACGAAAGATGCATTTGGAGGACGCATTTGAATTGAGACGGCCTTCGTCGTACCGCTGTGACGAATGTGGCCTTCGAATGCTGCCTCTGAATTGGGACGCAGCTGTTATGTTGGGTTTTGAATGCTAACTCAAAGTATGCTGAGCCACATTGTTTGTGCATGCATTTTAGTCTGTTTATTTTATGCTTCATAGGCTTCTGATTTAAAATGAGTT